>CM055117.1:155059840-155605069 GCA_029206835.1 Rana muscosa
TATTGTTCCTCCTGCCCTGTGTGTCAGAGGTCGGCCCCGATGCCACATTTCCGTAGCCCGCTGGTCCCTCTACCCATCATTGAGGTCCCGTTTGAGAGGATCGCAATGGATTTGGTAGGTCCTATAATCAAGTCCGCTAGGGGGCACCAGTACATATTAGTTATAATGGACTATGCCACCCGTTATCCAGAAGCGATCCCTCTCCGAAATACCTCGGCCAAAACCATAGCCAAAGAGCTATCTCTTGTTTTTAGCCGGGTGGGTATTTGTAAAGAACTGCTTACGGACCAAGGTACACCCTTTATGTCCCGGGTTATGAAAGAGCTGTGTAAATTGTTCAAAGTGACGCAATTGCGTACGTCTGTGTATCACCCCCAAACCGATGGGCTGGTTGAAAGATTCAACAAAACCCTAAAACAAATGTTGAAGAAAGTGGTGGATAGAGATGGAAAGGATTGGGACTGTCTACTTCCTTATTTGATGTTTGCTATTAGGGAGGTGCCCCAATCCTCTACGGGATTCTCCCCCTTTGAGTTACTGTATGGGAGACACCCAAGAGGGCTGTTGGATATTGCCAAGGAAACTTGGGAAAGTGAGAGTTCTCCCCACAGGAGTGTGATTGAGCATGTCGCCCTGATGCAAGATCGAATTGCACAGGTAATGCCCATCGTGAAGGAACATTTGGCCCAAGCGCAGTTGGCACAGCAGAGAGTGTACAACCGTGGAGCCAAGACCCGTACCTTTTCCCCGGGGGATAGGATATTGGTACTTGTCCCTACGGTTGAAAGTAAATTCCTTGCCAAATGGCAAGGCCCCTACGAGATAATGGAAAAAGTGAGCGAAGTGAATTACAAGGTCAGACAACCAGGAAGGCGAAAGCCCGAACAGATCTATCACGTTAATCTGTTGAAAGCCTGGAGGGATAGAGAGTCCCTAGTCACAGAAACTTGGTCACCAGCTCAAACTGGTTGCGTGATTCCGGAGGTTGGAATAGCAGCCACCTTGTCACAACCCCAACAACAGGAGGTTAAGGAGTTTGTGCTTCGCAACAAGGAGGTGTTCTCTGAGCTGCCGGGACAAACATCTGGGGTAGAGCATGATATTATTACCCCGCCCGGTGAAAGGGTGAAGTTAAAACCCTATCGGATCCCAGAGGCCCGACGGGAGGCAATACGGGAGGAAGTACAGAAAATGCTGAACTTAGGGGTGATAGAGGAGTCCCAAAGTGATTGGTCTAGTCCCATTGTGTTGGTGCCTAAACCGGATGGGAGCTGGCGATTTTGTAACGATTTTCGTCAGTTGAACAAAGTTACAAAATTTGACACCTACCCCATGCCACGTATAGATGAGTTGATCAACCGGCTGGGAACAGCCCGATACATGACGACTCTTGACCTCACAAAAGGGTATTGGCAAATTCCCCTGGCCAAGTCGGCCAAAGAGAAAACCGCATTTGTAACCCCAGACGGGGCGTTCCAATATAAGAGAATGCCGTTCGGGTTACAGAATGCGCCGGCCACATTCCAGCGGAAAATGGACCAGATACTGAGGCCCCATCGGAAGTATGCTGCGGCTTACCTGGATGACGTAATTGTCCATAGCACAGATTGGGCCTCACATCTGCCAAAAGTGCAAGCAGTCCTAGACTCTATCCGGGAAGCGGGGTTTACTGCTAACCCCAAGAAGTGTACCATTGGGCAGGAGGAGGCCAAATATCTTGGATACACCATTGGCAGGGGAGTAATAAAACCCCAACTCAACAAAGTCGAGGCCATCCAGAGTTGGCCACGTCCCAACAGCAAGAAGCAGGTACGAGCCTTTCTGGGAATCGCGGGTTATTATCTGCGCTTCATTCCCCACTTTGCTTCTAAGGCTGTGCCGCTAACCAACCTGACGAAAGGGAAAGGGTCGGTCATGATTAAATGGACCCCCGAGGCTGAGGCAGCATTCCAATTCTTGAAACAAGCCTTATGTAGCCAGCCAGTGTTGTACTCACCCGACTTCTCTAAAGACTTTGTCGTACAAAGTGATGCGTCAGATGTGGGGTTAGGAGCAGTATTGTCCCAGGTCTGGAACGGGGAAGAGCACCCAGTCATTTACCTCAGCAGGAAGTTGAAGTCCCATGAGGTAAATTACGCCACGGTTGAAAAGGAGTGTTTAGCGGTGAAGTGGGCTCTAGATTCCCTTCGGTACTATCTGCTAGGTAGGCACTTTGACATGGTTACGGATCACGCTCCGTTAAAGTGGATGGCTCAAAACAAGGAGACAAATAGAAGAGTAAATAGGTGGTTCCTGGCCCTACAGGAATTCAACTTCACAGTAAAGCATCGCCCTGGCGTTCAAATGGGGAATGTGGATGCTTTGTCTCGAGTACATGAATGCCTGATTGCTGGTGTTCCAACCCCAAGGTTAAAACAAGAGGGGGGGGTATGTGACAGCAGGAAGGTAAAGTCACCTGGTTGCATCCAGGGGGGTAGGTATATTTCTCCCAGATTCAGGCTTTATGCCGACTTATACAACTAGGGAGAGAGTTGATGAAGCCCAGCTGAGGCTAGTGGGCTCATGGATGATTCATACCTCTAGGGAGAGTGCTGGGCGTCGTGCAGGCAGGGAGTTGATGAGACCAGCTGAAGCTTGTCAGCTCGTTTAAGGCCTCTATAAAAACTCCCAGCTTCATTAGGTGTTTGCTCATGCCTGGACCCAGACCTGTGTGGACTGTCTAGGGAGAGTGAACCCCTGTGCGGTGAGACAAAGCCTGTGTGGCTATTTGTTTGGACATTTACTAAACCAGGGACTTAGGGACTAGGACAGCACCAGGCTGATCCCAGTTGTTAGTTAGGGAAACCTGCATGTTTAGTCAGAGGTCAAGCTGACCAGGATTTATTTTGTTTATGTTTCTTTTTGCTTTGCTGTGTTTTTGTCACTGTAAATAGAGAAATAAACCGCACCTTTTGATCTTGAAAACCACAACCTCCGTCTGCTGGGCCTGTTTTTGTGTGGGGAGCCCATCCAGGGGGTCACACACACCCGCTACCGAGCTAACCCCCTCACAATATATATATATTTTTATATATATTTTTTTTTATATATATATATATTTTGGATGTATATATTTCTTCTGTGCGTATCGTTTTTATACATATTTCATTGCATTAAGGACATATCTACATGTACATATCTTAATATATCCATATATGACCTTTTGTGGTATATTCATATGAGGCAATTTCCCGCATAGATAAGAAGGGATTTTACTTGTATCTGTATGTACGTGTACTTGCACATATACAGATATATCTATATAGGGGGCACACCTATTAAGATATTTTTAATATATTTTAAACATGATTATTTTTAGTATCACTATATTTCATACAGTATACCCTACACTGAGTGTATCTCCTTATCCACCCAACTTTGGGTATGGGAATCAACATATGACCCGTTAACTGCAGATTAAATGGTATGCATTATGCATCTTGCACCTTTACCAGGTATTAGCTGGCTTTGCATGTGCAGATCCGGTGTAATACCTGTTTCTGCCAGAGAGGGCCTTGGAACGGAATAACTAACGTAGTATGGCAATTCCTTCAGAGAGGATACTGATATAGTAAATGATGGAATCAAACGTACTGATGGTTTGTCTAAGATTATGGTATAGATGCACATATATTTCTCTCTATATATATTATTTATAGGTTTTGTGCTATTGTAATATTTTAAATGTTCAAACAGGTCTTGTTGTACATTTGTTAACATGACAACCTGCATACCGATCCCTGGAAATAGAGCGTCATGTCGAATATACAAGCCCCGGGATGTAATTCACAACCCAACCCTCTTCACATTGGTAGCGTAATCAGGGACACAGGCTTCATACTAATGAACCCGCCTCTTCTTAAACTCATAGCCTGATTCGACATTCCGTACGATGGGGGTGGGATCATACTGATGCTCTTGTTCCATATAAGCGTGGAAGTGTTGGACGTTGGCACCGCCTCTAGACGAAGTCCAATGACGAAACGCGTAAGGCGGAGCCACGTATTACGCACACCACGCTTCTCAAACCCGGAAGTCTAGCTGGAACGCAGCTGAAGCGCACGCTGCCTTACCAGCGCACACAAACCGCGGATCTATACGCGGCTAGGGATCGTTTCTTTTCTACTGCCTTTATTTTTTATTTTATTTTTAACATAAGTTTTATCAATAAAGCCCTCGTTTACCGCACTATGGGAGTATTTTTCCTTTATCACTGAGGAAAACGGAGATCTTACACTTGACACTTGCCACCAATGGAGAAGCAGAAGTGAAGCATTGCTGACACCCACCAGTCGTGAAAGCTCCTGGAAGCTGACCTGGGATATCTTTCTATGTTGATTACCCCTGCAGGGGTGAAGATATCTGGTGAGTGGGGACACATGTGGGGGCTGAACTGTCTGCATTTGCTGAACATCTGATATTACAGTTTGCCATTTGTCTGAAGAATAACTGACCTACCAACATCAAGTCCAACCACCTTCCTATGTTTATAGGCTGGCTATAGGGGCCACCAGTATAGCTGGCCCAGATTGAGGACATACATTTTTGGGATCTCATCAGAGACACCTTTTACCTTATATATTTATTGGATATATATGCATCAGTCTGTGTATAGGTACTAGCCTGTGCTCACAGTTTACATATTCTTTTTGACCACTTTTATTGGATGATATTTGTTGTTCTCTTTATGAGTTGTATCACATGAGTCACTGTTTATCATTTTTAATATTGTAGTTATATGGTATCATTGGCTGTTAGACTTCACGCAGAAGGGATATCATCCAATTTTCCATTATCTCTTAGGATTACACGATCACACTAGATTATTGTTTCCAGATAATGCAGTTTATCACTTATATTGGTTATTAGTTTAACCAATGAGCAGTGCCACACCCCACTTAATTTTGTCACTTTTTGCTTGCAGTCTTGCAAATTAACATCTGTATGTCCGTAGTACAATCAATACATATTTCTCTTCATACAAGTGCGATCACATTAGAAGAAATGAAATACAATCTTTGCTGTACTGGTTTCAGTGTTGCCAACAGTCAGTATTTTTACTGGCAACCAGTAAAAAACTGGCACTTTTTTTTCTGCCATTAAATGCCAGTGACAGGAAAAGCTTGCCAGTAAAAAATATGGCTGTGACTGCTACGAAGTGTTCAGGTGGCACCGGTGGGGGGCGGGTCTGGTGGAGATGGTGCCTGAGTGTGTCATGTGATGTCATGGTGAAGGGAGCTGAGCGGAGCGGCATGAGCTTTGTGTGCGGGTCTGTGGAATGAGAGCAAGTCAAGCCGGGAGCAGGACTGTCAGTTCTGTTTGGACTTGAGTGGACTAAAGGGACCACCTAGCATAGAGAGAGACTATCACTGGGACTCAGAAGGGGACTTGTCCTGTTAGTGAGGTGTCATCCTCATCTGTGCTGCTGCACACTGCTGTCAGTATCACTGGGAGAGTCAATTTAATGTGCATGTGCCTGCCCATTCTAATTTCTTGCCCTCCTGAGTCCTGTCCCTGAGCTACTTACTTACCATATCGAAAACAAAATCGGACATCTGTTTTTTGCCTTAAAATCTACCTTAAATCACGTTGCTAATTGCATATTGTACTTTTTTGTAGCCTAAATACTGAAATTTACACTTAAACCTGTAGTTTTGTAACTTTTGGAAATGCCAGTAAATACGTGGCTGTGCCAGTAAATTTTGTGTGTTGTGTCAGTAAATTTCAATCTGGTAGGTTGGCAACACTGGCTGGTTTAGTTATACTGTCCCTAGTGGTCCTTAAAGATAATGGTACAAACTGTAAGTAAATGGTGCCGCCCATAGTCAATATCAACAAAGTCCATATAAACAAAGTCCATGCAAGTGGTCACCCTAAAGATCCATGTTGCAGCCTGAAGAAGAGCTACATGATTTTAAAGGTCTTCCCACACCAGACTCCCACCCACAAGGTAGGCTCCCCTGTATGCCCTCTACAAGGGAAATTACATACTGCTGGGGAATCTATGTCACAACTGACCTGATTCCCTACAGCATCATCCAAAAAGACACAGTAGCAGAACATTGGCATAATAAACACACGTCCTGAAACATAAAAAGGGGGCATCTGTCTACAAGGCTGTAGTGGGTGGACTTACTGGATTGCTCCCACAGCTCTGCTATTTGCGCAGGCCACGTACTGTACAATGAAGATGTCACTGCTACTTTTACAAGGTAGTAATTGGGCTTGAGAAGTCATTTAATTCACATACAGTAAAGTGGATTAATATTCTCTGGGGCTATTGAGGAATGTATTTAAAAGAAAGTTTTTGTGCCCGGATTTCAGCTTTAAATATAGTTCTATATTTGTATTTTATTGAATACATATATTGAATTTCATGCAGTAGGAAACAAATTCATATTTGTGAGCTGTACAAACAATTGATAGATTTTAAAATAGCAGCCGGATATCACAGTATGTTCATTTTCAGCACAGCGGTTCATAGCACAAGGATTCAGCATCAAAAACAAGTAAATAATAGACCTGAAAACGTTTCTGACTGCTAACCTTATTTTTATCACGGCAGGAGTGCATCCTCACTAGATTTGGAATCCTCGTTTTTCCCAAGATCTCATGCAGGAGACATCACCAGCGCCTTGGCAAGGGGACCAAAAACGATAGCCAAGGACACGTCCAAATTCTGGATCGGGTACGAAGAAAACCCACTGCCACAGGATCGATGAACAAGGTAAGTATTCTTATTACATGCCCCCTGGAATCATCGAACATTAGATTCTGAAAATATGAGGGTACACGTAATTAAATAAGCTTTTAATCAACCAGCATGATTAGAAAGGTTGTTTGTCTTAGGAACTTCCAACATTTTTATTTGCGTGAAATCTATAGAATCCAATTAGGTAAACACATTTCTTAATCTGCCATGGATACGTATAGTATAATAAAACATATTATCAGGCTAAAAAAGGTACAGATCAGTCAGAGCTAAAAATTAAGCATGGAGATGCATACAATGAATACAACCTTCTTGATGATTATTATAAAGAGGAGTTTGGCCAAAGCTTTTTTGGCCATACTTCTCCTATGGGTCACAGGATTGCACCCCTGTGACCAGGAATCAGCCAACAGCAGGCTAAAGCCCGATTCTGCAGAAGGGAGGTGAGCATAGAAAAGAAAAATTAAATGGGGGAGCTTTTGGCCATAAAGTGCTTGTACGTGCAGCATATTAGTACATTATGGTAGACATACTTGGGAAGCCAAACTCTACAGTGCTGCACTGTCAGTGCTCCCATTGGTTACGAGTATTGCCATCTTTTCCCAGTCTTTCTGCTGGGTTCCAGCTCTTTGGCTCCTTGGCCAGACTGCAATGACATTGCTTCCATGTGCACAGGAGTCACATCATCAGAGCACACATCAGGGCTGTAAGTATGTTCAGAACTGCACATGCATGGCACAATGTATGCAATACTGACAGGTAGGAGAAGGGTTAGGCAGGCCATAGATGGTGCAAATTTCTTATCTGAAACCACAGGTTTCAGGTGTAGTGCTACCCCCGCAGGAGCTGCTGGGAGATTAAGTATTTCCCACCCTGCACAGCCAGGTACACTGAATTTTCCTCAGCACTCTGGAGTCAAGAAAACAGTCCTTGCGGCTTTGTTTTTGTATCTTATTAGGGGGATTGAACTTGGATGGGGTTCAGGGTATTATGGGATGCCCACTTGATCAAAGTAGTAGAACTCTACAGGGATACAACTATATACAGTCCGTATACAGTCAGGTCCATAAATATTGGGACATCGACACAATTCTAATATTTTTGGCTCTATACACCACCACAATGGATTTGAAATTAAACGAAGAAGATGTGCTTTAACTGCAGATATTCAGCTTTAATTTGAGTGTATTTACATCCAAAAATGGTGGACAGTGTAGGAATTATAACAGTTTGTATATGTGCCTCCTACTTTTTAAGGGACCAAAAGTAATGGGACAATTGGCTGCTCAGCTGTTCCATGGCCAGGTGTGTGTTATTCCCTCATTATCCCATTTACAAGGAGCAGATAAAAGGTCCAGAGTTCATTTCAAGTGTGCTATTTGCATTTGGAATCTGTTGCTGTCATGTCTCAATATGACATCCAAAGAGCTGTCACTATCAGTGAAGCAAGCCATCATTAGGCTGAAAAAACAAAACAATCAGAGAGATAGCAAAAACATTAGGTTTGGCCAAATCAACTGTTTGGAACATCCTTAAAAAGAAAGAATGCACCGGTGAGCTCAGCAACACCGGAAGACCACGGAAAACAACTGTGGTGGAGGACCGAAGAATTCTTTCCCTGGTGAAGAAAACACCCATCACAACAGTTGGCCAGATCAAGAACACTCTCCAGGAGGTAGGTGTATGTGTGTCAAAGTCAACAATCAAGAGAAGACTTCACCAGAGTGAATGCAGAGGGTTCACCACAAGATGTAAACCATTGGTGAGCCTCAAAAACAGGAAGGCCAGATTAGAGTTTGCCAAACAACATCTAAAAAAGCCTTCACAGTTCTGGAACAACATCCTATGGACAGATGAGACCAAGATCAACTTGTACCAGAGTGATGGGAAGAGAAGAGTATGGAGAAGGAAAGGAACTGCTCATGATCCAAAGCATACCACCTCATCAGTGAAGCATGGTGGTGGTAGTGTCATGGCGTGGGCATGTATGGCTGCCAATGGAACTGGTTCTCTTGTATTTATTGATGATGTGACTGCTGACAAAAGCAGCAGGATGAATTCTGAAGTGTTTCGTGCAATATTATCTGCTCATATTCAGCCAAATGCTTCAGAACTCATTGGACGGCGCTTCACAGTGCAGATGGAAAATGACCCGAAGCATACTGCGATAGCAACCAAAGAGTTTTTTAAGGGAAAGAAGTGGAATGTTATGCAATGGCCAAGTCAATCACCTGACCTGAATCCGATTGATCATGCATTTCACTTGCTGAAGACAAAACTGAAGGGAAAATGCCCCAAAAACAAGCAGGAACTGAAGACAGTTGCTGTAGAGGTCTGGCAGAGCATCACCAGGGATGAAACCCAGCGTCTGGTGATGTCTATGCGTTCCAGACTTCAGGCTGTAATTGACTGCAAAGGATTTGCAACCAAGTATTAAAAATTGAAAGTTTGATTTATGATTGTTAATCTGTCCCATTATATTTGGTCCCTTAAAAAGTGGGAGGCACATATACAAACTGTCGTAATGCCTACACCGTTCACCTGATTTGGATGTAAATACCCTCAAATTAAAGCTGAAAGTCTGCAGTTAAAGCACATCCTTTTTGCTTCATTTCAAATCCATTGTGATGGTGTATAGAGCCAAAAAGATTAGAATTGTGTTGATGTCCCAATATTTATGGACCTGACTGTATACACTTCTCCTCTACCTCCAGCACAAATCTTGCGTGTAGAGCTACAATTCCCAGGACCAACTGGCACTCTACGGATGGTCTGACAAGAGCACAATCAGACCAAATAGCAAATGCTCATTGTAGGCAGGGACCATGTGCCCCCTTAGGTAGTGTTGCAAAAAGTTCTAGTGCCCAGATGTCCTCCTCCTGTGGCTACTGATCCCCGCACCCCATCTTTAGGCACTGCCAGACCACCTGGCTGCAGATGCCCCTTTCACTAGCCCTCCTGGCTACTTCTCCACAGTCCTCCCAGACTGACTCTGCATCCATCCCAGACTGCTCTCCTCAGTCCTCTCAGCCCTCTTGACTAACATTCACCAGCCCACCTGGCTGTCTTCCTCCCTGGAGATTTGCCCGGCAGTGTTCTACTATTCTCCACCTGCTCCCGTGCTTCTGGTCAGGACTCCTCTGTGTGTTATGAAAAGGCTCCCTTTGCACCCAAGCCCAGGCCCAAGGTAAACCCCCCCAGACTAGGGGGCGACCCTCAAGCCTAACACTTCATCTCCAGCTTACACCCAAACTCCACTGCCCCAGCTGGGCTGAATCTAAGTATTTGAGGGGGCCTGCCCCCTGCCAACCCATCTGTTGGGGATTGGTCAGGGCTCTTAGAACACTACAGGTAGCTCCTCCCCACCTTATTCTTCTGGAATCTTCTGCAAGTTTCCAGAAATAGGGGGAGGTCTCAGAGATGCTGCCTATGAGTCATCCACCTGTAGCACTACCCCCGTAAGAGCTGCTGGTTTGTTTTTGGGTTTGCACGTTACCTCTTTAGCTTCGTTGTCAGGGTAGGAAAGTCCATATTAAATGCAATGTCCACACAGAAGTAAAACCTCCAACAGTCAGGCTTTATTCTTTTCTTCTGCAGTAAACTTGAGAGAAAGTAGAAGGTAGGAGAAGAGTAGGGGAAGGTTCAGGCACGCGGTACAGAATGCACAAATCAGTTCAAAGTTCTTATCAATCCTTCACCACTCTCTCAGTAGAGTGGGTATTGCTCACCCGGATAGTCCCCTCTCACATGGCCTAGCAGCCGGGACGATGCACGAACCAGTAACAAGACAGCCTCTGCCACAGACTGCTCAAGATGAAGTCGGTCTCTGCCACAGATCTTCTTTAGAGATAGTTAAATGGATAGTCCAGGAATCCTCTGCCACAGGATTTAAAGTCCCAAACTTCCAGCCGTGCAGTAAGAGAGCCTTTAAGACTATCCGGCGAACTACAGGGCTTTTAGTAGATTGGATCCCTCCTCAACAAGGTCACCAGGCCTCACCCGTGACATCAGCGCTTTGCCAGTCTCCTCCAGGGTAGGTCCTCCCAAGGTTTCCTTCATCAAGGCAGCCTCCTCCCTTTTTGGATGGACAGCATGGGATCCCCTCTTGGGATGTAGGCCCCAGCCAGAATAGCCGAGCCTACTCGATAGCGATGCAGCCTCGGGCCAACGTGGCCCCGAGACCAGAATCACACACACATACCTCGCTCCAGGAGGGCCACGAGGCGAAAGACCCTCAACAATGGCGTCTGCCCCTTAGGTATCCCCTCCCAGCAGGCACAGCGGATCGACCACTCCCACTGCACCGCTGCCGAGAAGGGTCACTCAATGCACCATGGTTTGGCTGTGTTCCAACAGGTGCCTGAGGTGGTTACGCCACCTACAGGCAATAAAGGAAACTGCTATCAGGCAAACAACAACCAGAACAGGGGCAAATTTGTACAAATCGACAGTCTGAGCCCAACTATGGGCTCAGACACCCTTAAATTTAGAATAGCGTCCCTGCCATTGGGGTAGGGCACTACACACCCCTGCCTGAGTCACTCACCCATACCCAGAAAAGCACTGCTAGCCAAGCCCGAACAATTTACCTACTCTGAAAAAAATCAAATTCTAGCACATGAGAGTGCTACACAGGAAAGATGTTTGCATGATTCCCCCATCAACACAGACAGTGATGACAGGGAAACATGTGGAAGAAGGTGCTCTGGTCAAAAGTTGAACTTTTTGGCCTAAAAGCAAAACACCAGTGGCGGCCCGTCCATAGGGGCGCCCGGGCGCCGCCCCCCCCCCCCCCCCCTCCTGTGGTCACCAAAAAAAAAAAAAAAACGGGCCCTTTAAGAGTTTTTTTTTTTTTAAATGTCTTTTTTTTTTACACATGGCGGCGCGACCATAGTGGCCGCAGAAGCGCCGCTACCGCTCGCTTCTGCGCCCGGCCGTCACTCACAACAATACATAGGTTCATGCATTGCATGAACCTATGTATTGCTGCCGCCCACTATTCAGATGGCCGGCCCCTTGAGCGTCGGCCATCTGAATCACAGCGTCTGGTTGGTCTTTAGAAGTGCCTATCAGAGCCAGCAGGCTCTGATAGGCTTCCCGACTACAGCCTGAGGGCTGTAATCGGCTTCTAAATATCTAATGAGAGGACGCACGGGGGTGCGTTCCCTGGCCAATCAGGTTCACTGGGTCTGGTTACCGGTAACCTGATTGGCTGAAGTGACATCGAGGGTGGGAGAAGACATTGAGGACGGAAGAAGGACGGCGCTGACTCGAGGAAGGTAAGTGCAGGGCTGGGGAGGACAAACTGGCTGTATTATGAGGACAAACTGGCTGCATATGGGGGAGAAACTGGCTGCATATGGGGGAGAAACTGGCTGCATATGGGGGAGAAACTGGCTGCATATGGGGGAGAAACTGGCTGCATTTGGGGGAGAAACTGGCTGCATTTGGGGGAGAAACTGGCTGCATTTGGGGGAGAAACTGGCTGTATTATGGGGGAGAAACTGGCTGTATTATGGGGGAGAAACTGGCTGTATTATTGGGGGAGAAACTGGCTGTATTATTGGGGGAGAAACTGGCTGTATTATTGGGGGAGAAACTGGCTGTATTATTGGGGGGGGGAAACTGGCTGCATATGGGGGAGAAACTGGCTGCATATGGGGGAGAAACTGGCTGTATATGGGGGAGAAACTGGCTGTATTATTGGGGGAGAAACTGGCTGCATATGGGGGAGAAACTGGCTGCATATGAGGGAGAAACTGGCTGTATTATGGGGGAGAAACTGGCTGTATTATGGGGGAGAAACTGGCTGTATTATGGGGGAGAAACTGGCTGTATTATGGGGGAGAAACTGGCTGCATATGGGGGAGAAACTGGCTGCATATGGGGGAGAAACTGGCTGTATTATGGGGGAGAAACTGGTTGCATATGGGGGAGAAACAGGCTGTATTATGGGGGAGAAACTGGCTGTATTATGGGGGAGAAACTGGCTGTATTATGGGGGAGAAACTGGTTGCATATGGGGGAGAACCTGGCTGTATTATGGGGGAGAAACTGGCTGTATTATGGGGGAGAAACTGGCTGTATTATTGGGGGAGAAACTGGCTGTATTATTGGGGGAGAAAATGGCTGTATTATTGGGGGACAAACTGGCTGTATTATTGGGGGACAAACTGGCTGTATTATGGGGGACAAACTGGATGAATATTGGGGGGAAACTGGCTGCATTTGGGGACAAACTAGTGGCGTTTGGGCACAGTGGCTGCGTTTTAATGGGCACAGTGGCGGCTATTGATGATTTTTTTTTTTTCAGTTTGTTTGCGCCCCCCCAAAAAATTTGAGCACCAGCCGCCACTGCAAAACACTATATGTGGCAGAAAACAAACACACCATCCCCTGAACACACCATCCCCATCATGAAACATAGTGGTGGCAGCATCATGTTGTGGGATGCTTTTCTTCAGCAGGGACAGGGAAGATGGATGGAACCAAATACAGGGCAATCTTAGAAGAAAACCTGTTATGCCGCGTACACACGACCGTTTTTCTCGACGTGAAAAAATGCATTTTTTCCTTTCGACGAGAAAAACGATCGTCTGTGGGCTTTATGTCGTTTTTCTCGATGAGAAAAACGACATTAAAAACTACGTGAAAAATTAGAACCTGCTCTATTTTTCTCGCCGTTTTGCACGTCGTCGTTTTTCTCGTCAGGAAAAATGGTCGTGTGTAGGCTTTAACGACGTTAAAAAAGCGCGCATGATCAGAAGCAAGTGATGAGAAGGGAGCGCTCGTTCTGGTAAAACTACCGTTCAGAATGGAGATGGCACATTCGTCATGCATGAAATTATTGCATCGTTTAATGCAGCGCATTCTTTTCTTCGTTCTAATGCTGCAATAATCCAATTCTCTTGCTGCTGATATTCTCACCGAGTTATGAAAAAGTTTGGTCTTTAGTATTTAGTGTTTTCTCATGATTAATCTATATTTTTTGTAAGCCAGATCTCCCTAAATACCCATTATTTTAGATTTTCCATCTTGTTTTGAATATGTTTATTTTTTTATTTATTTTTTTTAGACTGGTTTTCCATATTATTTGATATTTTGGAGTGTGTCAAGTTACCACAACAACATTATTATTTCTTCTAATTTACCCTCAAGGAGGTTAGTGTCCCTTGTTAATTTCCCAATGTTTTATCCACTGTCCCTGCCTACTCACTACCAAACTGTCTTTTTCGAATAAAAACACATGTTCATTTTGTAACATCAAACAAAAATTCAATTTATTCTGGCCAAAAAACAAATTAAAGGGTAAGCCAAAACAAAAGCAGATGTAAAGTAAATCTAAAGAAGCCAGGAAGACAGCACTGGAGACCCTGCTGAAATTAGTGCAGTCCCAGATCACCACAGCAAACAGCAAAGGATGAGAAGACGAAAATTGGGACCATCTCAGGGACATATCCTGGTCTCATTTGCTGCTTTTCTTTTTTCCCTTCCCTGCAGTCTTCCCTGCAGCCTTCCTTGGAGGCTGTGTCCGTGGAGGAGGGACTGGAGCAGGAGCAGGGACAGGAGCAGGGACTGGGACAGGAGCAGGGACTGGGACAGGAGCAGGGAGTGGGGCAGGAGCAGGGAGTGGGGCAGGAGCATGGAGTGGGGCAGGAGCATGGAGTGGGGCAGGAGCATGGAGTGGGGCAGGAGCAGGGAGTGGGGCAGGAACTTGAGCAAGGACATAATAAACGTCCACAACGTCCGTAAAATCATTAAGTTTCCCCAACATGCCCATATTTACAACCTTCAATATCAGGGTCTCGCTTTTTAGACGCTGGGCCATTTCCATTTCTGGCAGTTTGTGCCCAATAAGGGCAGCAAATCCCTCTGCAGCGGTGGGGGGCTCTCTGAGTGCCGCAGTAGCCTCCCTAATTAGGGCCTGGTTCTCCTCCTCCATTTGAACAAGCCTCCTTGCCCTTTTTCGTGAAATCCGCAGCGGAGGTATCTGGGGCCTGGTGTTGCGCTGTGTCCCACTGGGGCCTGCCTCCTCCTGTGTCCCACTAGGGCCTGCCTCCTCCTGGCTTCCACTGGCACCTGCCTCTTCGTGGGTCACACTGGGGCCTGCCTCCTCCTGGGTTCCACTGGCACCTGCCTCCTTGTGTGTCACACTGGGGCCTGCCTCCTCATTCTGTTAGAAAAAGTTACATATAGTTATTTTAGCCTTCATCTTTCACACACATTTGTCACCTCATGGCATTTGCTAATTGAATGCTAATCAATATTAAAGTTAATCATTCTGACACCAGCAATTTTCATTATTGTCCCCATAATTTTTGGCCACTGATGTCTATTGATATGTCATACACTTTGGTTTATCTGGTAACATTTTTCACACAATTGTTTCAACTTTGACAACATTAGACTTTTATTACTATAAATATTTGAGGAAATATTATACCTGGCTCCAAATATTCAAATCCGGCTCCTCCAGGAGTTGAGCTTGTTCCTCCAAAGAGACCTCAACTTGGCTGGAGGGAAGGCTGGAGGGTTGGCTGCAGGGAAGGCTGGAGCTCGTTCTGGGTGGAAGGGTGGAAAGGGATTCCCTGGATTCCAGGTGGTCATCGAGGAAACTGAGATGCTGGTAGTACCAGAGATTGGGAATATATCTGTCCTCTGCAGCTGCTCCTGACCGCATTGATGTTCGGACTTTGTTTCTTTGAGTCCGGTATGAGCCCCTAATGGTCCCAATTTTATTCTTCACATCCTGTAGTGTTGCTGTGGGGATCTGAGATTGCACAAATTCCAGCAAGGTCTCCAGTGCTCTCTTCCTGGCTTCTTTATTTTTATTTTGTTTGTTTTTGGTCTCCCATAAAACAGGAAGATTCTTCCATCTTTGCAGGAATTCCATCATAAAATCAGGGTCCTTAAATACCTGCATTTTTGCTGCAAGTCAAAAAACACACCAAAAATCGCATGTCAGTCAAGACTACTCCAAATCTTTCTCCCCATAGATAGCCCACAAACGTAGCAATTGATCAGTCATCATAGAGTTGAGTGGACACCTGGATGTTTGTGTTGAACTCTTTTTTGTAAACTTGGTAAAAAGCTAGAGTTCGTGACGTGACTTGACCCAAACTTGACCCCGAACCCAAACCCCATTGAAGTCAATCTTGCTCCGTAAATCTGCGGACTAAAAGGACTCCAAAAAAGTAAAGGAGTACCTAGAACTGTCCCTGCACAAAGTGTCATTTGTGCTTTTCCCAAATTCACCCAAAATTCACTCCTGGGTATAATGAATTGTTGTCTCCCGTCAAATGCAATACATCGAAAAGTCATTGATAGAAGCATTGAGAAAGCATTGTGGTTCCCCAAACTTCTCTTACCAGGCCCTTCATGTCGGGAATGGGTATTAAGGGGAACCCCGCCGCCAATGTTTTTCAAATGGCGTGGATTCCCCCCAAATATCCATACCAGGCCCTTTAGGTCTGGCAAGGAATTTAAGGGGAACTCCAGCCCAAATTTTTGTAAAAAATGGCGTGGAGTCCCCCCAAAAATCCATACCAGACCCTTATCCGAGCACGCAACCTGGCCGGCCGCAGGGGAAGAGGGGGGGACGAGAGAGCGGCCCCCCTCCCTCCTGAACCATACCAGGCCACATGCCCTCAACATGGGGAGGATGTCCCCATGTTGATGGGGACAAGGGCCTCATCCCCACAACCCTTGCCCGGTGGTTGTGGGGGTCTGCGGGCGGGGGGCTTATCGGGATCTGGAAGACCCCTTTAACAACGGGGATCCCCAGATCCAGGCCCACCCCCTATGTGAAATAGTAATGGGGTACATTGTACCCCTACCATTTCACCACAAAACTTGGCCAAATCAAAAAAATGACAATAGACGTTTTTGGACAATTCCTTTATTATTTGTTTTCTTTTTCTTCCATCTTCTTCCTTCTTCTTTTCTGCATTCGAGTTTCTTCCTCCATCTTCCTCTCCATCTTCCTCTCCATCTCCATCTCCATCTCCATCTTCATCTTCATCTTCATCTTCATCTTCATCTTCATCTTCTTGCTTCGGGCTTCTCGTCCGCATCTTGCTCTGGCTTCTTCTTTCTTCTCCCGCCGCTCCGTTTGAATTTGAGTTTGCCGCTGTGTGACGTTTAAGTTATGCAGTTCTCCTCTAGGTCTGCTGCGAGCCGGTGACCCCGCCCCCCTCTGACAGCACGGGGAAAGTACCCGTGAAATCCATGTGCGTCAGAGGGGGCGGGGTCAGCGGACCAAGAGGAGAACTGATGAACTGAAGCGTCACACAGCGGGAACCTCCAATTCAAACGGAGCGGTCGGAGAAAGAAGAAGCCGGAGCAAGATGCCATAGCAAGATGCGGACGAGAACACCGAAGGAAGAAGGAAGATGAAGAGGAAGAGGAAGAGGGATGAAGAAACACGAATCGAGAAAAGAAGAAGGAAGAAGATGGAAGAAGAAGATGGAAGCAAGCCAATAAATAAAATAAAGGAATATTCAAAAACCGTCTATTGTCCTTTTTTACATTTTGTACACTTTCTGCGTGAAATGGTAGAGGTACAATGTACCCCTTACCATTTCACACAGGGGGGGAGGCCGGGATCTGGGGGTCCCCTTTGTTAAAGGGGTCTTCCAGATTCTGATAAGCCCCCCGCCCGCAGACCCCCACAACCACCGGGCAAGGGTTGTGGGGATGAGGCCCTTGTCCCCATCAACATGGGGACATCCTCCCCATGTTGAGGGCATGTGGCCTGGTACGGTTCAGGAGGGAGGGGGGCCGCTCTCTCGTCCCCCCCTCTTCCCCTGCGGCCGGCCAGGTTGCGTGCTCGGATAAGGGTCTGGTATGGGTTTTTGGGGGGACTCCACGCCATTTTTTTCTTGATTTTGGGGTGGAGTTCCCCTTAAAATCCTTGCCAGACCTGAAGGGCCTGCAAATAGAATTTGGGGGGACCCCCACGTTTTTTGGGGTCTGGAAAACTGACTTTTCAATGTATTGCCATTTGCCGTGAGCCGAGAATTCATTCTAGCCGCAATTGAGTTTTAAATGATTGTTCCAACTTCTAAAATGACACTTTGTGCAGGGCCAGTACTAACAGCATGGGAAGCAAGCGCAAAGTTACATGCATATTTCACAACACCGGACCTGAACATACAGTGAATGTTTATGTTTCTGCTCCGGGACCCAGCCCAAAAAAAAGGTCTGTACGGTCAGTAAATTTTCTGTTAGGGGCCGCTCAACCCTCGACATATCAAGTAGGAAAAATGTTACGTACCCGCGATCTCCACGTTCGTTGCTTCCGACCTTCTTCCACTCACTGAACGTCGCTTTCAACGATGTTTTTAGACGTTATATACAGTGCGCATGCGTGACGCTCCGCACGCTTTCCCGCCCCTGACGTTCGTTAGACTACTTTCCCCGCCCCTTCTCGCTCGTCCTTAATGACGGAGACTGACAACATGGCAGAGAATGACAGAGATGAAGTGGAAAGTGTGGAAGGAGGCAGGCCCAGACCCCGAAGATATAAAGCAACTAACATGTCGTTTCAGGAGATGGTGGATATGATCACCATATTGCTGAGGGAGGATTATGACGGCAAACATGGTCCCTACAAAAATCCAAATAAGGTGAAGGCACAGATCATGGATAAAGTTGTCAAAACGCTGTTCCGTAATTTTGGGGTTCGCAGGTCGAGGGAACAGATACGCAAACGATGGTCGGACATTAAATTGCGTGAGCCGGCGCAATATAAAAAAATAAAAAAAGTGATCAAAAAAAGTAAGTATATTTACATTTACTGTTATTTTTATTAATAGCGTGGTGCTGCATGTAGTACAGTTCAAGATGTCCGGGTTCATGTTCTTGGTCCCAAGAATCATCAGTCGTAGAAATCCGCGTTCAATTGTTCACTTAAAGACGATCTTTTTGTCCGATTCAGTGTTAACTACATTTGAGGATTCCGAATAATAGGCATGTTCAAATGTAGTTATCACTGTATTCCCCCAAAACATCGTTTGGGGGTTATTGAACGCGGATTTCCACGTTTGATTCTTGTGCCCAAGAACATGAAACAGGACATCTTGAACAGTAAAAGATGTCCTGTTTCATGTTCTTGGCCACAAGAATCAAACGTGGAAATCCGCGTTCAATAACCCCCAAACGATGTTTTGGGGGAATACAGTGATAACTACATTTGAACATGCCTATTATTCGGAATCCTCAAATGTAGTTAACACTGAATCGGACAAAAAGATTGTCTTTTAGTGAACGATTGAACGCGGATTTATACGACTGATGATTCTTGTGCCCAAGAACATGAAACAGGACATCTTTTATTGTTTATGGGATAATTAATTAGAAACATGGTTGTGTAGGTGTTGCTAACTATATTTAACTAATGTAACTGGATTCAGTGTACGGTTAGGAGAGTATGCTCAGCAGCTGCTTACACATCTGGACTCATTAGCACAAGTGTGGGCCACAAGAACAACCTTTTGATGGTGTCACACACAGGTGATCCAGTGGATACTTGGTGTGTTTCCATGTGTGAAACATGACCAAAATCGATTAATCTACAAGCTTGGGAAATGGATACAATCATTTGTTAATCTTCTAAAGATTTTCAAAATAATCAATTGTAACACACTTCCAAAGAATGATTAATATTCCTCTTTCAGGCCTAAATATATTTAGTTACACAAGTCTACCTTTGGGTTCTATCTCCTAGGGCTTCAAAGAGCTAAGAGACAGGAGGCTGCAAACCCCGCACCACCAACCCAAGACCCACAACCGCAGGATGTGGCTGAAGAGGGAAATGACAACTCAACAGGTCAGTGTCATACACCACAGACGCACTTTGGCCAGTAATTTGGCCGATCTGCTCGGAACTCCTCTGGGCAGCAAAGTTCAAATGTAGACATTCTCAAGTCCATCTTTAGAACACACTGTATCCCGGACTCACGAGCCCCCACGTGTAGTGGCCTCACCCTCTCTCCATCTTTATCGGTTACACACCAACTCATGTCTAGGGGTTCCTGGGTTGCGAGAGTGAGATGCGCCACGGCCCATGTCCTCCCCATTGTAGTAGGGAGGTGAAGGCCACTTCCTGATGTTTCCTCGGGCCGGTGTGTTCTGTGAATGCACTGAGTCTGTAATTGCAAGCTCACCAGCCTCCCCTCTGCTTCCAGTAACTGGAGTTCACACACCGGAGAAAGGGTCCAACACTTGTTTATTTGGCACTCCAATAGCTAAGCACGATAAACAGTTCTTTTAACAGCAGACTGGTTGGGACCTATAACCTTGCCAACGGTGGGATGAGCAGATCAAGGCACTTCCTAACGTTTCAGTTCTATGCCACTATACTATGACCAGCGGCGCCTAAGCCAATCCGGCTGTTACAGAACAGGAAGGATGGGGTCTCTTCCAGCAACCCCTATGAACAGCAATGGAGCACTCTTCGATACGCTGTGGCCCCTATCAGGGGGATGTGTCCTCCCAAGAGAGTTCCCAGAGGCCCACTGTCACCGGGTTGGTGCTGCTCCGGGTCTCCAGTGGGTAACCTCCCCGGCCTCCTCACCTCAGGTACGAGTCCCTCCGCTCAGGGACCCTCGGACAGTCCACCCTAGCGGGACCCAGTCGAAGGTACTGGGCCCCAGGCCTCCTAGATAGTACCTCACCCCAGGCTAAAGGTGCCTGGGATGGACGCCAACATGACTCCGGACCAGGCCATGGGCACCTGGACCAGACTCCTGGATCTCCCGCACCCAGGCCTAAGGGCCCTGGGTGCGGACCGCAACCCTCCTCCTCCGAGGACCTCCTTCTCCGCAAGACCTCGTGGTAAGGGCGTCTCCCCCTTTTATCTCCTCCCTTCAACGGCCCGGCGGGTTCCCCGCCCCAGCCATACCATCTCCGGGAAGAGACCAAACAGGGAGCACTGCAGGGGATGATTCTACCTGAAGCCCGTGGGTACCCCGCCACCCACAGGCAAAGGAGAATATTACATCCTCCAATCCTCCACGAAACAAAAAGGGGTCTGAATCCTAACACAATTATACACCTGGGTCACACTATTGCCCAGGTGTATCCCATCAATTTGAGGACCCCGCTACACACTCCCCCTGTAATTTGACGCTGGTCCCCAGCGTCAGGTGCACACCCATGCCTCCCATAAAGTGGTGACATGGAGTGAAACCCCTGAGGCAGTTCCTCTAAATTTCCCAAGTGCCAAGACCTGCTCAGGGAATGGGGAACATATAAAACAACTTATGTCATAAAACACTTTAAACATCTGCCTAGTCACAGCCCCTCTCCCACACTGTCTAAGAGCCACCCATACTCAATGATCTTGACTGACGATTCTCCTGCAGGGGAAAGAAAAACAACATCCTAACATAATTTCGTGTCATTTGGGATGAGTGGGCCCGTCAGCCGAGAGACCCACTCACTCCAACAAGCAAGGTGATGTGTGGGTGAAATATTCTCAAACATTTGTTGCGCAACACTGCCACCTGGTGACAACGCCGCGGTCATGACACTCAACGAATCTTCGTTCTTCCAGCTTTTCCCTACTCTGCCACTATTCCCAAATGTCCTTGCCTTTGGCACATGAAGAAAAGGGGAAACACGAAAACACAACAGTCCCCAAGTCTCCAACGAGAAAAAGAAAAGCCCAAACAAAAACAAAAGCAGGGCACAGTCCTGCGTGTCTGGGAATGGCTCTTCCAGAAAGTTCAAGTGCACAAAAGAAATAAACAGGAGTTCTTTTCTCCTATAAGTAAAACTTTGGATCTGGCAGGTACAGGGGTTTCAGGTGTTTGTCAAATGCCTCTATCGAATACTCGACATCTTCTCCTTCTCTTCTGCAAACGACTATCTTGTCAGCATGGATATGGCGCCCCAATTTCCATTCAGCTTTGCAGTCCTCAAACCTCTTAGACACTGCCGGCACACATTCCAGGTACCTGCGGGCATGGGGCACCTTCAACTTGTCCCACACAAACTCGTCATACCATCTTGTTCTCCAGACTTCCACCTCATACAGCAAGTCCCGGGGTAGATACGGGTACTCCCACCCATATTCCCGAGCTACTTTATGGCAAAACAGTCTCTGCAAGCGGGCCAAAGGTGGCATAGTGGCTTTCTCTCCAGTTCCAGGCAGCACAATAGCTTCCGGATGCCGAGGTACCTTTACCAGCTCCCTGGAAATGACTTTCGGCGCTTTCAGAGAAGCGCGGGGTGTCCCCACAACCAAAGTAGGTGAGGTAACAGTAGATGAGGACACAGGTGGAGGGGTAGGTTCCCTCGTAAGCTGCGGGTCTTCCACCCGAGGCGTGCTGTCTCCTGTGTACATAGGTGAATCCCGTACCGCACGGGAAGCAAGAAGTGGCACTCTATCCCAGCCCTTGCGGCTGAACAGTTCGTCTATCTCGCCATCATCTCCGCAATCAGACAGCGACTCTAGGTCGGAGGTGTCATACATCTCCGCAGGCAGATATCTACCGGTGGACACAGAATCATCTTCTCTGGGGGGTTCCACCTCCAATGGGCCCCCGACACCTCCAACCACCACCACAGTCCCAGCCCCTGGCTCACCTGACCCTTGTAGAAGACTGGGATGTCCGGGACTTCCATCTCGACCGGCGCCATCCAGGCCAGGCAAGCAGCGGGGTGAAGCTCGACCACGTCCATAGGATGCCTGTACTAGGCCAACTTTCCTCTTCGGTGGTGGAAGCAAAGAACTTGTGGCGACCGAAGCAGCATCTTCGGATTTTTCTCTGTTGGGCAGTCCATCGCCCTGGTCAGCGCGCACGGGAACCTCGACAAAGGCCTTGATCTCCCCTTCCGGAGTAGCAGTACCCGTGAGGTGATTGAGGCGAAGGGCCCGGGGCCTTGCTGTGGACGACTCGACCTCAAAAAGGAATTCTCTGCACTCCTCACATCGCCCGAATGGCTTCAGGGTGACCACCAGTCCCGAGCAGCCGGGACAGATCACACCGAGGGCCTCCGTGTCTCTGCAAGTGTACAGAGCCAACCGCCCTCGGGGCCTAAGTCTTATCCCCGTGTCTGTGATGGGGGCAACAAAGGAAGTCATTCTCGTGGGGTGAGGAACCATAATCCACGGGGCACTTGAGGTCATCCCGACTGTTTGCTGCTCCATCATGCACTGACCCCGCGCCGGAGTCTCCACGTGTATCCCCACACTTGGCCAGACTCCTCCCATGAGCTGTACATTTTCACGGGCTTCCTCTTGACTCCGCCCACGAACGATGTCGCCATGGGGTGCCTCGTGGCGCAGTGCGTTAACAGTCCCCACGTGCAGTACGTCACACGGCTGGACCTCTCCCTTTTTCCGCTCCTCCGCATGGGCCTTTCCCGTGTTAGGGTCATTTCCACAACTCCGAGCAGGGACGCACTTTGGCCAGTAATTTGGCCGATCTGCTCGGAACTCCTCTGGGCAGCAAAGTTCAAATGTAGACATTCTCAAGTCCATCTTTAGAACACACTGTATCCCGGACTCACGAGCCCCCACGTGTAGCGGCCTCACCCTCTCTCCATCTTTATCGGTTACACACCAACTCATGTCTAGGGGTTCCTGGGTTGCGAGAGTGAGATGCGCCACGGCCCATGTCCTCCCCATTGTAGTAGGGAGGTGAAGGCCACTTCCTGATGTTTCCTCGGGCCGGTGTGTTCTGTGAATGCACTGAGTCTGTAATTGCAAGCTCACCAGCCTCCCCTCTGCTTCCAGTAACTGGAGTTCACACACCGGAGAAAGGGTCCAACACTTGTTTATTTGGCACTCCAATAGCTAAGCACGATAAACAGTTCTTTTAACAGCAGACTGGTTGGGACCTATAACCTTGCCAACGGTGGGATGAGCAGATCAAGGCACTTCCTAACGTTTCAGTTCTATGCCACTATACTATGACCAGCGGCGCCTAAGCCAATCCGGCTGTTACAGAACAGGAAGGATGGGGTCTCTTCCAGCAACCCCTATGAACAGCAATGGAGCCCTCTTCGATACGCTGTGGCCCCTATCAGGGGGATGTGTCCTCCCAAGAGAGTTCCCAGAGGCCCACTGTCACCGGGTTGGTGCTGCTCCGGGTCTCCAGTGGGTAACCTCCCCGGCCTCCTCACCTCAGGTACGAGTCCCTCCGCTCAGGGACCCTCGGACAGTCCACCCTAGCGGGACCCAGTCGAAGGTACTGGGCCCCAGGCCTCCTAGATAGTACCTCACCCCAGGCTAAAGGTGCCTGGGATGGACGCCAACATGACTCCGGACCAGGCCATGGGCACCTGGACCAGACTCCTGGATCTCCCGCACCCAGGCCTAAGGGCCCTGGGTGCGGACCGCAACCCTCCTCCTCCGAGGACCTCCTTCTCCGCAAGACCTCGTGGTAAGGGCGTCTCCCCCTTTTATCTCCTCCCTTCAACGGCCCGGCGGGTTCCCCGCCCCAGCCATACCATCTCCGGGAAGAGACCAAACAGGGAGCACTGCAGGGGATGATTCTACCTGAAGCCCGTGGGTACCCCGCCACCCACAGGCAAAGGAGAATATTACATCCTCCAATCCTCCACGAAACAAAAAGGGGTCTGAATCCTAACACAATTATACACCTGGGTCACACTATTGCCCAGGTGTATCCCATCAATTTGAGGACCCCGCTACATAGTTAACACTGAATCGGACAAAAAGATTGTCTTTTAGTGAACGATTGAACGCGGATTTATACGACTGATGATTCTTGTGCCCAAGAACATGAAACAGGACATCTTTTATTGTTTATGGGATAATTAATTAGAAACATGGTTGTGTAGGTGTTGCTAACTATATTTAACTAATGTAACTGGATTCAGTGTACGGTTAGGAGAGTATGCTCAGCAGCTGCTTCCACATCTGGACTCATTAGCACAAGTGTGGGCCACAAGAACAACCTTTTGATGGTGTCACACACAGGTGATCCAGTGGATACTTGGTGTGTTTCCATGTGTGAAACATGACCAAAATCGATTAATCTACAAGCTTGGGAAATGGATACAATCATTTGTTAATCTTCTAAAGATTTTCAAAATAATCAATTGTAACACACTTCCAAAGAATGATTAATATTCCTCTTTCAGGCCTAAATATATTTAGTTACACAAGTCTACCTTTGGGTTCTATCTCCTAGGGCTTCAAAGAGCTAAGAGACAGGAGGCTGCAAACCCCGCACCACCAACCCAAGACCCACAACCGCAGGATGTGGCTGAAGAGGGAAATGACAACTCAACAGGTCAGTGTCATACACCACAGCCTCTCAGGTAATAGATGTAGGCCTGTATATTTAGTAAGACCTTTTTATTTTTCTAATTTAAGGTACTTTAATGCCTGTGGCCCCAGCAACCTTCACCCGACACACTGCCCAGATGTTGGTGAAAGAACTGAGGGTCTGCTCTCGTGAGCTGGAAACAATGAAAGAGAACTTGTTCCAGATGAGGCAAAACACAAAACAGATGGAGCAAAGACTACTAAAAATAGAACAGGTTCTTGGGAGGGTTTAAAAATGTGATATGTTTTCAAATCCTGTTTTCTTCTTGTTTTTGGAAATCTATTTTTGCACTTTTTTCGGCAAATCTTTTAATGTTGCAAATTAATATTGTACATGTTGTACATTTTTGACAAGAGTTTTATCAAAAAAATGATCTTTAAAAACACCAATTTTTTTTTTTTTTTTTACACAAATAAGACAAATTTTATGCTCCGATAATAAATATTTTAAAATATACAACGTGTGGCTTCTTATATCAATGTTGCCCCCCCCCCCCCCCCCCACATAAAAAAGGTGTGTGTTTACACTCAAAATGATGGTTATTTACTTGTTCAAAAAAAACATGGACCTACAACTGCACTAGTATAACCTAGGACAGTGATGGTGAACCTTGGCACCCCAGATGGTTTGGAACTACATTTCCCATGTTGCTAAGGAACTCTGCAGTGGAGTTGAGCATCATGGGAAATGTAGTAGCAAAACATCTGGAGTGCCAAGGTTCACCATCACTGACCTAGGAGAAAGAACAAATCCAACACAATAAAAGCAAACAAGATGTTTTCTTGAAAAAACATTTTTTTATTGTAAATTTTTTATTAAATATGATCAGGCATTGCAATGGCCCCCCTACCCATAAAATATTCCACATAGCGTTGCCGCACATCACGGCCGCGTTGGGGGGCCAAGCCTGTAGGGCCAGCTACCTGGGCTGCCAATGGTCCATCCAAGAACTGTGTGCCCTGAAGGGCAACTGAAGATAGATAATTGTTCGAATTTTTTTTAAATAATTGTGCTGTATGCAACAGCACATGATTATATAGTTCCACTTGTACTCCGCCATGTTGCGAGCAGTCTGAAAAATGCGAAAACGACTGGCCATGATGCCAAAGGCATTTTCGACCACCCTTCTCGCTCTGGCCAGCCTATAATTAAAGACCCTCCTCTCAGGGGTGAGGCTCCTTTGTGGAAAAGGCCTCATCAAATGGGGTCCAAGCGCAAACGCCTCATCTGCCAGGAAAACAAAGGGGAGGCCATGTTAATTTTCTTCAGCAGGTGGCAATGCCAGGTCCTCTGAAAGAAGTCGGTCAGCAAACTCGGTCTGGGCAAAAACACCACCGTCAGACATCCGGCCATTTTTCCCAACATCAAGATAGAGAAACTCATAGTTGGCAGACACCACCGCCATCAGCACAATACTGTGGAACCCTTTATAATTATAAAAAAAGGATCCCGATTGGGGTGGTGGCACGATGCGGACGTGCTTGCCATCAATGGCTCCTCCACAGTTGGGAAAGTTCCACCGCTGAGAAAACTCAGATGCCACATTCTGCCATTCCTGTGGCGTCGATGGTAACTGTGGAGTCAAACCAAAAATACTAATTAATATACTTTGCTACAAAAACATTGCAAGCATGTTAGCACTAAACACTCTGGGCAAAACATCAGTATAGCATTAATTTGGAAGGAGGATTTTAGAGCAGAGCTCCACAGCCAAAATAATACCAAATTAACCAGCAGCTCCAGCTACAGCAGCTGCAGAGTTTTTAAAATTGGCCACTTACCTGTCCTGGAGTCCAGCAACGTCCGCAGCAGAGGACCAACAATCGCTCGTCACTCTGCTGCCCCCTCCGCCATCCTCGGTGAGGGAACCAGGAAGAGAAGCCTTGCGGCTTCACTGCCCGTTTCCCTACCGCACATGCACGAGAAGCGCTGCGCAGTTCTGACTGGTCCTCCTGTGTTCTGGGAGCCAAGTGTCTCCAAGAACACTACGGGTATTCTGCGTGAAGTGACTTGTCTCCGGCAGATTTGCTGCAGAGATGACTCCTGGATGTGGGTGGAAATACCTGTCTTAAACAGGTATCTTCACCCCCCTCCCCCCTGAAAGGTGTCAATTTTGACACCGGAGGGGGGGAGGGTTACGATGAGCGGAAAATAAACTTTAGGGTGGAGCTCCGCTTTAATAAGAGCTAAAAATGAGCAAAAAAACCATCACCCACTCTGATGGACCTGTGAAATTCTTTTAGGGTGGGGGGGTTGAGATGAGTTGGGGACATCATAAATCAAAGCTCTGTAATTTCTTTTGTTAGATTAGACAAAAGCAAATAATTAGGGGGGGGGGGGGTCAGGCAATCTAACCACTACAATGGAGCAGACAAAAAAACATTGGGAAGTGACTAGGTTAGGTGTGTTTGGGCCCAGGATATAATGCTGGAGAGGTTGGTTTTTTAAAATATGCATGTAGGCCAAAAAAAATGAACATTCAAAGCTTATAACATGCATGGGGACAAAGGGGACATTCACACCATATTCGAATCATGGTAATTAGAGACAGTTCAAAAAATACTATACATTAGCAAGCAGAAAATAAACATAGATTGGGATGTTTATAAAGGAGAAAACTTACCTTAATATAGTCCTCCTGAAGGACTTGGATAATGGCAGAGCAGGTTTCTGGGATAATGACGCCCAGAGCCTGGGGGGAGATGCCTGTCGAGAACTTGAGGTCCTGCAAGCTTCTCCCAGTCGCAAGGTATCGCAAAGTGGCGATGAGCCTCTGCTCAGCAGTAATGGCTTCCCGCATAACGGTGTCCTGCCTGGTGATATAGGGGGACACCAAAGCCAAGAGCTGCTGAAAAGCGGGGTCAGACATCCTAAGAAAATTCCTGAAGTCATCAGGGTTATTCTCCTGGATCTCCCGCAGCAGAGGCATATGACATAATTGGTCCCGCTTGAGCAACCAATTCTTGGTCCAAGAACTCCTCCTCACCCTGTTCATGGACCGGATCTGGGACATAGCAACAAGCCCAGAAGCAAGCACAGCACGATCTCGGCGACAAGAACGTACCCGCAACATGGCTTCAAAACGGTCGTCTAATCAGAACGAACTAAAAGAACGCACTGAAGAACAGCAAGGCCTATGAAGAACGAGCTGAAAAACAGTAACAAGCGGACAAGAACGCACTGCAAAAACAGATACGAACTCACTACAAGCACTGAAAGCCAGATACGAACCCACAAGCACAAACTGAACTCCCGAAAACGATCTTTAAAGCACGAAGACTGAAAAGCGCGAATCGTCTCTTCCCAAACTTTTACTAACACGCGGTAACACGAAATCAGCAAAAGCAGCCAAAAGGGTTGCGCAAACATATTGAATCTTCCCCTTTATAGTGCCGTCGTACGTGTTGAACGTCACAGCGCTTTGCTAGATCATTTTTTATCACGATAGTGTGTAGCCAAGGCAGGCTTGAGAGGAAACACGAAAAATAACGTCAAGAAAAACGACGTTATTTTTCATGACATGAAAAATGGTCGTGTGTACGCGGCATTTGAGTCTGCAAAAGACTTGAGACTTTGGCAGAGGTTCACCTTCCAGCAGGACAACGACCCCAAACATACAGCCAGAGCTACAATGAAATGGTTTTTAGATCAAAGCATAGTCATGTATTAGAATGGCCCAGTCAAAGTCCAGACCTAAATCCAATTGAGAATCTGTGGCAAGACTTGAAAATTGCTCTTCACAGACACTCTCCATCCATTTTGACAGAGCTTGAGCTATTTTGCAAAGAACAATGGGCAGAAATGTCACTCTCTAGATGTGCAAAGCTGGTAGAGACATCCTCAAAAAGACTTGCGACTGTAATTGCAGCGAAAGGTGGTTCTAAAGAGTATTGACTCAGGGGAGGCTGAATACAAATGCACGCCACACTTTTCAGATATTTATTTGTAAAACATTTGTAAAACCATTTATCATTTTCCTTCCACTTGACAATTATGTGCCACTTTGTGTTGGTCTATCACATAAAATCCCAATAAAATACATTTAAGTTTTTGGTTTTAACATGACAAAATGTGAAAAATTTCAAGGGGTATGAATACTTTTTTAAGGCACTCTATCTTCATGGGAAAATTTTTAAGTGCCTTTAAAATCGTGTAGTATGAATTTTAGTGGTAGGTCTGCTTTAAGAAACCTAACTATTTAGTTATGCTGGTTGTTATCCAGATCAATTCCGCTGGGTCATTTCTAGGTATATACACCTTTTGAGCATTACATTTTTTTGGCAAATTAAACCTCTGACACAGGAAAATTTGATTTCATAGATTAACTGTCAGTGTTCATGTGTAACCACTAGATGGCGAAACACTACGAGATACACTGCTTTGTAAAAAAGTAACATTGCTCCCATTTCAGGTGTGTTAACTCACAGGTTGAAAGCATGTCAGCTTAAGTAAGCGTTTATAAAAGTTTTTTTGTTTTTCTACATTTTTTGCACACATATACGCTTGTTTCATATGTATGAAAGTCAATGGGGCCCGTGACACAGCTCCACAAAAAGATCATGTACCTTTTTTCAAGCTTCGAACAACTGAGTGCAGAGACTTAAACAGCTTATATTAGATAGAATGAGATTTCTATTGCTGAGAATTGCTTAGGGGCTTAGGGGCAAAAGGCTTAGGGGCAAAGGCACGTGCAAAAACGCTCATGCGTGAATAGGGACTTAAAGTTGCCCTGCTGCCACATTAAAAAAATTAAGAGGTTCTTACTACCCTTCCACCTAACCATATATCCAATTTGCCCTCCCTTAAGAGCTACGCTGTCCAATGAATCTTCAGCATGCATACCTCCCAACTTTCCCATTGTCCACTGCGGGACTTTAATTCAAATTATTTTCCCCCTCTCATCAAAGTTGTTGAGCGGGGGGGGGGGGTGCTGTGTTGTTGAGAGTGAGCAGGGGGTGGGGTTTGTCGCGGGTCGCGGAGGTGTGACGACGAGGGGGGGGTTCGTCACGGGTCGCGGAAGTGGTGTGACATGCCGAGGGGAGGATACAACACACAAGCCCGCCCGCCCAACTCACCTGCTTTTCGCTGCCGCTCTGGCGCGCTGGAGGACTGGGGGGACTATGCGGGAAAACAGTGTCCCGCACGGGTACGCGGGAAGATGATGTCCCTGCGGGAGAAACCCGCAGAATCCGTGCGGGTTGGGGGGTATGAGCATGCAAGACTCCTGAGTGTGCTTGGTTTCCCATTGCATGCTGTGGTCAGCTGCTACATAAGTACAGGACACATTAGAGCGGGGGTAGGCAACCATAAAGAGGTGGGGATCTACCTGAACAATACGGGAGAAGTCAAAGATCACTGGGCACAGTGTCGCCTCCTCACACCTAATTTAAACCTCTAAGTGCCGTACTACCGTGTCGCAATCGCGTGCATTGCACGGCAATCATGTTTAAATCAGGTGGTGAGGAGGCAACATATCCTCACCACCTGTCAACACACACTCGGATCACTTTTCAGAGGAGCAGCAGTGCCTGCTGCACTTGTAAATGAGCCCTTGGTTGCATTCGGCAGCGGCACCCTTAGGGCTCGTTCACATGTAAAGTTGGGGGGGGGCGGTAAAACAGCAGGATGTAATAGAAGTCTATGGCTAAGTGCAGCAAACCCGCAGTAAAGCTGTAGGTACACTGCACTGCACCTGCAGTGTGGGTAAACTGCAGCACATCAGTGTAAAAGCAGCCCGATACTATTATGCCCAGTGTATTGCTTCACACTGACCTGAAGATCTCTCCTTTCCTGCCGCTGGCATCATTCTGGAGACCACTAGCCGGGATAAGAGGTCGTGGGAGCCAGCCACAGCTACAGTATCCATAGTTAAGATATGAGGCGCGCTACACAGTGGCAATTTTATTTCTACTTTGTGGGAGGGCCAGAGCGAATAAAGGTGTTCACTATACGCTTTGTTAGCAAGAGGCCCCCCCAAGGTCCCATTACACTCCTTTGTAGTCTCTAATGGGACCTGGAGGGACTCTTTCTAAAAGACCCTATAATGGACACTGAAAGGCTTTTTGTTAGAGAGACCACCTCCAGGTCCCATTAGACTCTGTTGTAGACTCTAATGGGGCTTGGAGGAGACGCTTTCTAAAAGACTGTCTAATGGACACTGTTAGAGAGAGACCCCCCTCCAGGTCCCATAAAAAAAATGCAGAAGTTGTACTTTGTACAAAATGTAGGGGCATGGCATGGGGTGGGTCATGGGCGGGGCCAGGGTGGGTCACGGGTGGAGCCATGGACAGGTCAGTCATGGGTGGAGCCATGGACAGGTCATGGGTGGAGCCATGGACAGGTCATGGGCAGGGCCTGACAGGGGGCCCTTGCTTTATTTGGTCTAGGGGCCCTGAGTGTTGTCAGTCTGCCCCTGTCTGGACGTGTGCTGAACATTCTTTGGCCAGCATTGCTCTTTTCCTGGAAAAGGAGGAGGGAGGGGGCCTCTTTTAAGGATAATTGTAAAAAAGAAGAAAAAAAATGGGAGTGGGAACTTATCATTCATTCAGGATTAAGGACCACTCACTTGTGACTCGCCCCTGGACTCCTGTCAGACTGGGACAAGTGGCTGTGTTTTTAAAGCAGTTGCATCCGCTTTCCTGCTGCTGGCACCACTCTGGAGACTGCTAGCCGACATAAGAGGTGGAGTGCAGTTGGTATCACTCCGCATGGGACGGCTCTTGCTCCCTACTACTGCTCCAACTTTACAAGTAGTTCCTCTGCATTGCACTCTGTTACATGCTCTGCAATGGTGGGTCAGCAAGCCCAGACCGCAATCTACCAGTCACCTGTCTGCAATCTACTGGTAGATCGTTATCTGACGGGTTGCTGACCCTGTATTAGAGGCATAGCAGCAGCTGGAGCCACAGCGGATGACCACGTATACAACATGCCTGGACGAAGGGGCAGACTGACCAGTGGGGCATTTCGGCCGTGGTCTGAGGGCCTGGTCGCAGAGGGAGGCTTGCCCGTGCCGCCTGCTGGAACTCACTGGGCCAGTCCAAGCACTGCTCACTCTCAGTAAGGCACATAGTGGCGGCGACCATTTTTAACTGGGCCCAGCCAAGGTAGAATAAGCCAGCCCAGAAAACTTTGCAGCAGGTGAGCAGGCCCAGTGCGCAGAGGCATGTGGCACGCCCATGTGATGTCATTCTGCGTTGCTCCGTGCACTGGGCCTGCTCACCTGCTGCAAACCTTCTAGTGTACCCCGATAGGCCGCCTCCCTCCGAGTCCCTCCCATCTCTCACCTCTGCAAACAGTGCCCGTCCGGAATGGTGGAAGAGAAGAGGAGAGGACACATCAGCCAGCCACAGCAGGGCCAGGGTAGGGTGCAACCCAGCAACCCATGGTGAGCCAACCGTGATACACAGCAGGGCCAGGGTGCCAGCCAGCCACGGTGACCCACAGCAGGGCCAGGGTGCCAGCCAGCCACCATTGGTGACCCACCCACAGCAGGGCTAGTGTGCCAGCCACCCACTATGACACACCCATAGCAGGGCCAGGGTGCCAGCCAGACACCCACGGTGACCCACCCACAGCAGGGCCAGGGTGCCAGCCAGCTACACACGGTGACCCAGCCACAGAAGGGTGCAAGCCAGCCACAGTGAACCACCCACAGCAGGGCCAGGGTACCAGCCAGTCCGCCACCCACATTGACCCACCCACACCAGGGCCAGGGTGCCAGCCAGCCACCCATGGTGACCCACCCACACCAGGGCCAGGGTGCCAGCCAGCTACCCATGGTGACCCACCCACAGCAGGGCCAGGGTGCCAGCCAGCCACCGACAGTGATCCATCCACAGCAGGGCCAGGGTGTAAGCCAGCCACCCAAAGTGACCCACTCACAGCAGAGCCAGGGTGGCAGCCAGCGACCCAAAGAGACCCACTCACAGCAGAGCCAGGGTGCCAGCCAGCCACCCACAGTGGCCCCACCACAGCAGAGCCAGGGTGCCAGCCAGCCACCCATTGTGTCCCACCCACAGCAGGTTCAGTGTGCCAGCCAGCCACCCACCCACCCACAGTCATCCACCCACAGCAGGGCCAGGGTTCCAGCCAGCCACCCACAAATACAAATAAAAATGCCAGCGCACAAGATGAGTACATATTACATACAATAGATGGGAAAGTCTAAAAAGGAGGGATAAAAGTCAATGGACAAGTAGATGACAAGTCTTAATGGTGAATCTTGACTGAAGACCAGTCAAGGACCAGAGTGAATTAAGGTGTTCACTATACATTCTGTTAGAAAGAGGTTTCTCAAGTTGTGGGGACCCCTAATGCGGCGTAAACACGATCGTTTTTCATGCCATTTTTTAAACCAACGTTTTTCTCGTCGGTTTTTTTCATGTTTCCTCTCAAGCCTGTCTTGCGTACACACGATCATTTTAAAAAACATTCAAGCAAAGCGCAGTGACGTACAACACGTACGACGGCACTATAAAGGGGAAGTTCCATTCGGATGGCGCCACCCTTCATGTTAGTAAAGTTTGTTGAGAGACGATTCGCGCTTTTCAGCCTCCTGCTTTTCAGTCCGTTACAGCGTGACGAATGTGCTATCTCCATTACAAATGCTAGTTTTACCAGAACGTGCGCTCCCGTCTCATACTTGATTCTGAGCATGCGCGTTTTTTTTTCACCTCGTCAAAGCATACACACCATCGTTTTTCACGTCGTTAAAAAAAACGACATGAAAAACGACGTGAAAAAAGAGAGCATGTTCGAAATTTTTAATGGCCGTTTTTCACGTCGTTAAAAATGCTCTGGAGCATACACACGATCAGTTTTAATGCCCATTTTTAAAAATGGCATTTTTAACGGCATGAAAAACGATCGTGTGTATGGGGCATTACAGTAAAATTATTTTCATAGCCTGGGTTGTCAGCACCCAAGGCAAGACAAGTAATTTGCGCCCCTAACCCATGGAAATTTAGCGCTCCCTGAGTCCCTTCCACTCGTACAGTATTAAAACCTCATATGGTACATTTTAGGATTTACCACTATTTCTCTTTGTTCTCCTTTTATCTCTCGCTATCCTAATTTCTTGTTCCCCCCCCCCCCATCCCTCTCTCTAGCCATCTTTTTTTTCTCTCTTATTCTCTCTCTCCCTTTTTCTTTCTTCCTCCCCCTCTTTTCCTCTACCTTCCATGTATTCTCTATTTTTATTCCTTCTCTTACTCCTTGGTGGTGGGGGGGGGGGGGGGGGGGGATGGGATAAGTGGCAATGCTGGGGGGAGTTCTGATCATCCTCGGGTGCTCTTGATCAAGGTCATCTGCTGATCCGAGAACTGTAGTGGGGACTTTTAATGGCAACTATAATCACAGGTAGTGTTACCCACTGTCTCCTACTTTGTGGTGTCTCATAGCAGTGACACCTATGCTTAAATCAGGAGAGAGGGTCTCCTCCAGCCCCTCCCACCTCCCGTTCCTCACCAGTCAGCGGACCTCTAGTCTCTGCCCCCCAGCCCTGCCATGAACTGAATGGGCGGCTGCGAAGAGGCTGAGTGGGCGGCCGTGGGCTCCAGGAACAGCCCAGCTGGGCAGCCGCAAAAAGGCTGGGAGAGCGGTGCAGGCTTCAGGAACAGCCCAGCTAGGTGGCCACAGGCTCCAGAAACAGCCCTGCTGGGCAGCCGCAAAAAGCCTGGGAGAGTGGTGCGGGCTTCAGGAACAGCCCAGGATTTGGTGACCCCTGGCAAATCATCATTTGACTGCCGAGGGGGTCCCGACCCCCAGGTTGAGAACCACTGCCATAGATCGAGTATCATGGGCTGCCTGCACACAGCTACAGGTCGTTCCAGCAGCATGTGAATGTAGCCTGATGCTTGCAAGCAAAAGTAACTTACTAATAGATATCCCAGGATATCTATAAAATCATACTTTTAGGCTGAGTTCACACTATTGTGAATTGGATGCAGCATTCCCCGCATCCAATTTGCATAGCAGGAGATTGTGACCGGCTCTCTATGGAGCCGGTTCACACGTCTGTGACCCGTTCCGTACGGCAGTGTGAACCCAGCCTAAAACAAATGTCAGAACTCCTGCAGAAAACCTGCCTGACTGATACTCCTTGCTTCTCTTTTTAACAAGGGAAATTATAAATAAAATTAAATATAAAGTTTAAATATTTGGCTTTATAAGTGTTATCTTGTACTTACAAACATAGGCTTCCTATATTTCTTTACAGATGTGTAGATTATCTCTCGCAGGGCTATGTGGAGTCAGCAGACGAGCTGTTTTCACTGCACAGAGAAAGCACATCAAACCACAATCATTTGCAGTAATGATACTCAGGAAGCACAGACTGCATAGGTTATGAGTAGGGATGGGCCCATAGTTGCCAACATTGCAAAAAAAACATCTGGGACACTTTTTTTGTATTGAGGTGGAGCCTTGCTATAATCAGGGGGCGGGGCATTCGTTTGTAGGCGTGTCATGCTGGAGTGAAAAATGTTTCGCGCGAAGCGCGCCACGGCGAAAAATGGGCTTGGTTTACGCACGATAGTGGGTGTGGTTTAAATGGGCGTGGTTCAAAGGGGTGTGGCTAGAGTCCGAGGTGAGAGAAAGAGAGAGAAAGAAATAGAAAGAAAGAAGCCAGATTCTACACCACAATAGTAATGTGTAACAAAATTGGCAGATAAGGATACTCCAAAACACCTGTTGGCGCTTCAATCATCCCTGCACCATGGTTGTTACGGTGTCAGGATGATTGAAGTGCATTATTTCTATTTTTACATTGTAATATAAAATGAAATCATTCAACTCACCATAATGCCGAATCAGTGGAAGCCCTGAGCGTGTTACCTGCCACGTCGCCTGCCACCAGATGGCCTCCCCAGCAGTCCGTCCTTGCATCAGGTGCCTCCCCAGCAGTCCGTCCTTGCATCAGGTGCCTCCCCAGCAGTCCGTCCTTGCATCAGGTGCCTCCCCAGCAGTCCGTCCTTGCATCAGGTGCCTCCCCAGCAGAGCCCCCTCCACACTTGTGGACAAGGGTCCAAAAATCATGATTGTCCCGGGAAATTCGGGACTGTTGGTAACTATGCAGGCGTCCCCAGTGGAGTCCCCCCTTACATCAGGCGTCCCCAGTGGAGTCCCCCCTTACATCAAGTGTCCCCAGAGGAGTCCCTCCTTACATCAGGCGTCCCCAGCGGAGTCCCTCCTTACATCAGGCGTCCCCAGAGGAGTCCCTCCTTACCTCAGGCGTACCCAGCGGAGTCCTTCCTTACATCAGGTGTACCCAGAGGAGTCCCCCTTACATCAGGCGTCCCCAGCAGAGTCCCCCCTTACATCAGGCGTCCCCAGCAGAGTCCCCCCTTACATCAGGCGTCCCCAGCGGAGTCCCCCCTTACATCAGGCGTCCCCAGTGGAGTCCCCCTTACATCAAGTGTCCCCAGCGGAGTCCCCCCTTACCTCAGGCGTCCCCAGCGGAGTCCCCCCTTACCTCAGGCGTCCCCAGCGGAGTCCCCCCTTACATCAGGCGTCCCCAGCGGAGTCCCCCCTTACCTCAGGCGTCCCCAGCGGAGTCCCCCCTTACATCAGGCGTCCCCATCGGAGTCCCCCCTTACATCAGGCGTCCCCAGCGGAGTCCCCCCTTACATCAGGCGTCCCCAGCAGAGTCCCCCCTTACCTCAGCCGTCCCCAGCAGAGTCCTCCCTTACCACAGGCGTTCCCAGCGGAGCCCCCCCTTACCACAGGCATCCCCAGCGGAGTCCCCCCTTAACCACAGGCGTCTCCTGTCTCGGCCGCCATTATTGTTTCCCCTTCCCCGAAGGGGAACAAAATAGAGGCGGAGCCGACAGTGTGGCTGAAAAAAAAAAAAATTAAGCTGTGGCGCTGCCGACCCCCGCCCCTTTCCATTACAGACAGACCTGCAGCCGGGTGGGGCGGGGGGTGGCCTGCTGGCCAGCCAAAACACAGATGTAGTACAATAGAAGATAAAGCTGCTGCGGCGCCGCCCACCCCCGGGGAGGTGCGGGGTGTGGGCGGCGCCGCAGCGGCTTTATTTTCTATTGTACTACATCCGTGTTTTGGTCTTCTTGAACATGGCGGCCGGCCGAGACATTGTCTCCGCCAGCCGTGGACCTCTAGCGGCGGCGGCCTGCGGCGTCCAAATTCGGGGAAAACGGGAAAAATCGGATTGGCCGGGACATTGGCCGGGACAAAATACATCCGGGAAAAGGGTTTGAATCCCGGGAATGTCCCGGCCAATCCGTGACTGTTGGCAACTATGTGGGCCCGGTGCTCGATTCGAACCCACGTTCGAATCGAGCACCGGGCGTTCGCTCGCTCGGCGAGCCCAGAACTATTTGGGCCGTTCGCATCACATTCGTGTGATGCGAGCGGCCCCGCAATGCATTGCGGCCCGGCGCGGCCGGCGCAGTGCATTGCTGGCTGATGATTGGCCAAGCATGCACTGTGACCCCGCATGCTTGGCCAATTACAGCGCCCGAAACTCGGAGAGCAATAATTGGCTACAGGCAGGACGCCTGTAGCCAATTACAGCTCAGGGGCTTTAGTACACGCCCCACCATTTAAAAGGCCGCCACGCCGTCGGCCCCGGTCACATGAGTTCCGGCTTTAGGAGAGATCAGTCTACTGATTCTGTCTTTGCTTGATACTGAAAGATTTGCTCTTCTTTGCTAAACCATTGGCTATTTCTTTGCTAAACCATTGCTACCTAAGTCATTGATCGTTCATTGCTGCTGATTGCACAGTTAGTGTGTTATTAGCTGCTGCTGGGGATTAGTCTGGTGCGTGCTTACTGTTAGTACAGTATTGCAGTAGTACCAACCGCAGTGCTGTTAGCACAGCATTGCACCCCAACAGCACCCATAGGACTTCTAGTGTGTTAGTGGCAGCAAACAGAGCTCCTATATTTTCTTCTCAGCAGCACCCATAGGACTTCTAGTGTGTTAGTGGCATCACGCAGAACTCCTATATTTTAATCTCAGAAGCACCCATAGGACTTCTAGTGTGTTAGTGGCAGCAAACAGAGCTCCTATATTTTCTTCTCAGAAGCACCCATAGGACTTCTAGTGTGTTAGTGGCATCACACAGAGCTCCTATATTTTCTTCTCAGCAGCACCCATAGGACTTCTAGTGTGTTAGTGGCATCACACAGAGCTCCTATATTTTCATCTCAGAAGCACCCATAGGACTTCTAGTGTGTTAGTGGCAGCAAACAGAGCTCCTATATTTTCTTCTCAGAAGCACCCATAGGACTTCTAGTGTGTTAGTGGCATCACACAGAGCTCCTATATTTTCTTCTCAGCAGCACCCATAGGACTTCTAGTGTGTTAGTGGCAGCAAACAGAGCTCCTATATTTTCTTCTCAGCAGCACCCATAGGACTTCTAGTGTGTTAGTGGCATCACACAGAGCTCCTATATTTTCTTCTCAGCAGCACCCATAGGACTTCTAGTGTGTTAGTGGCAGCAAACAGAGCTCCTATATTTTCTTCTCAGCAGCACCCATAGGACTTCTAGTGTGTTAGTGGCATCACACAGAGCTCCTATATTTTCTTCTCAGAAGCACCCATAGGACTTCTAATGTGTTAGTGGCATCACACAGAGTTCCTATATTTTCATCTCAGCAGCACCCATAGGACTTCTAGTGTGTTAGTGGCATCACACAGAGCTCCTATATTTTCTTCTCAGAAGCACCCATAGGACTTCTAGTGTGTTAGTGGCAGCAAACAGAGCTCCTATATTTTCTTCTCAGCAGCACCCATAGGACTTCTAGTGTGTTAGTGGCAGCAAACAGAGCTCCTATATTTTCTTCTCAGCAGCACCCATAGGACTTCTAGTGTGTTAGTGGCATCACACAGAGCTCCTATATTTTCTTCTCAGCAGCACCCATAGGACTTCTAGTGTGTTAGTGGCAGCAAACAGAGCTCCTATATTTTCTTCTCAGCAGCACCCATAGCATAGTTGCCAACAGTCACGGATTGGCCGGGACATTCCCGGGATTCAAACCCTTTTCCCGGATTTATTTTGTCCCGGCCAATCCGATTTTTCCAGTTTTCCCCGAATTTGGACGCCGCAGGCCGCCGCCGCTAGAGGTCCACGGCTGGCGGAGACAATGTCTCGGCCGGCCGCCATGTTCAAGAAGACCAAAACACGGATGTAGTACAACAGAAAATAAAGCCGCTGCGGCGCCGCCCACACCCCGCACCTCCCCGGGGGTGGGCGGCACCGCAGCAGCTTTATCTTCTATTGTACTACATCTGTGTTTTGGCTGGCCGGCAGGCCACCCCCCGCCCCGCCCCGCTGCAGGTCTGTCTGTAATGGAAAGGGGCGGGGGTCGGCAGCGCCACAGCTTAATTTTTTTTTTTTCAGCCACACTGTCGGCTCCGCCTCTATTTTGTTCCCCTTCGGGGAAGGGGAAACAATAATGGCGGCCGAGACAGGAGACGCCTGTGGTTAAGGGGGGACTCCGCTGGGGATGCCTGTGGTAAGGGGGGACTCCGCTGGGAACGCCTGTGGTAAGGGGGGACTCCGCTGGGGACGCCTGATGTAAGGGGGGACTCCGATGGGGACGCCTGATGTAAGGGGGGACTCCGCTGGGGACGCCTGAGGTAAGGGGGGACTCCGCTGGGGACGCCTGAGGTAAGGGGGGACTCCGCTGGGGACGCCTGAGGTAAGGGGGGACTCCGCTGGGGACGCCTGAGGTAAGGGGGGACTCCGCTGGGGACGCCTGAGGTAAGGGGGGACTCCGCTGGGGACACTTGATGTAAGGGGGACTCCACTGGGGACGCCTGATGTAAGGGGGGACTCCGCTGGGGACGCCTGATGTAAGGGGGGACTCCGCTGGGGACGCCTGATGTAAGGGGGGACTCCGCTGGGGACGCCTGATGTAAGGGGAGACTCCACTGGGGACGCCTGATGTAAGGGGGGACTCCGCTGGGGACGCCTGATGTAAGGGGGGACTCCGCTGGGGACGTCTGATGTAAGGGGCGACTCTGCTGGGGACGCCTGATGTAAGGGGGACTCCTCTGGGTACACCTGATGTAAGGAAGGACTCCGCTGGGTACGCCTGAGGTAAGGAGGGACTCCTCTGGGGATGCCTGATGTAAGGAGGGACTCCGCTGGGGACGCCTGATGTAAGGAGGGACTCCTCTGGGGACACTTGATGTAAGGGGGACTCCACTGGGGACGCCTGATGTAAGGGGGGACTCCACTGGGGACGCCTGCATAGTTACCAACAGTCCCGAATTTCCCGGGACAATCATGATTTTTGGACCCTTGTCCACAAGTGTGGAGGGGGCTCTGCTGGGGAGGCACCTGATGCAAGGACGGACTGCTGGGGAGGCACCTGATGCAAGGACGGACTGCTGGGGAGGCACCTGATGCAAGGACGGACTGCTGAGGAGGCCATCTGGTGGCAGGCGACGTGGCAGGTAACACGCTCAGGGCTTCCACTGATTCGGCATTATGGTGAGTTGAATGATTTCATTTTATATTACAATGTAAAAATAGAAATAATGCACTTCAATCATCCTGACACCGTAACAACCATGGTGCCGGGATGATTGAAGCGACAACAGGTGTTTTGGAGTATCCTTATCTGCCAATTTTGTTACACATTACTATTGTGGTGTAGGATCTGGCTTCTTTCTTTCTATTTCTTTCTCTCTCTTTCTCTCACCTCGGACTCTAGCCACACCCCTTTGAACCACGCCCATTTAAACCACACCCACTATCGTGCGTAAACCACGCCCATTTTTTGCCGCGGCGCGCTTCACGCGACGCATTTTTCACTCCAGCATGACACGCCTACAAACGAATGCCCCGCCCCCTGATTATAGCAAGGCTCCGCCTCAATACAAAAAAAGTGTCCCAGATGTTTTTTTTGCAATGTTGGCAACTATGCCATAGGACTTCTAGTGTGTTAGTGGCATCACACAGAGCTCCTATATTTTCATCTCAGAAGCACCCATAGGACTTCTAGTGTGTTAGTGGCATCACACAGAGCTCCTATATTTTCATCTCAGAAGCACCCATAGGACTTCTAGTGTGTTAGTGGCATCACACAGAGCTCCTATATTTTCTTCTCAGCAGCACCCATAGGACTTCTAGTGTGTTAGTGGCATCACACAGAGCTCCTATATTTTCTTCTCAGCAGCACCCATAGGACTTCTAGTGTGTTAGTGGCAGCAAACAGAGCTCCTATATTTTCTTGTCAGCAGAACACATAGTACCTATAGTGTGTTAGTGTCAGCACCCATAGGACCTACAGTGTGTTGTGAGCACACATAGGAGCTCTATTTTTTATACTATATACACTACCGACTACAATGGCTGGAAGACCGCCAAGGAGAGGCAGAGCGTGCCGAGGCAAGAACACAGGGCAGGCAGGCTCTGTTTCTAGAGACAACAGTGCTGGCCGTGGACGTGGACGTGGTCGTGCATCGTCATCAGCACGTGGCCATGGGACACGCTTGTCTTTGTTTTCGGCAGCTGGACATGTGGAGCCGCATCATGCCGAAGGCTTGGTAGAATGGATGACCAAGCCCTCCTCATCCTCCTCATCCTCTCTCACCCAGGCTCAGGGTACTGGCAGAGCAGCTGCCAACGCGTACTCAATGGCATCATCAGCCACCCCTTCCCTAGACCCACCATGTCCTCCTGAGGAGTCCCCCGAACTGTTTGAGCACAGTGTTGGGTACATGCTCCAGGAGGATGCCCAACGATTCGAAGGCTCGGATGATGATACCCAGCTTGAGGAAGTCAGTAGTGTGCGCGCAGAGAGAGGGGATGCTGAAGGACAGCAATCTGGCAGTACTGTTCCACCAGCTGCAGCTTACTGCCAGGTTTGCTCTAGTGGTGAAGAGGGAGGGGATGATGAGGTCACTGACTCCACGTGGGTGCCTGAAGGGAGAGAGGAGGAGGAGGAGGATGCGGCGTCACATGTCCAACGAGGCAGGATGCCCCCTGGAGGCCAGCTAGAGGCCAGCACAGCAAGTGTACCACACCGCAGAGCTCCGCCTGTGCAGGGCGCTGCCTCTGCACGTTATCACAAAAGTTCTTTGGTGTGGGCCTTTTTTGAGACGAGTGCATCAGATCGCACCACTGCTATTTGCAATATTTGTCTCAAGCGTATCTCGCGTGGCCAAAACATCAGCCGCTTGGACACCACAAGCATGAGCAGACATATGTCGACCTGCCATGCAGCTCGTTGGCAAGCACACATAAAAGACCCACACCAAAGAACAAAGCGGACCTCTCCTTGCTCCTCATCAGCTGGGATCTCCATCCCCACTATATCTTCAGTCCTCTCTGAAAGCTGCTCTGAGAGGACTGAAGGTGTAGAATTAGGTGTGTCACAACCAAGTACTTGCAGTACACCGACGTCCGATTGTAGCAGGCAAATTTCCCTGCCCCAGCTGCTGGACCGTCGAAAGAAGTATACTCCCAGCCATCCACATGCCCAGCGGTTGAATGCTAGCTTGGCTAAATTGCTAGCACTTCAACTGCTGCCTTTTCAGTTGGTAGACTCGGCCCCCTTCCGTGAGTTTGCTCAATGTGCGGTTCCTCAGTGGCAGGTTCCCAAACGCCACTTTTTCTCACGGAAGGCGATTCCGTCTCTCTACCGGCAAGTGGAAGGCAATGTCCATGCCTCGCTGGACAGGGCGGTCAGCGGTAAGGTGCATATTATCGCTGACTCATGGTCCAGCAGGCATGGACAGGGACGTTATCTTTCTTTCACGGCCCATTGGGTCACTCTATTGGCAGCTGGGAGGGATGCAGGACAAGGTGCAGTAGTGTTGGAGGTTGTTCCGCCATCACGCCTCCAAAATGCTACTACTGGTTGTGACACACCTCTCTCCTCCACCCCCTCCTCTTCTTCCTCCTCCGTGTCCTCTTCGAGTGCTCTGTCCTCGGAACCAGCGGTGCTCCGTAGGCGTACAAGGGGCTACGCGAGTACGCAGGCAAAAAGATGCCATGCCGTGCTTGCGCTGGTGTGTTTGGGGGACAGGAGCCACACTGGGCCAGAGGTTCTGGCAGCTCTGCAGGGGCAGGCCGAGAGGTGGTTGACGCCACGCCAGCTTAAGCCAGGAATGGTCGTTTCTGACAATGGCACCAACCTCCTCTCCGCCCTGCGACAGGGGCAGCTTACCCATGTGCCCTGTATGGCTCACGTCCTCAACCTGGTGGTGCAGCGGTTCTTGGGCAGGTTCCCAGGCTTACAGGATGTCCTGAGGCAGGCCAGGAAAGTCTGTGTGCATTTCCGCCGATCTTATAATGCCAGTGCTCGGCTGACTGAGCTGCAAAAGGAGCTGAACCTGCCCAAGAACCGCCTAATATGTGACATGCCCACCAGGTGGAACTCAACGTTGGCCATGCTGCAGCGACTGCACACGCAGCAGAGGGCCATCAATGAGTACCTTTGCGACTACGGCACCAGGACAGGGTCAGGGGAGCTTGGCTTTTTTTCCCCACGCCAGTGGAGCATGATCAGGGATGCATGCACTGTCCTCTCACAATTTGAGGAGGCCACGAGGATGGTGAGCAGTGACAGTGCATGCATCAGTGACACTGTACCTCTTGTCCACCTGTTGGAGCATACGCTGCGTGGGATAATGGACAGGGCACTTGAGGCAGAACAGAGGCAGGAAGAGGAGGACTTCCTTGCCTCTCAAGGCCCCCTTTATCCAGACAGTGTTCCTTCTGTCCCACCCATCACACAGGAAGAGGATGAGGATGAGGAGGAGGAGGAGGAGGATTGTGTGAGCATGGAGGTGGAGCCTGGCACTCAGCATCAGCAGCAGCAGTCTTTTAGGGATGATGTACAGTCCCAACAAACCAGTGGACTTGTACGTGGCTGGGAGGAGGTGGCTGGCTATCATGTCATCCTCAGTGACCCAGAAGACTCCGGACCGAATGCCTCAGCTAACCTACGCTGCATGGCCTCTCTGATCCTGCAAAGCCTGCGGAAGGATCCTCGTGTTCTTCGGATCAAGGAGAGGGACCATTACTGGCTGGCCACTCTCCTTGATCCACGGTACAAGGGTAAGGTTGCGGACCTTATCTTGCCGTCGCAGAGGGAGCAGAGGATGAGACATCTCAGGGAGGCCTTGCAGAAAGGTCTGTGCAACGCGTTCCCAGAAACTGGGAGGTTACAAACTCCTGGTCCTGGACGACGAGTTGCTGAGGCTTCGGTCAGTAGCAGAAGGAGCGGTGGGGAAGGTGGATGTCTGACCGATGCGTTCAGACAATTTTTTAGTCCGCAGCCCCAAGGTATGATCGGTTCCAGTAACCATCGCCAGCGTCTGATATACATGGTGCAGGAATACCTAGGGGCAAGGTCAGACTTGGACACCTTTCCCACCGAAAATCCTCTGGCTTACTGGGTCCTGAGGATGGATCACTGGCCAGAGCTTGCACAGTATGCAATTGAGCTACTGGCCTGTCCTGCATCCAGCGTTCTTTCCGAACGCACATTCAGTGCTGCTGGAGGATTTGTCACCGATCATAGGGTGCGCCTGTCCACCGACTCAGTTGATCGACTGACCTTCATAAAAATGAATCAGTCTTGGATCACCACCAGCTACCAGACACCTGAAGCGGATATAACGGAATAATTTATAATGGCACATCCCTTCAAGACTGCCTATGCTGATGCTGAGTGACTGTCCTGTTATGTTCACTGACTATCCTCTTCCTCCTCCTCAATGATCCATGCCACCACACCAGTGCCTAAGGCACAATTTTTCAGCCCCTGTATAACAGGGGCGTGTAATTACAATTTTTTAAAAAGATGCTTCGCAACAGGTGTGACTGCTGTGCTCCAAGTACAGTATCTGTGAGGGGTTGCAGTGTTGTGGCACCAGCACCAGTGCCTAAGGCACAATTTTTCAGCCCCTGTTGGGGCGTGTAATTACAATTTTTAGACAATGCTTTGCAACAGGTCTCATTGCTGTGCTCAGAATACAGTATCTGTGAGGGGTTGCAGTGTTGTGGCACCAGCACCAGTGCCTAAGGCACAATTTTTCAGCCCCTGTATAACAGGGGCGTGTAATTACAATTTTTTAAAAAGATGCTTCGCAACAGGTGTGACTGCTGTGCTCCAAGTACAGTATCTGTGAGGGGTTGCAGTGTTGTGGCACCAGCACCAATGCCTAAGGCACAATTTTTCAGCCCCTGTTTAACAGGGGCGTGTAATTACAAATCTTGATCTAATAGTTCACAGCAGGGCCCATTCCTGCGCCCACCAAGAGTAACTATGAGGGCCTACAGTCTTGTGGCAACACCGTCCACCACCACCACCAAAGGCCCAATTTTTCTGCCCTGTTCAACAGGTGCATGCAATTACAAATCTTGATCTAATAACTCAAAGCAGGGCCCATTCCTGCACCCACCAAGAGTAACTGTGAGGGCTTACAGTCTTGTGGCAACACCGTCCACCACCACCACCACCACCACCACCACCACCAAAGGCCCAATTTTTCTGCCCTGTTCAACAGGTGCATGCAATTACAAATCTTGATCTAATAACTCACAGCAGGGCCCATTCCTGCACCCACCAAGAGTAACTGTGAGGGCTTACAGTCTTGTGGCAACACCGTCCACCACCACCACCACCACCACCACCACCACCAAAGGCCCAATTTTTCTGCCCGGTTCAACAGGTGCATGCAAGTACAAATCTTGATCTATTAACTCACAGCAGGGCCCATTCCTGTGCCCACCAGTCTTGTGGCTACACCAACATCTAATAGGGCAAATTTCTGAAGAGTATATACGGCAGGCCCCTACTTTCAAACATCCAACTTACAAACGACTCCTACTTGCAAACGGCAAGAGAAAACAGGAAGTGAGAGGAAATCTACCCCTAGGAAGGGAAATTCTATCCTGTTAGATTTAATTTGGGAAAAAGGTATCTCCTCTCTACTGATGCTTTATCACCAATCCTTGTTTCAATTAAAACCCCACTTTTCCAAAAACATTTGTCATTGGGACGGAAAGTGAGGTGACATGTTCTGAACAGATGTGCAAAGACAGCAAATGTTACAGGGGTGATAACCCCTCCCTATGTTCTCCAAAAAGCTTAAAAATAGATTTATTTGGGATGGAGCTACACTTCATAATGTACCTGTTCAGATTCTACTTAAGAACAAACCTACAGTCCGTGTCTTGTTTGCACCACCTATATACTGCTGTTCAGAGTATATAGGGTTGTAGGTATAGGGTTTTATTTTGGGTGCGGGGTCCCCCTTAATATCCATACAAGACCCAAAGGGGCTGGGGTGGGGGGGGGTGATGGGGTAGCCATGCCATTTTTCTCAAGGATTTTCAGCCATATGGCGGCCAGGACAAGACATGACATTAAAGCCGCAAGTGGTTTTAAATGGCTTCTTTTTTTCCTTTACAAATGTCATTTTGTGCAAGGACAGTTCTAAACACGGGAAACACATGCCACTTCACAGGCATACTTTAGACACCCCCCAGGTACCATATTTAAAGGAAAATTTCACTTTTTTTTTTTCACTTTATGCATCATTAAAATGACTGCTCCCGAAAAAACGTTAGTTTTTAAAATTTCTTTTTGCATTGATATATGTCCCCTGGGGCAGGACCCGGGTCCCCAAACCTGTTTTATGACATTAACATGCATATTGGCCGTTGTAATTAGCAATTTTGATTTCGAACGTTCGCGTCCATTATAACGAATAGGGTTCGAAAATTCGCGCGAACTTTCGGTCCGTTCGAAGGTTCTGGTGCGAACCGAACCCGGGGGTGTTCGGCTCATCCCTAGTTATGAGCAAATACTGTATGTATATATATATATATATATATATATATATATATATACAGTTGTGCTCAAAAGTTTGAATACCCTGGCAGAAATTGTGAAATTTTGGCATTAATATTAAAAATACGACTGATCATGCCAAAAAACTGTCTTTTATTTAAAGATAGTGAACACATGAAGCCCTTTATTATTACATCGGTTTTTGGATCCTTTTTAAATCATAATGATAACAGAAATCACCCAAATGGCCCTGATAAAAAAGTTTACATACCCTGGAATGTTTGGCCTTGGTACAGGCACATAAAGTGGCACACACAGGTTAAAATGGCAATTAAAGGTTAATTTCCCCCATTTGTGGCTTTTTAACCACTTCAATACCGGGCCTATTCTAGCACTTCTCTCCTACATGTACAAATCATCATTCTTTTGCTAGAAAATTACTCAGAACCCCCAAACATTATATATGTTTTTTTAGCAGACACCCTAGGGAATAAAATGACGGTCATTGCAACTTTTTTCCTTGCACGATATTTGCGCAATAATTTTTCAAACGCCTTTTTTAAAAAAAAAAATGGTTTCATGAATTAAAAAATAACAAAACAGTAAAGTTAGCCCAATTTTTGGGGAAAATATGAAAGATGATGTCACGCCGAGTAAATAGATACCTAACATGTCACGCTTTAAAATTGCGCACACTCATGGAATGGCGCCAAACTTCGGTACTTAAAAATCTCCATAGGCGAAGCTTTAATTTTTTTTACAGGTTACCAGGTTAGAATTACAGAGGAGGTCTAGTGCTAGAATTGTTGCACGCGCTCTAACGCACACGGTGATACCTCACATATGTGGTTTGAACGGCGTTTACATATGTGGGCGACTTACGTGTGCATTCGCTTCTGATCGCGAGCTACCGGGGACAGGGGCGTTTTAATTTTTTTTTTTTATTATAATTTTTTTTACTTATTTATTTATTTATTTTTACAATTATATAACTTTTTTTTTTTTTATCACTTTTATTCCTATTACAAGGAATGTAAACATCCCTTGTAATAGGAATGTGTGTGACAGGTCCTCTTTATTGGCTGCCAAATGACCGGGCCACTTTTTGTGATTCGCACTGCGTCGCTTTAATTGACAATTGCGTGGTCGGGCGACGTGGCTTCCGAACAAAATCGCCGTCCTTTTTTTTCCACAAACAGAGCTTTCTTTTGGTGGTATTTGATCACCTCTTCGGTTTTTATTTTTTGCGCTATAAACAAAAATAGATCGACAATTTTGAAAAAAAAAGCAATATTTTGTACTTTTTGCTATAATAAATATCCACATTAAAAAAAAAAAAAGCTAATTTTTTCTCAGTTTGGGCCGATATGTATTCTTCTACATATTTTTGGTAAAAAAAAATCGCAATAAGCGTATATCGATTGGTTTGCGCAAAAGGTATAGCGTCTAAAAGATAGGGGATAGTTTTATGGCATTTTTATTTTTTTTATTTTTTTACTAGTAATGGCAGCGATCTGCGATTTTTATCGTGACTTCGACTTTTTGGCGGACACATCGGACACGTTTGACACATTTTTGGGACCATAAAAATGCACCGATTACTGTAAAAATTACTCTGGCAGTGAAGGGGTTAACCACTAGGGGGCGCTGAAAGGGGTTAAGTGTGTCCTAGGGAGTTCTAACTGTTAGGGGGAGGAGCTACACGTCAACGATCACAGGGAACAGTAGATCCCTGACGTGTCACTAGGCAGAACAGGGGAATGCCTTGTTTACAAAGGCATCCCCCTGTTCTGCCTTTGCCGACCGCAATCGCAGGCCGCCCAGGAACATCGAGTTCCCGGGACCCGCAGGCGCACCCATTTGCCATTCAGTCGACATATATCGTTGTGCAGCCGTCGGCAAGTGGTTAATAAGTGATTAAACAGTACTGACTGGCATATTCCAGGCTTTGGATATCTTTTTATAACCTTTTCCATCTTTGTAAAGTTTAATTACCTTGTTACGCAGGTCTTTGGACTGTTCTTTTCTACCTCCTCATGGCTCAGTGTCTAGCCTGCTTAGTGCATCCATGTGAGAGCTAACAAACTCATTGACTATTTATACACAGACACTCAGGCTGGGTTCACACTTGTCCGACAAACGCTCCGACATTGGGAGCTCATGTCGCATGACGTGTGAAAATCAATGTTTCCCTATGGGAGCCGTCTTAACTGGTCCGACACATGACGGTCCGACTTTGAAAATGCTCCCTGTACTACTTTGATCCGACTTTGATCCTACTTCAGCTCATTGACTATCATTGAAGTCGGAACAAAGTCGGACCGCAGTCTTGCATGATCCGACTTTGGCATGCGACTTGTGCTCTGCTGATCTTGAGGGGGAACTCCACGCTAAATTTTAAATAAAAAAAACGGCATGGGTTCCCCTCCAGGAGCATACAAGGCCCTTCGGTCTGGTATGGATTTTAAGGGGAACCCCCTAAGCCAAAAAAACGGCGTGGGGGTCCACCCAAAATCCAAACCAGACCCTTATCCGAGCACGCAACCTGGCCGGCCTGCAGGAAAAGAGGTGGGGACGAGAGAGCGGGCCCCCCTCCCTGCTGAACCGTACCAGGCCGCATGCCCTGAACATGGGGGGTTTGGTGCTTTGGGGCAGGGGGGCGACCTGCGGCCCCCCCACCCCAGAGCACCCTGCCCCCATGTTGATGAGGACAGGGCCTCTTCCCGACAACCCTGGCCGTTGGTTGTCGGGGTCTGCGGGCGGGGGCTTATCGGAATCCGGGAGCCCCCTTTAATAAGGGGGCCCCCAGGTCCCGGCTCCCCACCCTATGTGAATGAGTATGGGGTACATCGTACTCCTACCCATTCACCTGGTGGAAAAAAATGTCAATAAAAAAACACTACACAGGTTTTTATAGTAATTTATTACACAGCTCCGGGTGTCTTCTTCCGACTTCGGGGGTCTCTGGTGTCGTCTTCGCGCTCTCCGGTTCTTTCTTCCTTCTGCCGGGCCTCCGCTATTTTCTTCCAGCTCTTTTGCTAGCGGGGCCCGGTCTTCTCCGTCGCCTTCTTCCCTCTTCTTCTCTTCGATGTTGACACGTCGCTTCCTCCCGCTGTAATGCTGGGTGTGCGGTGCGCTCCGATTTATATAGGCCTCTCATGACGTCACAGTCACAAGCTCCGGGTGGCCCCAGAGCATGTGACTGTGACGTCATGGGAGCATGTGGCCACCAGGAGCATGTGACTGTGACGTCATGAGAGGTCTATATAATTACTTTAAAAACCTGTGTAGTGTTTTTTTTTATTGACATTTTTTTTTGGGGGACCCCCATGCTGTTTTTTCGGCTTAGGGGGTTCCCCTTAAAATCCATACCAGACTGAAGGGGCCTGGTATGCTCCTGGAGGGGGAACCCATGCCGGTTTTTTATTTAAAATTTGGCGTGGCATTCCCCCTCAAGATTCATACCAAACATAGTGCCTGGTATTGGCGGGGATCCAAGTCGGATCCCTGTTCATTGAAAGTCGGACATATGTCGGCTTCATGTCGCAGGGCAAAGTCGGATCCAAAGTAGTACGGCTGTCGTGTCGCACAAGTGTGAACCCAGCCTCATTGTGATTTAAAAATCCACAAATGTGGGAAATTAACCTTTAATTGCCATTTAAACCTGTGTGTGCCACCTTCTGTGTCTGTATCAGGGCCAAACATTCCAGGGTATGTAAACTTTTTATCAAGGTTATTTGGGTGATTTCTGTTATCATCATTAAGGATCCAAAAAACTATGTGATAATACATGGCTTCATCTGATTGCTATTCTTAAATAAAATATGCCAAAATGTCACAATTTCTAAGCACGACTGTGTATATATATATATATATATATAGATATATAGATGTAGCACCCACAATGCCCTTACTCCTCCAACTATCTTTGGCTCGCTCACAGGATAGTAAGGCGCACCATGTCTACCATGCCCGTACCCTCTGGTTTGCAGAGGTTAAGCACACTTGTTTTCACTTACGGGTCTTGCAGCGAGGTTCTCCTCAAAAGTTGGTTTCTGTCCCTAGTGTGTAGGAACAAAGTCTCTATACCCCAAGTAACTCCAAGGTCCACACCAATAGTCACTCCAACGCAGAGTTTATTTTCTTATGCATGAAGAGAGAAAGGTGTTAGGAAGACAGATCAATTCAGGCACTCCTGGCTTCCTCGCCACTCGGTCCCGAGTGGGTATAGCTCACCCGGATAGTCACCCAATGGCACTAGCAGCCGGCGTGTAGCTCAAACAGTCAATCAAGTTCCCTAATGGATGCGTTCAGGAGATCCTCTGCCACAGAATCTGTAGTGTCCCAAACCTCCTAAGGATTCAGATGTTAGGCCCCTGTTTTCGGCTGGATGACATCCCTCCAGAGAGTTACTGGGCCCCTTCCTTCACAGTGATCTCTCACCAGTCCTTCGGAACGGTCCTCTCCCAGCCTCCTCTTCCAGAAACGGGTCCCCTCGCAAGGCGGCACCCTGGGATTCTTCCTCCCGAAGTGGGCTCCAGCTAAAGGTGCTGGGCCTAGGGCTGAAGTTGCAGTCCCAGGACTAAAGGTGCCTGGGACTGAAGCGCACGTGGCCCCATGGCCTGGAGGACCATGCACTCGAACTTAGACTCCACACAATACTCCCTACCCCCGGGTACAGGTCCCCCGGGGTAGTAACTCCTCCCTACCCATGGCGTCTGCCCCTTTTGTACCCTCTCCCGGCATGCACAGCGGGTAGACCATGCCCACTGCACGGCTGCCGAGAGAGGACACCCAATCGCCACTCCAACACCTGTGGTTCAACTCTGAGTACAAGTGACAGCGCCACCCATACTTCTTAGGGGAACTGCACACCAGGTGAAAGGCAGAGTCCAGCAAATTGAAAGATTTGAGCCATCTACCACTCAAATCACCCCTAAATTTAGTGTAGCAATCCCTAAATTTAAGACCCCCGCTACATAGATATATATAGATATATCTATATATATATAAAGAATATACCATATTTGCCAGCGTATAAGGCGACTGGGCGTATAAGACGACCCCCTAATTTTCCAGCTAAAATTTTGGTTTTGGGATATACTCGCCGTATAAGACGACCCCGTTCCGACTAGTCATGCCTCACCTCACTGTGCCATTACATGCCTCACTGTGCCATTGCATGCCTCACCTCACTGTGCCATTGCATGTCTCACTGTGCCATTGCATGCCTCACTGTGCCATTGCATGCCTCACTGTGCCATTGCATGCCTCACTGTGCCATTGCATGCCTCACTCTGCCATTGCATGCCTCACTCTGCCATTGCATGCCTCACTGTGCCATTGCATACCTCACTGTGCCATTGCATACCTCACTGTGCCATTGCATGCCTCACTGTGCCATTGCATGCCTCGACAATCCCATAGCTTATCCCTGACATGCAGAGTCTCAGTCAGACTGCGGGCGTCCATTGTTCAAAAGCCGCGCCTCCTTCTCGTGCTGTTCTGTGATAGGCGGAACACTCAGCTTCCCAGCAGAGCCTGTGTTCAGTGTTCCGCCTATCACGGATGCCCTCTCGTCCGAGGACGAGAGGGCATCCGTGATAGGCGATACTAGTGGTGCAACGGATCGGTGGTGATCCGTGATCCGAATGGGTCACCCTGTTCGGATCGGAACACCACGCGATCCGCGGAGCGCTCCGGAACCTCAGCCGTAGGAAAGGCCGCGGCTTCGGCCTAGCTCCATCTTTGTACACCCGGCGACGGCCGCTGAAGTGACGTTTCTCCGCCATCTTGCTCCACCCCACACTCCCCACTATCATTACTGTGCAGAAGGGGCCAAGCGGACATCTTGTTACACCCAACGGAGTTTTAGATTTCAGTTTATTTCAACACAAAACTGAGCTTATATGCTTAAATACATTATTTGGAAATCCAACGGACTGTTTACATGTTAAATTTAACCACTTGTCTACCGCCCACCGTCAAATAACAGCGGGCGGAAGACTCTCCTGTGTCTGACAGGACGTCATATGATGTCCTGGCTTTAAAAGCAGGTAGGGGGCGCGTGTGCGCCCGCCGCGTCGCTGGGGACCCGATGCGAGTGCCCGGCGGCCGCCGGGCACCCGTGATTGCCCAGTAACTGAGCAGGACTGTGGATCTGTGTGTGTAAACCCACAGATCCACGTTCTGTTAGGGAGAGGAGACCGATGGTGTGTCCCTTGTACATAGGGACAACCATCGGTCACCTCCCCCAGTCAGTCCCCTCCCCCCACAGTTAGAACACATCTAGGAAACACATTTAACCCCTTCCTCGCCCCCTAGTGTTAATTTAGCTTTGTACCTGCGTATATGTTGGGATGGGGGGCCTCAATTTTTTTTATATGCTTGTGTGTAACTTTCATTTTTTACAATTCACAGGGTGTGGGGAGAATTCGGGTAGCAGCCCAAGCGCCAGGAGGAAACTTGTGGTCACCATGGCGACCTGGCGCCTAGGATTTGTCGAACCCTGATCTAATAGACAATAATACTTGCAGTCTTTAGGCAAAAATCTGGTCTTATTATCTCCTGAATGCGGGCAGGCCCTCAACATCAACATGTACAAAGCAGGACCAATAATGTCACTGAGAGGGGTGGCAACATGACCGGAGAAGAGCTGCTTCGGGGGACTCATCTTCACTAATGGAACTGGTGAGGAGGAAGGCTATTGGGCCGTGAAATAAGGTAAATATTTGACTCTCCTAGCTTCCCCTTATATAAAACATTATAGTTTTTTGGGCCACCCTGGAGTGGTTTCTCATCCTAAAATAATTTTTTATATGTCTTTAAAGTGGTTGTAAACCCTTACAACACACTTTCACCTACAGGTAAGCCTAGATTAAGGCTTACCTGTAGGTGCTGTAAATATCTCCTAAACCTTCACGGTTTAGGAGATATTCACAATTCCCCGTACAAGGATTTCTTCTGCGCATGCGCCGATGTATTCGGCCCATGCGCACTTTAGAAGGGTCACGGTGTGCCATTTCCAGTAAAGGTCATGCCGTGACTGGCGGCTCCTGCGCGCATGAAGGAAGATGGGTGCTTCTAGCCGGCAAGGAAATCGGGGACATCGCAGGCTTCGGTTTCAGGTAAGTGACACATAATGGGCTACTATGCGATGCATAGTAGCCCATTATGCTTTACCTTTGCAGGGAAACAAAGAGGAAGTAAAACCCATCAGGGTTTACTTCCTCTTTAAAGAATCCAAAAGGGGGCCTTTTAAAGTTAGGCTAGGTATATTCCCGAGGTGCAGCCTTTTGTCAATTGGGGTTCCTCAAGGGGTTGCTATGGGTTCCTTGAGCAATTAGAAATTTCTGCCACCAATGGTCTTTCCAGGTATCTGTAAGGGTGGCATTCTCCCGACTGACCACCAATGTAAGTTGCATTCCCCCAACTGACCACTAATGTAAGAATCATTCTGCCTGATCACCAATCAAAAGATCATTCTCCCCACTGACCCGCAGTGTAAAGAGCATTCCCCTCAATGACCACCAAAGTAAAGAGCAATCTTCCCACTGACCACCAATGTAAGGAGCATTCTCCTCACTGATCACCAATGTAAGGGGGATTCTCCCCACTGACCACCAATGTAAGGCGGGTTCTTCCCACTGACCGCCAATGCAAGAAGCATTCTTCCCACTGACCACTAATGTAAGGGGGATTCTCCCCACTTACCACTAATGTAAGGGGGATTCTCCCCACTGATCACCAATGTAAGGGGTGTTCTTCCCACTGACCACCACTGTAAGGAGCATTCTTCCCACTGACAACCAATGTAAGGGGCATTCTCCCCACCGACCATCAATGTAAGGGGCATTCTTCCCACTTACCACCAATGTAAGGGGCATTCTTCCCACTCCTCACAATGTAGGGAGCCTTCATCCACTAGCCACCAATGTAAAGAACATTCTCCACACTGACCCCCAATGTAAGAGGCATTATTTCTACTGACCACCAATGTAAAGGACATTCTTCCCACTGACCACAAATGTAATTAGCATTCTCCTCACTGGCCACCAATGTAAGGAGCATTTTTCCCACTGGCCACCAATGTAAGGAGCATTCTCCCCACCAACCCCCAATGTAAAGGGCATTCTTCCCACTGACTCCCAATGTAAGGAGCCTTTTCCACCTGCCACCAATGAAAGGAGCATTCTCTTCACCGACCCCCAATGTAGAGGCATTCTTCCCACTGACCACCAATGTAAAGGACATTCTTCCCACTGATCACCAATGTAAGGGGCATTCTTCCCACTGCCCACTGACGTAAGGGGCATTCTTCCCACTGACCACAAATGTAACGGCATTTTTCCCACTGACCATCAATGTAAGGGGCATTCTTCCCACTGACCACCAATGTAAGGGGCATTCTTCCCACTGACCACCAATGTAAAGGGCATTCTTCCCACTGACCACAAATGTAATGGCATTCTTCCCACTGACCCCCAATGTAAGGAGCATTCTGCCCAATGAACATCAGTGTAAGGACATTCTTCCCATTGACCAAGAGGTCACTTTTCTACTCAACACAAATGTGAAGGAACACTATAATTTTCACTATCTGAGTTTTATGCTGGCTATATATATATATATATATATATATATATATATGTATATATATATATATATATATATATATATATATATATATATATATATATATATATATATATTATTATTTTTGTGTGTCATTTCATTATTATTATTACTGAACAAATGATGTCATATAGAGCAACCCAAGGTGTCAATTATGCTTCGTAAACCACCTTCATTATTATTATTTATTATCATATCTACAATTTACTGTTCACGCTAATGTCTTGTAAACTTTAGATATAATAATAATTATTAGCAGGAGTATCCTTAGACCTGAAAGCTATTTCAAAGATTCTTAGGTGATTTAAAGGCTGATAAAGGCTGCTATAGTATTAAAGTCTCTGAGTAGTGTGTAAAGGTCTTGGGGTGGTGGGATTTCTTCTCTTCCACACCCCTGAGAGATTTAATGAAGCTAGCAGTAGACAGAACCAACAACATTAACCTAAACCTGAGGTTAGGGAGGGGACTAGCAATGAGTTCAAATAATCTGTACAAATTGACCGAAAGGTGAGGATCAATCACCCTGAGGATTTCTAACAGGCAATAGAGATGACTAAGCAGGATTCTTCCTCTTGCATTGTTTATGCACCTTACAGCTCTTTTGCCCCATAGTGAACTCAAATCTTCATCCAGAATAGAGAACAGCAATAAAGGATAAGTACAAGGTTTGGATGAAAAATATTTTGACACATTTATGAGCTATCTAATATTTACTGTGCAATTGCAGCAAGGCAAGGACTGTAACCCATTTACAATCCCTGACAGGGAGGTCCCTTGGTATTTACTTGTCTGGCAGCTCACATTTAGAGAGGCACCCTACGATGCCCATCACTGGGTATTCTGACAGGATATACTGTATAATGGGCACAAGGAAAGAAATCCCTCATACAGACACACATTTCTGATATCATATTAGATTTGTCTTCAGCTCTTTGTAATGTATATAGCACAGGCAGCTGATCGCTCGCTGCCTGTGAAAGTTCACTCACTTTTTCAGTTGTCATAGAAATCATCCAGGAATGTTGAGTGACGTCAGCCGCGCTTGCGCATTGGGTATATTGTTTAACGGCACACAATGTGTGCCGTTTCTGTGTCCTCTGCATGCCGGGTCATTATCTTCTGCTTAGAATGGCACATGGGAAGCCTTGCGATGCTTTACTCTGATCCTCTGCTTCCTGGTTCTCCCCCTTTGTGACAGTATAAGACGTCACACAGGGGAGCTATAGGATTGGTTTCGACGCTATGGCGCATGCGCGAGATTTGGACAGGGAAAGAAAGTAAGGGCGTAAATGACGCCCACAAATGATTCAACAAACAGGAGTAGGAATGGCGCGGCCAATACCCGGAAGACAAGAAATACTAAAAAAGAAAAAATAGGATTTTTATAACAGCTTACCTGTAAAATCCTTTTCTTGGAGTACATCACGGGACACAGAGCGGAATAGTCATTACTATGTGGGTTATATAGTTTACCTTCAGGTGCTGACACTGGCAACTTCCAAACCGGAAGTACCCTCCCCTATATAAGCCCCTCCCATCCGGGAGCACCTAAGTTTTGTAGCAAAGCAATAAGTGTCCCCAAAAGAGGGGTGGGAGCTCTGTGTCCCGTGATGTACTCCAAGAAAAGGATTTTACAGGTAAGCTGTTATAAAAATCCTATTTTCTTTCTCGTACATCACGGGACACAGAGCGGCATAGTCATTACTATGTGGGATGTCCTAAAGCAATGCCCAATGAGGGGGGGGGATACACCATACATAAGCTGAGCGCTATCAGACATGAGGATCTTTTGCGGCCTGCAACACACTGTGCCCAAAGGCGACATCCTCCTGACTTCTAACGTCCACCTGGTAGAACCTAGTAAACGTGTGTAGTGAAGACCATGTTGCGGCCTTACAGATTTGAGCCAGGGAGGCCTGGTGATGCACTGCCCATGAAGTTCCAACTGCTCTCGTGGAGTGCGCCCTAACTTTGAACGGAGGCGGTCTCCTTCTCAAGCCATAGGCTTGCATAATGACCTGTCGAATCCACCTGGCTAAAGTAGATTTTGACGCTGCCTGACCCTTTCTGGGGCCTTCCGGCAGAATAAACAAAGTATCCGTTCTGCGAATCTGAGCAGTGGCTTTTAGATAAGCTTTAACTGCTCTTACTACATCCAAAGAATGTAATAATTTTTCCTCTACTGAACTAGGTTTGGGGAAAAAAGAAGGAAGAACCACATCTTGGTTCAAATGAAACCTCAATACCACCTTAGGAAGAAAGGCTGGATGAGGACGTAACACTACTCTGTCCTTATGGATAACCAGATATGGCTCCCTACAGGACATAGCGGCTAATTCCGACACTCTTTTAGCCGAACAAATGGCTACTAGAAAAATCAATTTCCTGGTGAGAAGAACCAGGGAAATATGCTGTAATGGTTCAAATGGTTGTTTCTGTAGAACCGACAGAACCAGGTTTAAGTCCCATGGACATATGGGAATATTAACCGGAGGGCTAATACGCATCACTCCTTGTATAAAGGCTTTGACTAGTGAATGCGAAGCCAAGGGCCTCTGAAAAAATATTGACAAGGCCGAAATCTGACCCTTGATAGTACTCAAGGCAAGCTTCCTATCTACAGCCCACTGTAGGAAGTCCAGAATCCTACCTATTACGTACTTACGTGGATGCCATTTCTTGGCCTCACACCAGGCGATGTACGCCTTCCAGATTCTATAGTAGATCTGCCTGGATACCGGCTTCCTGGCATTGATCATGGTAGATACCACAGGATTAGAGAGACCTCTCTTTTTTAGAATGTGGGCTTCAATAACCAGGCCGTCAAACCTAGGGCTGGTAAGGAAGGGTGGTATATCGGTCCTTGCGAAAGCAGGTCCGGACGATGTGGGAGGGTCCAAGGACTCCCCACAGACATTTTTACAATCTCCGCGTACCATGCTCTTTGGGGCCACGCTGGAGCCACCAGAATCACTGGTTTCTTTTCTACCCTGATTCTGCGGAGTAATCGAGGTAACAATTGTGGCGGTGGGAATGCATATATCAGCTTGAACTGATCCCAAGGGAACACTAGGGCATCCGAGCCGCAAGCTAGGGGATCCCTTGTCCAAGAGACAAACCTGTCCACCTTTGCGTTGAATCTGGATGCTAGCAGATCTACATCCGGTGTTCCCCACCGCTGACATATTGTCCGGAAAACCTTGGGGTGAAGGGACCATTCCCCTGGGCATAATTGTTGGCGACTTAGAAGGTCCGCCTTCCAATTCTCCACTCCTGGAATGAGTACCGCGGATATGGCTGGGACATATCTTTCTGCCCATTTCAGGATGCAATTTACTTCCCTCTGGGATGCACGACTCCTGGTGCCACCCTGATGATTGATATATGCCACTGCCGTGGCATTGTCCGATTGAATTCTGACAGGGGACCCTTGGAGTTTGGATGTCCATGCTACTAGGGCATACCGGGCTGCTCGTATCTCTAAGAGATTGATGGGCAGGGCCTTTTCTGCATCCGACCATCTGCCCTGGAGAGACCATTTCTCCAGTACTGCTCCCCAGCCTATAAGGCTGGCATCTGTAGTGACCACCTTCCAAGAAATCGGACTGAAGGATTTCCCTTTTTCCAGATTCTGGGGAACCAACCACCAACGGAGGCTCTTGCGAACGGAAGGGGACAAGGACATTGGCAAGTCTAGGGCCTGAACTTTTTTGTTCCAGGCTGACAGTATAGCCCTTTGCAAATTCCTTGAATGGAATTGACCGTAGGGTACTGCTTCGAATGATGCCACCATCTTTCCCAGCAGCCTCATGCACAGGCGTATGGATGGCTGTCTTTTTGTACCCACTAGGTGGATCAAATCTCTCAAAGACGACACCTTTTTTTGAGGCAAGAAAATTTTTCTCTGGTCTGAATCCAGCCTTAGCCCCAAGTATTCCAGACTTTTGATTGGTTTTAGGGCTGACTTGTCTCGGTTGATAATCCAACCGTGAGATTCCAGATACTCGATTGTCTCGTGAACAACCACTTCTAGTTTTTCCACTGAGTGGTCTATCAGCAGCAAGTCGTCTAGATATGCCATTATCGTTACACCTCGTGTTCTTAAATTGGCCAATAATGGGGCCAGAATTTTTGTGAACACGCGTGGTGCTGTGGCCAGACCGAAGGGTAAGGCTCTGAACTGAAAATGGCACCCTTCTACTGCAAAGCGTAGAAATTTTTGGTGGACTGGAAAGATGGGAATGTGCAAATAAGCATCTTAGATGTCGATCGAGGCTAACCATTCCTCCCCTTGTAGGGCAGTGGCCACCGATCGGATAGACTCCATCCGGAAAGTCCTGATATGTAGGAATTTGTTTAGCCCTTTTAGATTTAATATGGGCCTCACGTCCCCGTTTGGCTTCGGGACTGTAAAGAGGTTTGAGTAAAACCCGAACCCCCATTCTTCTAGGGGGACCTCCATAATTACTGCTTGGAGCAATAGTTGTTCTAGTGCCAACAGGAGGGATCCTCTCTTCCGGGGATCCCTTGGCACGTTCGACCTTATAAAATGGGAAGGAGGGGAGTCTTTTAACTCCAATTTGTATCCCAGACTTACTGCGGAGAGCACCCATCTGTCTCTGATCGTGTCCCGCCAGGTCTCTGCGAACAACTGAAGTCTTCCCCCCACCCGATTGAGTGGGGGCAACCCTTCATGCATTTGACTTTGGGGGGGGAGGTTTTGTACCTCTCCTGACCCAGGGCTTCTTGTTACCCTGCGATTGTCCCTGATTTTTACCCCCGGGATTTGACCGAGGAGGCCGTCGGAACTGTTTCACAGCCGATGTCCTAGGGACTGGAGAAGCAGGCCTCTTAAAAGAGGGACCTCTAACTCTGTTTTTAACCGGCAAGAGTGTACTTTTACCGCTGGAAATTTTCTGGATATATCTGTCCAGGTCTTCCCCGAATAAGCGTTCACCATGAAATGGGAAGCTGACCAGCAATTTTTTACAGGGGGCTTCAGCAGACCAGTTTTTGAGCCATAGAAGCCTGCGCATATGTACTACAGACAGCGTAAGGCGGGAGGCCTGATGGATTGAATCCTTTATAGCGTCAACCGCAAAGCATAAGGCCCTAGGTAGATCAGCTAGGGCAAGGGCCTGCTGATCTGGCAAGTCCCTTAAGACCTGTTTCAACTGATCCTTCACTGCTTGGCAGACCCCAATAGCTGCCACTGCTGGTTGTGTCACCAAGCCTGCTGTAGCAAAAGCAGATTTTAATAAGGACTCCAATTTTTTATCTATTGGGTCCTTGAACATTTGGACATTATCCACTGGTCAGTGATTTATTCACACAAGAGATGGCTGCGTCCACTGTAGGGACCCTCCATTTTTTGATGAACTTATCCTCCATGGGATAGACCACCTGAAATCTCTTGGGAGGAGTAAATATTTTATCAGGATGTTCCCAATCCTGGTAAATGAGCCCTTCCAGTAAAGGATGGATTAGAAAGGAACAAACAGTCTGGGGAGCTTTTAGTGACCCCAACGAGGAGACAGAAGTGGATGATGGCTCCGCAAGGGGCATTTTAAATGCTGATCGGACCATGTTAGTCAGGGACTGAACCCATAATCTTTCAGCATGTGATGCTGAGAATGGCTCTTCCACTGTTGATTCCTCTACAACAGAATCAACCTCATCCTGATCCCCTTCAGGTAGGTCGATCCCTGTATGGGACTGTTGCTCTGCTAACAGGTACTCTGAGGGAGGAGCCGGAGATCGGGCGCGCTTTCCCTCTGACAGGGAAGCAGCGATCAATGTTGACAATCTCTCTTCCAGCCCTCCCAGAGCTGAGGAAAAAACCTCCTCTGTTACATACACAGGAGCAGGTGAACTGAGGACAGCCACAGTACCAGGTACTCCTGAGGGTGCTCTACGGTCACTAACCTTTGATTCTTCAGGGGACATTGGTGCAGCCGAAGCATGCCCAAGATCCTCAGAGCCCGATGGAGACCCCCTATGCTTCCTGGGATTTTTAGTCCCGGAGTTTTTAGACGGCATATTCCTAAGCCCAAAGCTGAGGTATTCCAGCCGAAATACACCACTTACTGACAATAGTCTAGCACAATTTCTGCTATAAAAACAGTTGGTGTCTACTAATGTGCCTTTCTATGGGGATGCCTGCATCAACCGCTTGCTGTATGCCTTTTTTAAATGTTGCCAGCTCTGTCTCTGCACTCCATAGCCAGCTCACAACACATAATTGTGCCTTTTAACATGCTGGGACGCCCGCACATGCGCAGAAGCGCTGCGGCGCGCACAGAGCCTCATCCCCCAAGCTCCGCCCCCTTTTCCAGCTCACCTCTATATATAGAGGCGCGTGCACGCGCACGCGCGCGGGCACGTGCGCCTTCGGCGCTCTTTTTTGAAAAAGGAAACTAGGGACAGGAGACAGGGCCCTTTTGCCGCAGGCCGGGGGATGGACGAGCATTGCAACATGGCAGAGGAAGCAGTTTCCCACAAGAGAACTCACCATCTGCCTGGACTTGACTTGAAAAAGTCCACATGACAAGAAACGTTCCACAGCGGCCTCTAGTGGATTAACACAGGTACCGCAGTCTGTCTATTTTTTTTTTTTCTTGACCACTATTAAAATTATTAAATTTTTTTAGTAGTTACAGGCATGCACAGATATTTAGCGGGAATACCGTTAGGTAACAGGCAGAAAGACATATTAGGCTTGGGGGTCCCCTAATAGAACCAAGTTCCTGGGGGGCCCCCACTTACCTTTTCCCCGTCGCAGGACTCTGTTTGGTCCACAGAAGCCCAAACTTCACCTCTCACGGCAGGCATTGTAATTAAACCTTCAGGGACCGGGTTCCCAAGGATTCCACTCCCCTGGACCTGTATAGCACCCTGCACAGAAAGCATCTTAGTCGTGGGTATGACCAGAGCTCTGGATCCCAGGGTCCAGCTCTCCTAAGAGAAGCATTACAGGCAAAACCTTGCTCTTCTCTGCAAGGCCCGGGTACCGACCGTTTAGCTATGAAGCTTTTTTGGTTGGATCAAGAATAGCTTACTGAGGCCCAAAAGAACCTGTACGCAAGCTCAGTGAAAAACACATGTTACTTCTTGGCCAACACCTTAGACACTGGCAAAAAACTGAGGTGCTCCCGGATGGGAGGGGCTTATATAGGGGAGGGTACTTCCGGTTTGGAAGTTGCCAGTGTCAGCACCTGAAGGTAAACTATATAACCCACATAGTAATGACTATGCCGCTCTGTGTCCCGTGATGTACGAGAAAGAAATAAGGTATTTCCAAACCTCATTTTTGGCCAATTTAAATGTGTGTGGCTTTGCAATAGTTTAAAGCATATATATATTTAAAAAAAAAGAAAAACCGTATGGGGTTTACTTCCTCTTTAAATGCTCATTATGTCTAGGGATGCTGGAATACGGAGAAACACTTAAAGTACAACTAAAGGCAAAAGTTGTTTTAGTTTTGGATAAGGTCGAGAGGGATTAGAACCCCTGTCAGTTTTTATTGCTGTCTGTGCTCCGTTAAGGAGGTTCACCCTCTCTATTTGTCCTGTTTACTATTATCATTGAAAGTAAAAGAAAATTCAAAATTTTGGGTTGTCCCCAGAAAAGTAAGAGGTGAAATCTTCCAATGGGGACACTAGTTTTGGTGACCTGGGGGGCCCCAAGAGATTCCCTTAATTTGCAGGGATTTCCTCTCACTTCCTGTTTGGCTATGGGACCAGAAGTAAAGGGAAATCTCCACAATGGGACAAAGATTTCAGAAATAAACATTACAGGAGTTATAACCCCCCTCCCCCCCCCCCTTACTCTATCCAAAATAAAAATAAAACGATTTTGGCTATAGTTCTACTTTAACTTATTCTGTGCGTCAGCAGGGTCCCTCCAGTAGTGTGAGCAAGCCCCTGCATCCTCCTCTCTAAGACCTCTTTCACACTGGGGCGGTTTGCAGGTGCTATTGCGCTAACAATAGCGCCTGCAAACCGACCTGAAACAGCGGCTGCTGTTTCTCCAGTGTGAAAGCCCAAGGGCTTTCACACTGGAGCGGTGCGCTAGCAGGACGGTGAAAAAAGTCCTGCTAGCCGCATCTTTGGAGCGCTCCTCCACCGCTCCTGCCCATTGAAAGCAATGGGGCAGCACCGCGGCTATACTGCCGGCAAAGCGCCTCTGCAGCAGTGTTCATTTTGGCAGCAAATTTCGATTTAGTTTTGGTCTTAGGACTAAAATGGCATTTTAGTTTTAGTCCCATTTTAGTCTTCTGAAAGTGTTTTAGTTTTAGTCTTTAGCCTCGTACACACGACCGAGAATCTCGTCGTAAAAAAACCCGTTGTTTTTCTCGACGAGATTCTTGTCAAGCTTGACGAGATTCTTGTCAAGCTTGACGAGATTCTTGTCAAGCTTGACGAGATTCTTGTCAAGCTTTCGTTGCATACACACTGTCAATTCCAAATCTCGTCGTTGTAAAGCGCGGTCACGTACAACACGTACGATGGCAGTATAAAGGGGGAGTTTGATTCCAATGGCGCCACCCCTTGGGCTGCATTTGTTGATCTTGTGTTACCGCGTGTTAGTAAAAGTTTGGGGAGAGAAGCTTTTCAGTCTTCGTGCTTTCAGTTCGTTTTAGCGTGACGAATGTGCTATCTCCATTACGAACGTTAGTTTTACCAGAAGGAGCGCTCCCGTCTTATACTTGATTCTGAGCTTGCGCGATTTTTTAAGACTCGGAAAAGCATACACACGACCGGTTTTCTCTTCGGGAAACAGGCCGACGAGAATCCCGATGAGAAAAACGAGAATCCTGACGAGAAAATAGAGAGCAGGTTCTTTATTTTTCTCGTCGTGATTCCCGGCAGTTTTCTCGACGAGAAACCATACACACGAACGGTTTTCTCGGCAAGAAAGCTCTCCCAACAGTTTTCTTGTCGTTTCTTGATGACAAAACCGGTCGTGTGTACAGGGCTTTAGTCTTTGACTAAAATGCCATTTTAGTTTTAGTCCCATTTTAGTTATTGCATTTTAGTTGACTAAAACCTCCAGTACATTTTAGTCTAATATAATCATTTTAGTCAACTAAAATTGAATGTGCACAGTACACAGCCCCCACCCTCTGCACAATACAAAGCCCCCACAGTACACAGCACCCACCCTCTGCACAATACAAAGCACCCCACAGTACACAGCACCCACCCTCTGCACAATACAAATCCCCCCACAGTACACAGCCCCCACCCTCTGCACAATACACAGCCCCCCCCCTGCATTCCCAGGAGACCCCCAGTCTCCTGGGACAACACTGCCAGCGTACTCTAAAGTTTAGAATAAATCACTGCCAGCCCTTTCTCATACACAGCTCCTCCTGTGTCACACGCATTGGAGATCAAAGTCTCAAAATTTACTTCATGCTTCGTTCTTGCATGGACCCGGTCACATGGCTGCTCTCCTCTGATTCACAGTGGCGTCTCCAGCTTTCATATTTAGGGGGGGGCACATGGGGGGACAGGGACAAAAGTAGGGGGGCCAACTATAAAATGCAATTATATATATATATATATATATCCTGGGGCCCTTTACTACGATCCCACAACGGGCCCTTTCACATGTTCTACAGTGATCTCCCTTACTACTATACTGGGGCCCCCCAGGGTGGCAGAAAACAAGAGATATATGTCACCAGCACACCAAGAAAATATAAGGGTCCACAGAAGTGGGAGAACTATCAGGGTTGCAAAGGTTGTCTTGCCATCGGGCCCTGGTGTTCTGCCACTGTAGGGTTCCCCAGCTGTCCTGTCACTGCTATTGACAGCACTGGTCTGGCATCTGTCTCCTTGGCAACGGAGACAGTCTATTAGGACCTAGTGCTAGTGACAATATGGGTGCATGCAGGGGAAGGCTGGCACTATTGGTTATAGAGAGCCGAGCCCCCAGCTGGTCACCTAGCAGCAGTAATGCTGTATAACCTTCTCTGTTGACATGCCGATCGGGATGTGATCCTGGTGATGCTCCCAGTCAGATCTAATAAACAGAGTATTTATTAGCTTCAAGAGTACAACCACATATATATAATCAACCGTATGTTCAGCAGCCATGTGGGCTCTATGCCTGTAAAGTGTGGGCTTTGATCAATAAAATCACTGATATTTAACACTAGGATTTGACTAGGAGCATCACCTGGATTGCATCACGATCAGCATGTCAGAGAAGGCTCCACTGCTGCTAAGCAACCTCCAGGGAGCTCAACTGTCTACAACCAATAGAGATGGGCTCGGGTGTGTTTGAAATCCCACATGCCCGATCTCCCGCCAGGAAGCTGACACTCCACAGTGCTAATCACAGCCAGTGAGACATTTCCTGATCTGTGCAGCTGCAGAGCGGGAAATGTCTCACTGCCTGTGATTAGCGCTGTGCAGTGTGGGCTTCCTGGCAGGCTCTGGCATGTGGAATTTTGAACATGCCCAGCCCATCTCTAACAACAAATTGTGCTGGCCCTCCAGTATAATATCCGCAGTCTCTCTCCTGTATAATATCCGCAGTCTCTCTCCTGTATAATATCCGCAGTCTCTCTCCTGTATAATATCCGCAGTCTCTGACCGTCTCCTGTATTATATCTGCAGTCTCTCTCCTGTACAATATCCGCAGTCTCTCTCCTGTATAATATCCGCAGTCTCTCTCCTGTATAATATCCGCAGTCTCTCTCCTGTATAATATCCGCAGTCTCTGACCGTCTCCTGTATTATATCTGCAGTCTCTCTCCTGTACAATATCCGCAGTCTCTCTCCTGTATAATATCCGCAGTCTCTGACCGTCTCCTGTATTATATCCGCAGTCTCTCTCCTGTATAATATCCGCAGTCTCTCTCCTGTATAATATCCGCAGTCTCTGACCGTCTCCTGTATTATATCTGCAGTCTCTCTCCTGTATAATATCCGCAGTCTCTCTCCTGTATAATATCCGCAGTCTCTGACCGTCTCCTGTATTATATCCGCAGTCTCTCTCCTGTATAATATCCGCAGTCTCTGACCGTCTCCTGTATTATATCCGCAGTCTCTGACCATTTCCTGTATAATATCCGTAGTCTCTGAACATCTCCTGTAGTATGTCTGCAGTCTCTGACCATCACTCTTTCCAAAACGCACTCCTGAACCTTGCACTCTCTACATAGCATCCTCTTGAGCCCTGCATCCAGCACCCACCTGCACTCTGCATGTAGCACCAGCATACAGGGGCACACTGACCACCAATATGCATGGCCAGTGGTTACCAGTATACAGAGGACATAACAAATCAGGTAAATCAATTACCATGCAACTAAAAATATCTCAAAAGCAATAAGAGAATCTTTTTAGCTGGTTCCCTCATCTAACGCGAATCAATAAAAAGCAAAAAATGCAGCGCTGCCCTATACTTCATCTATAAAAATGTACAAATGGACTTATAAGTGATATAGTAACACCTATAAATGAATATCCAGTGAAAATCAACCAATGTATTGCAATATAGTAGTGATGGTGTCACCCCCTCTGCAAAAATATTTTGAGAAATTGCAGAGCTTCAATGTGCAAGTAGCGGTGACACCCCCTACATACAATGATAATAATAACAAAGACACAAATCAACCCATGTATTAGAACATAGTAGTGATGTTGTCACCCTCTCTGCAAGAGGTAATACATTTTTCAGAGCTGCAATGTGCAAATAGTGGTGAAACCACCTATATATAATCAGAATAATAAAATGTAAAATATATACATCAAGTGTACATTTTATTATTATCATTATTATGATTATATATAGGTGGCTTTACCACTATTTGCACATTGCAGCTCTGCAATATTTCTTACCTTTTGCAGAGAGGGTGACACCATCACTACTATATTCTAATACATGGGTTGATTTGCATCTCTGTTATTATTTTTGTATGTAGGGGGTTTCACCATTATTTGCTCTGCAAATTCTCAAAATATTTTTGCAGAGGAGGTGACATCATCACTACTAAATTGCAATACATTGGTTGATTTGCATTGGATATTTATTTATAGGTTTTACCATTTCACTTATAAGTCCATTTGTAGAAATGTATAAATGAAGTGTAGGGTTGTGCTGCATTTTTTGGCTTTTTATTGGTATACAGAGGCCAGGACATACTGATCATCATTGGACGCCATGATGAAACCGCCACTTGCTGGCCACTCCCACAGGTGTGTGGTAGCGCACCGCATTAGCACCCTCAGTTTTACTTCAAGCACCACCATAGCACCCCAAAAAAACATTGTCTGGAGCCACCCCTGCCTGGATTGGATTTAAATTTTGGGACCCCATCCCTCCCAAGTTTTTGGTAGTCACATCCCCAAAAATTCTAAGAAGTCTTTTTTTTTTTTTCATCTCATGGACGAAATGTGGGAAAGAACGTATATATCATACAATCATTCCATAAACACCACATACACTGCATATATCATTTGAGGAAAATATGCTTATAAAATAGTTTACCATTAGCCAATAAAAAAATAAAATATGTCCCCGGATTTCATTTTAAAAATCTGGTCACCTTACTGTACATCAGCCCCATAAAGTAACCAGCACTGGGTTCCAATGTGCTGCCGCCGCTGCCATGGAGACAGAGACCAGCGCTGTGAATAGCCGGGACAGGACAGCAACTCTGGTTGTTCCAGCACTGGTCCACACTGGGAGAATTCCCCCATCCACCTATAATGTGTAGATGGGGGAATTGGATCATTTCTTTTTTTTTTTCATTCTACCTAATAGTTGAATGAAAAAAGTGATCAATGTATGGGCTGCCTAAGAGCTAAGACCAGCCATAGACAGTTTAAATCTCAGCTGGTTCAGCAGGAACTGGCTGAGATTTGAACCATTAATTAGCAGATTCTCTTATGATTATCACTAGTGGTTGCTATAGCCACTAGTGATAATCACTGTTTGTCGGGAGAATACAATTGCTGGGCAGGAGGGATATTTCCCTGTCAGCACTGTCTGTGTTGATGGGGGGGGGGGGGATTATGCAAGTCTCTTTCCTGCAATCTGTGGATGCAGGGAAGAAATTTGCACTGTATATTACCTCCCTAACTGAAAGTGAAAGTAAATTGTGAATGTCTTGAAAGAACAGGAGAGGGGGAGGGAGACAGATGGGGGAGAGAAGGGATGGAAATAATGCAGTTCAGTGATTACAGTGTACTGCAGTCTGCAGTGCACACACTTACCCACGGTCCAGGCTAGAATCTCAGGCATCAGTCACACACAGCCAGGAATGCTGCTGATTTTCATATTTCCCGCCCACACATCCCCTCTCTTCAGATACAGCACACCGGGATAGTGTGGGCGGGACTGGAAGGAGGAGGAGGAGCTGTATTCCTCCCTCCTCATATGTGAGGAGAGTGGGGGGGTGGCTAGACTCGCTGCGTTGTGAAAGAGTGTCATAGACTGACACTCGGCTCAGCTTGCAGTCACCACTCTCGGAATTTACAGGATGGTTCTTCTGTCCTAAGGACGGGAGAAATCAGTCTGTTTTTTCAGTAAGTGAGATGAAGGCTTGGGCCCCCCTCCCACAGTGCTCATGGAGTCCTTCCTGCAACTCGCTCTTCTCCATGCCAATGAGGATGCAGAGGAAGGAGCAGATCGGGCGGCTGTGGTTGTGTGAGTGCTCGCATTTTGCAGTGTCAGTGAGCAGAGGGAGGGGGGAGGAATCCCCCGCAGGAGCTGACTGGGGACGCTCTCCCTCTCAGGAGAGACTATGTTACCCCAGCAGCAGCCTGAGCGAAATACAAAAAAAGCAAAAAAAATGAAAAAAAAATATTTTTTGGGGGGTCACATGGTGGGGCACAGCATAATGTTGGGGGGGCCAGGGCCCCCTCTGGCCCCCCCTAGGGACGCCATTGCCTCTGAAGATCCAAGGATGGTCATGTGACCGCTCTCCTCCTCCAATCTAAAGCAACACTCGGAGGAGGAGGAGCAGGAGGAGGAGAGCGGCCAACAAGAACGAAGCTATTGATGTTAGAAGCTTCAGCGAAAGCAAAGCGGGAGACGGCTGGAGGGAGGAGCCTAGTAATGGCGCCGACGGGCTGCGGGAGCACGTAGGAGGCATGTCGGGTCTCCAGGTCTCTCTCCGGGTATGAAGCCTGAAGCCTGAAGTTCGGAGTACCCTGCCCTCGCCCCGCTGTCGTCTATTCCTCCCTGTCAGACTGCCGCATCCTCCCTCCGTACGTGATGGAGCAGCCAACCAGTCTGTGCTGGCGGAAGTGAGTAGCGGTGACCCCACACAGAGGAGCCGCAGGTAAGACGGGGACGATGTTACATCGCGGGACCCCCCCCCCCTGGTGCCGAGCAGGGACTGAAGCAGCGACTCAGCTTGTCCTGCAGTAAGCCAAGTCTTCCGGCCATACAGTGCAGCAATCCCTTTGGTCGTACTACCGCATCCCCCCTACATGCTGCTGAGCAGCCAGACAACCAGTCACCCAGCCACCCAGCACCAAGCAGACTGTGCTAACCCCATATGAGAATCTGGAGGAGCTCCAGGGGAACCTGAGACGACGCAGCTACACCACGGGACTCCCCTCTTCAGGTTAAATTCACCTAGGTTCCTAATAAATCCACTAACCTCCACTCTCCTCCACCAAATACCAGGACTCCTCTTTGCTGTGCCAGATGAACTGCGGTTAGTACGGGAAAAAAAGTACTGAAGACACGTGAGTAAACCCACCTAGGTGGGCTCTTATGAGAAAACGTGGATTTGCAGAGAAACTTTACAGAAAGTATCTTATAACTTACTAAAATTAATCAATAATGCCTGTTTAGAGTGCCTGTTTTTCTCCTAAAAAGTTAAAGTTGTACCGTGCATTAACAATGAGAAATGAGCAGTGAGTTTTTGAAACCGCATAGAAAATCAAATACTATTCCTGATAACAATTGCCGATATGAATCTGCCTAAACTTCTGATCTATGGTGAATAGACCCACAAGAAAGTTGCCAGCACTTTAAAAAAAAAAAGGGGGGAAGACTAGTATAAACGCCGACATTGGAATTTTTTATTTCTTTTTTCCTCTGACCTGATCTGAATTCCAACTGCGTTAGCAGTAAGCCCTAAAAATATTGGGACCCTAGTTTCTACAGTATATCAGTGAGAATACAGAAACGGTCATCATGGTTTTTCGGCTGTTTGCTTTTTTTTTCCTTCATGGTTTTCCCTAACAGTGTTGCTATCCACCCGAAACTGATCTGTCTTGGGGGTGTCAGTTGTGTGGTTTCAGCTTGGAAGATAAAGCCTTCGCATGAGGAGTAAGACGGGCAAATCTAAGAAATAGAAAGAGGCGCAGTCTCGTCCTTTTTCCTCTGCTTTTCCTCTTCGCACGCCTGCCTGGTTGCCTAGTCCGAGATAGCAGAGGAAGAAAGGAAAGTATGAGCACGCGGGGAAAAGGAGCAAGAGGGGGGGGCAACCCCAAAATCCCCCCGTCTAAATCTGACCCCAAGCCCGGGCCCAATGAATAAATATGTAACCCACAGTGGAAATGGAGACAAACAGGTGGCAGAAAAGCAGCAGGGAGGCAAAAACAACCAGACGGACAATAAGGAAAAGAAGAAAGATAAGAAAAAAGTCCAAGGTAAAAATCCCACCGAGATTGATACTTTATCAGAGTCCAGAATAGAACAAGAGACCGAAGTGGACTCAGGACAGAGACAAGAGGAGGAATAACAAAATAAGGCGCTACTACCTACCTACAAAAATAGAAATAGAAGGCATGTTTGCGGCCCTGGAAAAAGTGCTAAAAACACAGATGGAGGTAATACAGGAATACATGGGGTATATCCGTGAAAGAGTGGAGGAAGTGGAAAAAAAAAACGGATTTTAACGAAACCACTATAAAAAACCTGGAAGGAGAAATAAGATCAATAAGGAAAGAACAACAGGAACAATCATACAAACTGGAAGATCAAGAGAACAGAGACAGAAGAAAGAATATAAGAATTCGAGGAGTACCCGAATCATCCCAGGCAGAGAATCTCCCAGAAATAATAATGAAAATCTGTAACCCAGTGCTAGATAGAAAAATAATATCCCCGATAAGAATCGAGAGAGCGCACAGAATACGAAGACCAAGAAAAATATCGCAGGAAAGCCCGAGAGACATCATTGTGCGCTTTGAGAGCTGGGAGGAAAAAAAACATTTATGGAGAAGCCTGAGGGGAAAGCCTCCAATAAAATTTGAAGAAAACTATATTCAAATTTTCCAGGACCTTTCGCAAGAAACACTGAAAAGAAGAAGGAACTTAAAACCATTACTGAAGGTCCTACAGGAACACGAGATTCAGTACAAATTATGAGGTGGGGAGGGAGAGGGGGGGAGGTGAAGGGGAGGAAGGAAATAGGATCTGTTCAAACTAAGAAAGAAGGAGGGGGAAGGGCAAGGGTAGAGAGAGGGGAGAAGAGGAGAGAAAGGAAAAATATATGACTGACGTTAATTTTATTACATACAATGTAAGAGGTTTGAATTCTCCAGAAAAAAGGCACATGATATTAAGAGAGCTTGAAAGGTATTCCGCAGAAATTGTGTTTCTTCAGGAGACACACTTCGCACAAGAAAAATTTACTCGCGTACGATCCCAATTTGGTATTACGGTGACTCCCCAAATAAAAGAGCAAAGGGAGTTGCTATAGGTATAGGGAAGAACATAAACTTTGCAGTAGAAGATAGAAGAGTCGACCCAGAGGGCCGGTACTTGTTCCTAAAAGGAAATTTACAGGGGAAAAAATATACGTTAGCAAACGTTTACTGTCCAAATAGCCACCCTAAAAAATATTTTAACGGAATCTTGAACACTTTGATGGACTTTAAGCAAGGAAATGTAATCTTAGCTGGAGATTTCAATTTCTCAATGGACCACAGATTAGACAATACGTCTGGTGCACCGATACGAGACTGTAAACAACTAAAATTGGTTAAAAAAAAAAACATAATCACCAATTAATAGATACTTGGAGAGTGACACATCCAAACGAAAAAGATTATACGTATTATTCATCGGTGCACGACACGTATTCAAGATTAGATTACATGCTAGTGGACCATGGGCTGCTGGAAAAAGTAGTAGATACCTCAATAGGAGTAAAATCAATCTCAGACCACGCACCAGTAATGGTAAAAATCTGATTTAATGACATGGAACAAAGAAAGGCTACGTGGAGATTAAACGAAGATCTTCTGGACACAAAAGAAGTAGGAGAGATAATAGCAGGTGAAATCGGAGAATACTTTAAAATAAATAATACACCAGAAGTAAGCATTGCAACAATCTGGGAAGCCCACAAGGCATGTATAAGGGGGAAATTGATCTCCATAGGGGCGGGAAAAAAGAAGGAAATGGACCAAAAGAGGATAAGTCTGTTGAAGGAGTTACAAGATCTGGAACAAAAAAGATAAAAAACAACAAGATAGAGAAATACATCAAAAAATAATAATTAAGAGGGGACAACTTAGAGACGTCATGGAACAAGAAACTAGAAAAGTATTTAAGAACGTAGTAAAGGAAAGGTATAAATGGGGGAACAAACCCGGGAAGTACCTCGCAAGAGTAGAAAAAGAGAAAAAAACTCAAAATGATATAGAAAAAATAAAGAACCAGATAGAGAGATGAAATATAAAACATCTGAAATTGCAGAAGCGTTTAAAACATATTATAGTTCACTATATGACATTAGAGTAAAATAGACACGTCAAGAAGAGGAAGCGAGGAAGATAAGAATACAGGAATACCTTGAGCAAACTAATTTACCAAAGATAACAGAGGAAAATGCAGAGTTTTTAGATGACCCAATTACACAAGATGAAATAAATAAGGCTCTCCAAGAAACAACAGGGGGGAAAAGTCCAGGACCAGATGGGTTTCACATTAAATATTATAAAAAATTTAAAGACCAGCTAGTTCCGGAAATGTGCAACTACTTTAACAGATTGGGGGAAGATTTAGAAATAAGAAAATAAACTTTCCTTGCCAATATAGCTGTAATACCAAAAACAGGAAAAGATGGAACAATATGCTCCAACTATCGACCAATAGCCCTATTGAATACAGATATTAAGTTATACGCAAAAATATTGGCAACGAGATTAAAAAACTTAATGCCAGAATTAGTTAATGCAGATCAGGCAGGCTTTGTAGCAGGGAGAGAAGGTAGAGATAACAGCATAAGAACCCTATTACTAATCCGGAAAAAGAAGGATAGGAAACCCCCAGTCGTACTCATGTCGATAGATGCGGAAAAAGCATTTGACCGAGTCGACTGGGGGTTTATGATGGAAACACTTCGATATATCGGTCTGGGACCAAAGTACATGAAATGGGTCAAAAACCTTTATACCCACCCGACAGCTAACGTAAAGGTCAATGGGTGTGTGTCGTCAGTGTTTGAAATGCACAACGGAACGAGACAGGGGTGTCCGCTCTCACCCCTCCTATATGTGTTAGTGTTAGAACCACTGCTGACAAACATCCGGAAGAATCGAGATATAGGGGGGGTGAAATGGGCGACAGGGAACATAAAGTGGCTGCATATGCAGATGACATACTCCTATACCTAACAAAACCAAGATTGTCATTGCCCAATGTAGTAATGGAAATAAAAAAATATGGGGACCTTTCAAACTTTAAGATTAATCCAACAAAAACTGTAATTTTGAACTTGGGAATAGATAAAAGTGAAGAAAGATTACTACAGAAAGAATTCCCGTTTATTTGGGTGACAAAAGAATTAACATATTTAGGAATCAAAATAACAACAACATTAGAAGAACTGTATCCTGCTAATTTTATCCCCTTATTAAATGAAGTGAAAGTAGAACTAAAAAACATTTCTAAGAAACCCATCTCATGGACAGGAAGAATTAACATATTAAAAATGGAGATCCTTCTAAAAGTGACATATAGGCTGCAGATGCTTCCAATAGATATACCCCAACCGTTTTTTAAGACAATGAAAACAATGATCTTGAAATATATATGGCAGGGTAAAAAGGCCAGATTAAAGTACACACTATTAACCCGAAAGAAAAAAAATGGGGGCATGTCCTTACCAGACATAAAAAGATACCATAAGGCGATAATTTTAGCCAGACTAGCAGAATGGGCAAACCCACACACAAAAAAAAATGGACACAAATGGAGGATATATTAAGTAGGACGCCTTTACAAAAAAGCATATGGCTCCCACCAAAATTTAGGACACTAGGTATAGATACACATAATATAACAAGAAAGGTATTTAAAATATGGGACACATTGCACCGGCACGAAAAATGGAAATATAACTCCCCATTAATTCCGTTAGCAGGCACAGCATTTTTTACACCAGGAAATGGGACACGACTAGGAAAGACACTGGGAACTGCACAATTAAAAGATATAATTACACTAGGTAAAATAAGAACAAAACAAGATTTAATCATGAAGTACAGGTGGAATCAAATTAGTGATTGGGAATATCTTCAATTAAAGCACTTTGTGAGCACTATCCCACAATTAATAAGAAACGAAAAAGCACTAACCCCAATGGAAAAAATATGTGATAAAGGAAAGCCCCTTAGACATGGTATATCACAGGTATATAAAATTATAACAGAACTGGAAACAAAAGGACCATTACCCTTTATAGAAAAATGGGGACAAGATATGGGCAAAGAAATTGAGGAAAGACTAATGATAGAAGCAGTATATAGCTTTGCCTCTGACTCTACCACAATAGAAGTGAACTATAAGAACATGGTACGCTGGCACCTGACACCAGAGAGAATGAATAAAATCCACCCTAACAATTCCCCATTATGTGGGAGAGGTTGTAAGCAACTGGGAACAACAATGCACATGTGGTGGGAATGCCCAATAATAAAAGGAGTATTGGGCAGAGATCCTGGATTATATTGAAGTCATAACTGGGGAAAACATTTTACAAAACGCCTGGACATGTTTATTTCACGGCACAAACAAAACAAAAAAGCAATATCAGAAAACTTTAGTTCCACCTCTGCTTAACGCGGCAAAGGGGTTAATCCCAAAAAACTGGAAAGCAATAAAAAAAAAAAAACGGGCATAAAGGAATGGATACAGCGGGTAGAGCACATCTCGGAAATGGAATATCTGTGCTAGGGCGAACAGGGAAAGGGGGAAAACCACAAAGCAAAATGGGAAAAATTGAGAATATTTAAAACGTCAGATAAATATGCTCAGGGAATGATGGAAAAAGATTAGCAATTAAAACAAAATAAGAAAAGAAAAGGGACAGATGGACAGATCGGGGAAGGGGAGGGGAGAGAGGGTAAGGGCGTGTGGGCGGGGGGAACGATGGGGGGGTGAGAAATGGGTAAAGGGGGCAGATAGGAAACATGTATGTATATTTTTGTACTAAGTTTTTTTTTTCCATATATACGCCAATGTGGGTGTGTGTTGTAATTCCCTATTTAATCCCCCAATAAATAATAAATAATAAAATAAAAAAAAGCTTCAGCTTACAATGAGTGACACAGGAGGAGAAGCAGTATAGGAGAAGGGGCTGGCAATTATTTTTTTTCCTAATGATAGACTTTGCTGGCAGTGCTGTACAAAGGCCAGGAGAGGCGGGGTGGCTGGCTTGACCACCACTAAATGTGTGGCACCCGGGGGCGGACCACCCAATCCCTGCCCCCTATTGGTAAAAAAAATGAATATCGGCGTATAACACGCATACACTGTGTTATACGCCGATAAATACAGTAAGTTCATGAGGGTAAATGTCCCTCCTTGCCATTAACGTCCCGTTTTCGTTCCTTAACCACTTGTCCCCCGCCCACTGTCAATTGACGGCGGGCGGAGGATACTCTCGTTCTGGGAGGACGTCATATGACGTCCTCCCTTTAAAACGAGCTAGGAGGCGCGCGCTTGCCGCCAGCGGCGCGCGCGCGCCCGCCGCGTTCACAAGGCCCCGGTGCGCGTGCCCGGCGGCCGCGATTGCCGCCGGGCACCCGCGATTGCCCGGGAAACGAGCAGGAAAGTGGATCTCTGTGTGTAAACACAGAGATCCACGTCCTGTGAGGGAGAGGGGACTGATGCTGTGTCCCTTGTAAATAGGGACAACCATCGGTCACCTCCCCCAGTCAGTCCCCTCCCCCCACAGTAAGAACACATTGAGGGAACATATTTAACCCCTTCCCGCCCCCTAGTGGTTAACCCCTTCCCTGCCAATCACATTTATACAGTAATCAATGCATTTTTATAGCAGGGATCGCTGTATAAACGTGAATGGTCCCAAAAATGTGTCAAAAGTGTCCGATGTGTCCGCCGCAATATCGCAGTCACAATAAAAAATCGCAGATCGCCGCCATTACTAATAAAAAAATAAAAAAATAAAAATGCTATAAATCTATCCCCTATTTTGTACACGCTATAACTTTTGCGCAAACCAATCAATACGCGCTTATTGCGATTTTTTTTTTTACCAAAAATATGTAGAAGAATACGTATCGGCCTAAACTGAGGAAAATTTTATTTAAAAAAAAAAATGGGTATTTATTATAGCAAAAAGTAAAAAATTGTGTTTTTTTTCCAAACTGGACGCTTTTCTTTTGTTTATAGCGCAAAAAATAAAAACCGCAGAGGTGATCAAATACCACCAAAAGAAAGCTCTATTTGTGGGAAAAAAAGGACGCAAATTTCGTTTGGGAGCCACGTCGCACGACTGCGCAATTGTCATTCAAAGTGTGACAGCGCTGAAAGCTGAAAAATGGCTTGGGCAGGAAGGGGGTTTTCGTGCACAGTAGAGAAGTGGTTAATGAAAACATATTCTATTTCCGTCATAGTTTTCGCCAGTTGACGAAAATGTGCTGTATTTTTAGTTTAGTTTTCGTCACTGTAAAAAAGCCTCTGAAGAAAACTATGACGAAAACTTTTTCGTTGACGAAATTAACACTGCTCTGCAGAGGCACTTTGCAGTGGTTTTTAACCCTTTTTTTGGCCGCTAGCGGGGGCTAAAACCGCCCCGCTAGTGGCCAAATAGCGCCGCGAAACTAGCGGTAAAGCGCCGCTAAAAATAGCGGTGCTTTACCGACGACGCCGCTCCCGCCCCAGTGTGAAAGGGGCCTAAGTTACTCACGGCTGAGGTCGCATGCTCGCCTCCTCCATGTACAATGTGGGGTCTAGCCCTGCACTGTATGTAATGACCCCGAGGAGCCACCCACAGCCTGGAGTTTTGGGGAGAAGAGGGCATGTAATAATTACCTTATCCTGTACAACCTAGACAAATTAAGAATTACATTTTTGCAGTGGCCACTGCAAGGGTAGATCTTGTCTTATTCCTGGAGTTGGGCATTAAAGTGGTTGTAAACCCTTACATATACCCAGTGAAGGGATTATCCTCATGTGATACACAGAGATAAATCAAATACTCCTACATAAGTTGTACCTGCTGGGAGAGCTTTTTGCCGAGAAAACCAGCCGTGTGTATGGTTTCTCGGCGAGAAAACTGCCGGGAATCCCGTCGAGAAAAATAAAACCTGCTCTCTATTTTCTCATCGGGATTCTCGGCAGAGTGTTTCCTGCCGAGAAAACCGTGAGTGTGTATGCTTACCTGTCCCAGGTAAGCCCGCGCATGCTCGATGAGACTTTGACGCATGCGCGGTAGCTTACAAGGGTAGTGTAGGGTGTAGCAAAATGGCGGCGACGGCATCAAATGTGACGAGCGCATGCTCGTCGTAGTCGATGACGTCACTGCGTTCTTGCCATTCAAAAGAACGACGGTTCTTTTGAATGGCCGTGTGTACACTCGACGAGCAAGGAAAGCTTGCCAGGAATCCCATCAGGAAAACCGACGTTTTTTTCCTGATGGTATTCCCGGCCGTGTGTACGAGGCTTGAGAGTTCAGAAAAGGGGAGCGGAGAGCTGAAGTTGCAAAGGAGAGGTCTGAGAACTCATTGGAGGGAAGAGATTCCCCCCACCCCCCACACAAAGCTCACAGGAAAACTTGTCAGAAGTGATTCATACTGATATCAGAGGAACAAAGCAGCAGATAGAAATTACACTTATTGCTTTTAACTGAGACAGGTACACACAACAGAGGGCTATGCTTTGTTCATATTTGATGTCTGAGGTTTACAACCACTTTAAGGAGGATCTAAACTCTGGAAGCTAAGCAAGGAGAGGGCCAAAAACTAGTCGTCAATATTGCCTGTGGACTCCCTATAGCTGATCTTTCCCTATTACTGACTTACCATGTCTTGTTCTGCACTATGGGTGAGTAACAAAGCTTCCTGAGCCTTAAGAAGGGTGCAGGAAACTGGCACAAGTGACGTAGGCCACTTTGACAAGGCAGATAGGCCCGTTTATGGACTATCTGCACCACACGCATGTAAGCAGGACTGAGGCCCAGAGTACTCAATCGGGGAAAGACCACACACAGTTCTTGATGTTGTAATTCACCCTGAAGATTGTATACAGGTTAGTGGTAATTAATAAGACAGTTTTTGTAGGCACAGATATAAGGAAATCTAGCAGTTGGTATTTATACAGTGGCACCAGGCTTGGGCCTGTATTACGGGATGACAGTTTCTGCTGCAGGGATGACAGTTTTTGGTGTACCGGGATGGTACTATAATGTTGCCAAGAAGAGCCCCATGTTACTGGTCTGGATACTGGGAGGTTTCCTCAAGACAGACGTTGTCCCTGTTCTTACCCTACTTGCCAGGAAACCTTTCCTTGTGCTATACACTTTCCTTCACCAGCGGAGTCTCTGTCCTCAACCTACCACTCGCTGCTGCAGCGTCCAATCAGACAGCTGGCTTCACTGAAACCAAAAACAAAACAGAGGGCACACCAGCCTAGTGCATTATCCTCAAAACATATCTTTTATTGTTAAAAAAAGTGGTAAATATACTCACAAACCAACAGGTGCATCAAAGCTTGTCAAATTATTGCAAATTATTATAACATCTCCAAGAACTCGATGCATCACATCTTATAATGGGAAGTCATGTGTTTCGAGGGGCTTCCCCCTTCTTCAGAGCCCTCTGGGAAGCCCCTCGAAACATGTTGACTTATTGGACTTTTATCATCCCATCATGAGATGTGATGCATCAAGGTCTTGGAGATGCTGTTATAATTTGACAAGCTTTGATGCACCTGACGATTTGTGAGTATATTTACCACTTTTTAACAATAAAATACATATTTTAAGGATAATACACTAGGCTGTTGCGCCCTCTGTTTTGTTGATGGTTTCAGTGTATTCAGACATCCTCAGTCTTGAAAGACATAGCTCCCAACTGTCCCTGATTTCGAGTGACTGTCCCTGATTTGGAGCAATGTCCCTCTGTCCCTCATTCCTCATTTGTCCCTCATTTTGGTCTGATCTATAAAGATGTAAATACAATGTACTTTTTATCTATCAAAAAGTGTTTTCCAGTGCTAAACCTTTCATCTGATTTCTAAATTGCTGCATTTGTAAATTCCAAAAGGCAATATAAAGGAATAGTACTGGTAAAAAAAGCACTTGTTTAACCAATCTTGTTTTTTTTTTGTACAATTCTCCTTTAAGGGGGCATGGCAAGGGTGTGTACTATGCCTGCATACTTTTGCTGATAGGTGTCCCTCATTCCCATCTCAAAAAGTTGGGAGGTATGGAAAAAGCAGCAAGGCAAGGCATGTCCACAAAAGCTGGCTTCCCTGAGACCTGACGAAGACAGACTCCACTCCATCTGTAATAATGACACAGTGCCACCTACAGGACAGAAGGGAAATCTGCACGTGCAAGTTTCTATTTTAGAGTGAAATAGTAACTGCTGCAGGTTCCCAATTCAGCCTTTTTCAACCAGGGTGCCCACGCACCCTGGGGTTTTTCGAGGTTTCTTCAGGGGTGCCTTGGCAAAATGCCTTAAAATTGCCCCAATATTGTTTTTTTTTTTTCAATAATTTTTTCTTTATTAATCTTTATCACATAACATTACGCACATTCAAGTACAACAAAAGGACATTAAAAATACATACATACAAATAAAACACTTGTTTGGTCTCAATTTAATCCTTACCTACAGGTCCCTTCATGGTATTGTCGGTTAAAATCCTAAGGGATCTACTTATCTATATATAATATGTCCGATCCTATAACCCCTATGTTCCTTATCTATTGGTTTGGAGAGTCAACCCAGAGAAAAAAGGGAGACGGAGACGGGGGATATGGAGCGACGGGAGAGAGGGAAAGAAAAATAGAAGGAGAAGAGAGAGAGGAAAAAAAGGGGGGGGGTGAGGGGTGCTAGCAAAAATAACTAACTCCAGTGTTAGGTTACTATGTGTAATAAGTCAAGAAGGCCTAAACTCCAGCCTAATAGTGGAATCTCTAAAAAAATATTAAAAAAGGAGGGGAGAGGGGATAAGGGGGGAGAGCCCCCAAGTGCTAATCCTAACTAAAAGTGACAGATCCCATATTAAATTTTAAGTGTTACTAAAAACAAAAAAGTTTGTCCTCCCATCCTAACGTTGAGGCATCCAAAAGATAACAGAAAAAAAAGGGGGGGGGAAGTGGAGGGTACTAACAAGAATAACTAAAATTGCCCCAATATTGTATACAAGCCAGTGGGTGGATTAAACCTGCCTTTTAGTTACACAAAGCCACAGGTTTTCATTGTGCATCATTACAACCTTCTAGCTACCAACTACCTAAGGAACAATGACATCATCAGTTGATAAGGAGGATGTCAGTTGCCTGCATATCATCCTTGTTTGACCCTCTCTTGCCCCTCTCCATCAGCTTTGGGGTCTCATTAGCTAAGTGATGGAGAACGAGAGGGAGAAGAGAAACATTGGAATAGTAGTCAGTACCTGTTTGTAAAAGTGTATTTGCTTTGGAAGAATAAATCATCTCTAACGTTGGGTGTCTTAACTGCATTATGTAAAACTATCAGAATAGATTTTACATTTTAAAATGGGGTGCCTCAAGACTGTCTATAATTTTGGAGGGTGCCTCGAGTATGTCTATAATTTTAAAGGGTGCCTTGACTGAAAAATGGCTGAAAAACACTGTCCTAATTAACAAAAAAAATCATGGCAGGTTTAAATGTGGAAATTTAGGTCCTCTTCGAAAATTAGGTGCAGAATTTGCTCCACTTTCTTAGTTTAGAATAGTGGTGCAAGCTTTGTGCATTTGCCATTCTTTGTTAATTTAGCCCTATGTCTCTGTGGAGGTGGCCATTTTAGTGGACACAGGGTTTTGCATCCTCTTCTCAGAGGCTTCAACAAGAACAGCAAGCAGGGCAAGTTACATCACCAAATCTCACTCCAAATCTCTTGAAAGTACAAGTTAGACCCCTTTCACACTGGCACCATGCCGCAAAAATTGGCGCTTTACCGCGGTGCTTTTTGGCCGCCAGCAGGATGCTTTGTACCCCCGCTAGCGGCTGAAGAAAGGGTTAAATGCGCCCGAAAAGCACCGCTGCCGAAGCACTTTGCAGGCGCTTTGGCAGCAGTGCCCTTTCATTTCAATGGGTAGGGGTGGTGGTGGAGGAGCGGTGTATACACCTCTCCTAAACCGCTCCAAAGATGCTGCTTGCAGGACTTTTTCTAACGTCCTGCAAGCGCACCGCCCCAGTGTGAAAGCACTCGGGCTTTCACACTGTGGCTGCAGGGGAGGAATTTTTCAGGCGCTTTACAGGTGCTATTTTTAGCTGTGACTTAGATTCATACCGCAAATATTCAAGTATAAGGTAGCAATCACAGGAGTGCTTAGGAACCTGACATAACAAAAAATACCCCACTATTTTTAGGAGGAATTCAAAAAAAGACATTCAGGGCACTGCCTAAATTGTATCTATGGTCAATATGTTACATCACATAATTATTTTCATGCTGTATTTCAACTATTTCTAGTCTACTCCTATTACTCTGAACAATGCTGAAACATGTAAGCTTACTTTGTGAAGATCCTCACACCTTTGCTTCCTTGAATATTGTGACACATTTACTATGCCCTGTGGGTAGGTACTGCTGTGTCACTGAATTCACAGAGCCTGCCTTCTGAACTACAGAGGTACTGAGAGGAGGATCAGGAGGCAGAGTCAGTACAGGAATCACTGCTTGCAGGCAGCAGGGTACCATGGGATATGTAGTCCGTAGAGATGGAAAGTAAATAGCAAAGCATGCTGGGAACCCAGGAAGTTGTGGAAAGAGATAAACAGCAGACAGGGAGCCCTCACAACATGAAAGGAGATTTTTCAAGTATGTGTAGCGCTCCTTTACTTTCAGGGGTGCTACGTACTTAAATTTAGGGGTTTGGTCTGAGCCAGTAGTCAGGCTCAGACCACTTTGATTGTTAGGACTAGCTTCTGCCTATGTAATGCAGCCCGATGTACAGTTCCCTGTGGCCTGTAGGTGGCACTGCCGTCTTGGGTCAGGGTTGAACCGTGGGTGACATTGCTATGCCTTAGGGTGTCCTCTTTCGGCACTGGTACGGTGGGCGTGGTTAACCTGCTGTGCATGCTGGGAGAGGATACATAAGGGGCAGACGCCATCTTTTGGGAAGCAGTCTGCGTCACCCGGCCCTCCAGGCCAGGGGTGCGCGTGTGTATCAGTCTCAGGCACCTTTAGCCTGGGGCTGCAACTCTATTGGGCCCAGCACCTTAAGCCGAAAGAGGAATCCCAGGGTGCCCTTGCGAGGTAACCCGCTCTAAGAAGAGGAGGCCAGGGGAGGACCTTTCTGAGGGACCGGTGAAAGTTCATGGTGAAGGAGAGGCCCGGTAACTTTCTGGAGGGATTGAAAGATTCACTACAGGCCTTGCAACGTGCTGTCGCCCGCACCTGTCCTTGTGTTGCATGTGCTGAGAGGTTTGGGACTTAAAGATTCTGTGGCAGAGGATCTCCTGATCGTATCTCTGGGAAACGTTCGAGCATCACTCCGGCTGCTAGGATCCGCTCTTACAGGGGACTATCCGGGTGAGCTAACTATAATTTTGATTGTGCCAGGACCTATCTCCCAACACCTTGCTGTCCTTTCTCTCATCCATCTTTACGGTCTATTGAACTTTGCTGATAAAAATAAACTCAACATTGGAGTTTAAGGTGGTGTGGACATTGGAGTTACTTGGGAAAAATAGAGACTTGTCCCTATATTCTAGGAGACGAGAACCAACTGAAGGTGAACCCAGCTGCAGGACCCAAAGATCTGTTAACACCGCTCGACCTTTTGAAGGGAGGATACGGGCATATAGCGCGGTGTGCCTTGACCTGCAAGCGAGCCAAAGGCAGGAAAAGGTCCGTGTGCTACATAAGCTTTCATTGGATTGTCAAAAATAACTATTGTTTATATTGTTTTTACAATACTGATGTTATAAAATGAGAAGACATGCTGTGATCATGAACTTTTAGATGTTCCCCATGACATAGCATATCATCACTTTTTCAGTTCACTTCCACTTTGGGGTGCTCACTTAGACACAGGGAAGTCTGATATTCAGGTAGGATCTAATCACTCTCTGGCACTTTTATATACTAGTGAGAGTCCATTCTTGTTTGCTTTATTGAAAGGTAACGGGGTGTCTGGACACCATCTGCTGCTGGCTTATCCAATGGGGGTAAGCTAAGGTACGTTCTGATCACTGCACACCACCAGTCATAAGCAACCCAGGCATTCCCCATCATGTATGCAGGGAATGCCTCAGCTGCTGAAGATGGGCAATTTACAGTGACAGCTTCCTGGTGGGATAGCTCAGGTGGGTTGAACCCGCCTGAGCTCATCCAAAGAAAACCAATAGCAATTAGACAATGGGTTTGAACCTGTCATGGCCTGTCACTATTTCTCCATAAAAGAATGCAGATGTCTCAGACATGAGATTGGCAACTGATCTGGACAAAAAGATCTATTAGAAGTGTAGCGGGGTATTCCCCTTTAAGACAGAGAGACAAGAAGTTCCAGGTGAGAGGTGAGTAAGTAAAGAGACATTACTGGAAGTGAAAGCAGAGGAGAGAGAGAGACTACATCTCCCAGTACATCTTGCAGCACCCAGGGTACATTGCTCCGGAACAGAGACTGCTGGGGCAGACTTTATAAAGGGGAGGTGGAGTTTGTTCGGTCTCTTTGGACACCCCCTCTCCTAGCAAGAGGATCTCTGTGCTGAACTGCTGTGTGCACAAGGCCTGAAGCCTGGGCCTTGTGCTCCTTTCCAAAGAGCCCCTCTGCCAGCCTAGCAGAGCCTTAGAGACATCTTCTCATCCTTGCTGCAGTACACCAGAAGGATTGAAGACTTGGATGTCGGTGGATTCCTGTTCCTAGACGAATCGATGGAGGAAACGGACTTGGACTTGTCCGGGTGGTGAGAGCTGTTTAAAGACAGATACTTTTATCTTTAATATTCGTTCGGATTACAAAGTTGTTCTTCAAGTGCACCACCGAAAGATTTCTAGCGAATATTGTTTCACTGAACTTCCATTTAGATCAGTCAGGCCTGACTGCATAGGTAGACATTGCTGGGTGTTAGTCTGCCCATGAGGGGAAGTAGCTGTAAAGGGGCAGCGCTAGAGTTGCATAGCAATACTTTATTATTCTGATTACTCTGTTTATCTTTATTACTGTTTATTGCAGGGATCTGCAACTTGTTATATTGTTGTTTATTACTTGCCCATTAGCCTCAGTAAAATATCTGGGTCAAGTACATTGGTGTCAGTTTCACTTACTTTAATAGAAGTTTTAAAGTATATCACTGTGTGTGTTTGCCATAGGACTGCGTCACCTAGAGTTGCGGTCACGCGGTCCTATCTCCCCTTACTAGCTGTGCCAGTAGGGGGTTGAGCAGATTGCCGGAGGTTGGCGGAGCTGTCTTCAGGGCCCAACTAAATCTGCGGCCTTCTTAGTTGGAGGTATCGCTACAGAAGCATTAAATATAATCTGAGATGCCACTTCCTCAAACTGAATCTATCTAAAACCAAGCTCATAATATTTCCTCCCCCACGTGCCCCTTCCCCTGAGTTCTCAGAGATCAATGGCACAACTATCAGTCCGTCCCCACATGCCAGGGTACTAGGTGTAACCCTAGACTCTGGACTGTCCTTTCAGGCCCACATCCAATCCCTGTCCAAATCATGCCACCTTAGCCTCTGCAACATCTCTAGAATATGCCCCTTTTTAACCAATGACACCACCAAGCTTCTAATTCACTCCCTGGTTATCTCTCGCCTCGACTACTACAACTCACTCATCACTGGATTACCTTTACAATACACTATCCCCCCTTCAGTCCATAATGAATGCTGCTGCAAGACTCATCCACCTTACCAACTGTTCAGTGTCCTCCACCCCTCTCTGCCAATCCCTGCACTGGCTTCCACTCACCCAACAAATAAAATTCAAAGTACTAATAATAATTTACAAAGCCATCCACAACTCTGCCTCCAGCTACATCACTGACCTAGTCTCAAAATACCAACCAAGATGCTCTCTTCAGTCCTCCCAAGACCTCCTGCTCTCTAGCTCCCTTGTCACCTCCTCCCATACTCGCCTACAGGATTTCTCCAGAGCTTCTCCCATCCTTTGGAACTCCCTACCCCAATCTGTCTGACTGTCCCCTAATCTATCCATCTTTAGATGATCCCTGAAAACCCTTCTCTTTAAAGAAGCCTATCCTGCTTCTAACTAATACACAGGTTTTACTTTCTTCATCAGCTCATCCCCCACATCTATTACCTTTTGTATTAATTGACCCTTCCTCTTAGATTGTAAGCTCTAATGAGCACGGCCCTCTGATTCCTCTCGTACCAAATTGTAATGTAACTGTAATGTCTGCCTTTATTTTGTTAAAGTGGAGCTCCACCCTAAATAGCAACTTTTGCTGATTGGAACCCTCCCCCCCTCCGGTGTCACAATTGACACCTTTCAGGGGGGAGGGGGGTGAAGATACCTGTCTAAGACAGGTATTTTCACCCACATCCGGGAGTCCTGTCTCCGGGAATCTGCGGGAGTTACGTCACTTCCCGCAGACTTCCCTTGGTGTTCTGGGAGACACTCGGCTCCCAGAACACAGGAGCACCAATCAGAACGGCGCAGCGTGACTCGCGCATGCGCCGTAGGGAACCGGGCATGAAGCCGCAGGGCTTCACTTCCTGGTTCCCTCAGCGAGGATGGCGCTCGTCCTCTGCTGCAGACGTCGCTGGACTCCAGGACAGGTAAGTGTCCAAATATTAAAAGCCAGCAGCTGCTGTAGCTGTAGCTGCTGGCTTTTAATTTTTTTTTTTCCGGCGGAGCAACCCCTTTAAGCACTGCGCAAACTGTTGGCACTATATAGATCCTGTATAATAATAATAATAATAATCTGAGCATTAACACAGTACATGCTGGCAGAAACTTAAAGAAAAACAAAAAATCCTGGTGAAGACAGCGGACTGCATTTTTGTTACATGGAAAACTCCAGGGGCCCTGGTGAAGAGGATGAATGCCAGGATGACATGTGGGTCAGCTAAAATGCAAAGGTTTATATTTTGACTGTAATACACATTTTCTAGCAGGTCAAAAGCATATGGAATTGCCACACAATACAACAATGGCTGCCTAATAAAAGTGAATAAAACCTAGACGCCATCCCTTTGTTGAGTGAAGCGGTGTTCGCTAGGCAAACTTTCTGCATTGTTATGGTAGCTTTTTCCCTAAAAAGAAAATTTGTCACTCTTTACCTGTTTGCTCATTTATACTGTGATTCTTTTACTTCTTGTACTTGTAGACCTCTAGTTGCTATGTATAGTCAGCACCCATGCTACAGAATTGCTGACACAGGACTCAATAAGAGAGGGGAACAGCACAACGCTAATAAAGCAGAAAGCATATCCTATAGATGTGAGATAATTGCGTGCCTGATCCAATCAATTATGGTTAGTTTGGGGAGCGACACCTACAGACACCACTTGACCTTTATCTGTGGAGGAATTGATCAGGCTGACCTGTGTTGTTCCTGAAGAGGCTGGTCATGAGTATCTGTGTGTAGCATTACCCCTAGGGGGCCGCTGGTAAGTTTTGGGTTTTGCACGTTACCTCTTCAGCTGCGTTGTCCGGGTAGGAAAGTCTGTAGTAATGCAATGTCCACACCGATGTAAAGCCTCAAACAGTTAGGCTTTATTTTTCTTATGCAATAAACTTTGAGAAGTAAAAGGTATAGAAGAGTAGGGGAAGGTTCAGGTACTCGCCACAAAATTTGACAAAGGTATAAGTTCAAAGTCACTCACCACTCTCAATGTTAGAGTGGGTATTGGTCACCCAGATAGTCCCCTCTCACATGGCCTAGCAGCCGGGATGACACACGAACCAGCAACAGGGCAGTCTCTGCCACAGACTGCCCAAGATGAAGTAGGTCTCTGCCACAGACCTTTTGATGTTGAGCAAACGGATAGTCCAGGAATCCTCTGCCACAGGATTCCAAAGTCCCAAACTTTCAGCCGTACAGTTAAAGGGCCTTTAAGCCAATCCGGCGAACTGCAGGGCTTGTAATATAGCGGAACCCTCCTTAACAAAGTCACCAGGCCTCACCCGAGATGTCAGCACTTTGCCGGTCTCCTCCAGGGCAGGTCCTCCCCTGGTCTCCTTCACCAAGATAGCTTCCTCCCAATTTGGATAGACAGCTTGGTTTCCCTTCTCCGAAAGTAGGCCCCAGCCAGACTAGCTGGGCCTACTAAGCAGCGATGCAGCCTCGGGCCAACGTGGCTCCCGAAACCAGGACCACACACACACACACACACACACACACATGCCCCGCACCCGGAGGGCTGCGGGGCGAGAACGGGCCCCAATCAATGGCGTCTGCCCCTTAAGTATCTCCTCCCAGCAGGCACAGCGGGTCGACCACTCCCACTGTACCGTTGCCGAGAAGGGCCACTCAATGCACCATGGTTTGCCTGTGTTCCAACAGGTGCCTGAAGTGGTAACGCCCTCTACAGGCAATAAGGGAAAATACTATAGGGCAAACCACAGCTGAAGCAGAGGTAAAATTAAATGCAATTCAACCATCTGAGCCCAACTACTGGCTCAGACACCCCTCTAAATTTAAATAGCGTCCCAACCTTTTGGAGTGGGCGCTACATGTGGAATGCATAATAATATATACTCAGCTAATATGAGTGTGCATACTTATGTTGTGATCATTCTAGAGAACTATATTTCTGCCTTTAGCTTTTTCAATCATGTCATGTCAGTGGGTAGCTATAAAAACCATCAGCGTTTGGGCTACGTTCACACTAGCCTATGTGGTATAACACAATGTTTTACTGTGCAGGCTAGGACCATGTTGGTTCTGGCAGGGAGAATTGTTAATTTCAGGGCATTGCACTGCTTTTTATTTTATTTTTTTTCAACTTTATTTTAAGTGTCACATACTCCTTTCACACATGCAGTGCCATCCAGTGCAGTGCAGAAATATGCAGATATGCTGCATTGTTCCACAACAGTCTTGTAGTGTGGATTGAGCACATAGAAAACAATTGTTTTCTATGCACCCTAGCAGTGAGCTGCTTTTATCCACTACAGAAAAAAACAGGGCTCCACAACAGTAAGGCTACTTTCACACTGAGGCGCTGGATGCGCTGGTGGTATAGCGGCGCTATTTTTAGCGCCGCTATACCGTCATTTTTGCCGCAATTTGCGGGCGCGAGCGGGGGGGATTTTAACCCCCGCTGGCGGTCGAAAATGGGTTAAAAACGCTTGCAATAACGCCTCTTTGCGGCGTTTTACGATCGTTTTGGAGGCGCTACGCATTGATTTCAATGGGCAGGGGCGCTATAGGAGTGGTATTTTTACCGCTCCTATTGTGCCTCAAAGATGCGGCCTGCAGGAGTTTTTTGACATTCCTGCAAGCGCAACGCTCCAGTGTGAAAGCCCTCGGGCTTTCACATTGGATACAATTGAGCGGCCTTTTTGGGGCGCATTGCAGGCGTTATTTTTAGCGCAATAGCGCCTCAGTGTGAAAGGGGCCTAAATAAACTGAGCTGTATTTTTGTATTTTCAGATGCAGAACCAGTCAGAAATTCAGGGATAGAGATTCAGAAAACCAAGCTGCATAGGATGAAATTTAAGAACGGTATACACAGCAAGTTTTTTTCATTGAACAAACAGGGTTGAATGAAAAAAAAACAAAAAAACAACTAACTGATTCCAGAATCTACACATCTCCCCCGCTGAGCTGTTGTATTCTGACAGCAGGAACTCCTCCCCTGTCAAAATACACAGCTCAGCGCTGCAGCCATTGGCTGCAGCAACTGATCCGATGATGGTTTTCCAGCAGAACCATTCGTCAGAAACCAGACGTTAGACCAGCTTCTGTTGAGCAGACAGCAGTACACAAAGAGCAACATTCATCTCAGATCTGGTTCCTGCTGAATTGGCCAATTTTCCATCTGTGTATAGTAGCCTTTATGCCGCGTACACACGATCAGAAATTCAGAAAAGAAAACTGTGGATTTTTTTTCCGACGGAATGTTGGCTCAAACTTGTGTTGCATACAGACGGTCACACAAAATTCGGACCGTCAAGAACGCGGTGAAGTACAACGAGCCGAGAAAAATTAAGTTCAATGATTCCGAGCATGCATCGAATTGATTCAGAGCATGCGTGTTTTTTTGCGTGTCGGAATTGCATACAGACGATCGGAATTTCCGACAAGAACTTTTTTTGTCGGAAAAATTGAGAACCAGCTCTCAAATTTTTGCTGTCGGAAATTCTGACAGAAAAAGTCAGATGGCGCCTACACACGGTCGGAATTTCCGACCAAAAGCTTGCATCAAACTTTTCTTGTCGGAATTTCCGATCGTGCATACGCAGCATTAGATTCAGTTTACAGGCAGGCTATGTCCTGAATCCGTTAAAATGCAAAAGGTTTAAATATACGGAACAATATTAATCAGTGACCCTATTTTATTGTTTGAGGCCTCACTGAAAAATCTTTGGGAATTGCTGACCTGTGATTTCTAAACATCTACAGCCAGTGTAGAAATGTTCTACAGTCTCTAGTGGTCTAGACCAGCTGACATCACCTACGTAGATCTCCTTCTGTAGGTCATGGCTATACTGTATTACACTGTATGCAAACATATCCCTAGTTTCAGAGCATTTAAGTGGCAAAACAAGTGATGAAAGTGCAGTAACTCAAAACTAGGGATGAGCTCAGGTGTGTTCGGATCCTAGTCCGAATCCACCTAAGCGAGCCTACCAAGAATCTGTCACTGTACTGGGCCAATTATAAGTGACCAAGGCATTTGCTTGCACTGCAGCAGCACGTATACACGGCCATTTGCATATGTGCAGCTACAGGATAGGGAATGCCCAACCCATGGGTGGTTGGTTCACTACAGGTGACAACTTGCTGACGAGATTGCTTTGGTGGGTTTGGACTAGGATTCCATCAGGTTCCCTGGCTAACAGCTGAATATAAACAAAGGGGTCGGGGATAATGGTAATGTCATTACCCAGATATGGCAATTACCCGAATTTGGCAAATGACAAGCACACAGGATAGGCAGACCCAATAGGGAAATTGTCCCCAGGGCAGCAGAGCCTGTTGGGTGGGCAGGGCCTGATGGGGAACTGAGAGACAAGCTTCGCCTTGCTTTTAAATGACAGAGGTTGGCAGTGGGAGGTTCTTAAAGTTGCTATTGGACTGAATAGCGGCTATGGATCCACCCACTGTTGTGCACTGTCAATCACAAGCAAGGGGAAGCTAATGGTGCACTAGTCTTTAAGTTCCCCATTAGGTTCTGCCACCCCTACTAAAAACTCCTTGGCCATTTGCCTGTCCAGTAGTAAACATTGACAGATGTTTCTGAACCTTCTACAGATTGCTTTCTAAAGAGTGCTCATAGCAGCGTAAGAAAACACGATACTTGTGCATGAGAAGAGTGGTGATGTCATTGGCACTTCCTGTTACTCCACATTCAAAGCTGCGAGATAGGTATACTTTTATGCACAAAGCGTGTAGGCAGAGGCCCCCTGTCATGCTTCTGCTGATGATCAACTAATACACAAAAAATGATGAATAATCCCTCAAATGTTTTTTTTACCACTACTTTCCCTTTAGGGTTCATTTACATTTGTGGTTATGGGGTGTTAAAAACAGGCAGTTGACCCGAGTTTTTAATGCCCCCCAAAAGCAAAAATTATCCCCTCTAACGTGATGGCAGTACCATCACTGAACATGACTGATTCAAGCTAATGGTCCCATGTCGCAACCACCCTGAAATCATGTGGGTCAGAATTTTAAAGGGTTAAACCAGGCTGTGAGGAAGTAACATATCACCTCCCCACCACCTGTCATATGACTCTAAAAAGTGCTCCACCACAGATTGCTTTTCAGAGGGCAGTAAGCTCTGAGGTAGCATGGACCCAGCCTTATACTATTTTTTGTATAGTAGTCCTGTGAAGAATCAAACAATAAGGCAGGGAATATATGAAGGTAAAAAACCTTGAGGCCCCGTTCACACCTATGCGAATTGGTTGTGGCTTAAACCGCATCCAATTCGCATAACATTATAAAATACATTGATTTTAATGAGGCTGGTTCACATATGTGCGATGCATTCGCACTGCGCATTGCCCAAAAAACGTGTGCGTTTTCTAGGCATTGCGGTGCGGCTCAGGTACGAATTCAGGGCCATTATCTTCTATGGGCACGCATCTGATTCGCAGATGTGTTCAGTTTTCATCAAGATTTCTCTCCTTCACCTCACTACACTTCCCCCCTCCCCCTCCGCTCTCCCAGGTCTCCAAATTCGCAGCTAAAATGGAGATGATCTGCTGAACAGCTCTCTTATCTCTTTGCAGAGATAAGAGAGCTGGAATTCGCACCGCACAAGTGTGAACCTAGCCTCAGACTTTGGAACAACTTTAAGTACAGTACTTACTGGTTACTCAGGTACCCAGCACTGCATTGTGGGAGGAAGGATAGATAGTCATGTGCTCCTGATACCCAGGAGCACCAGACATTTCATGGAGCTCCAGTGAATACACAGAAAAGCAGCTGAGCCCAGGGAAATAAATATTAACAGTAGAGATACATCTAAATTTTGGCAGCTAAAACATATGCGATGCATACTAGCCCATTATGCTTTTCATTTGCAGGGTTTACACACAGTAAAAGAGGAAGTAAAACCCGTCTGGGTTTACTTTCTCTTTAATCCCTTTGCATCTCAATGCTGTGGATCTCATGTGGATCTCTTTCAGCCCTTTCCTGTCTAAATGCATGTGCTATTATTGCTCTAGACCAGCTTCCTGATGGTGACAATGGTGGAGCATGCCTTCCTTATATGTGTGTTAGCTAGGGTGACCACATGTCCCGGATTGCCCGGGACAGTCCTGCATTTTGCAGGTCTGTCCCGGGCACCTTAGTTCCAGGACAATACAGTGTCCCGGAATGAAACTGACACAGCCACCCCCCGGGCCAATCTGATGCCCCCAAAAAAGGCCGCCACATCACTGCTTTACTTACTGACAGTACTTTTCCTGGCCGGGAATGTCTGGAGGAGCACAATCCCCGCCCCCTGCTTGTGATTGGAGAAATCATAAATCCCGCCTCTTGTGTCCAATCACTGTGCTGTGATTCGTTACAGCACAAGCTGATTTTTGGGAAGGGAGGGTGTCCCTGAATGGTAGTTTGGAAATGTGGTCACCCTAGTGTTAGCACAACTGCTTCCACACAGGACCCCTTTATCAGGCATGTAATACATGCCTGATGAGTAGTGACAACATCAGAGCACAGTTGTCAGACAATTGTCAGCCATAATAGGAAGTAGATGAACAAAGATGTTCGTGGAAGGCTCACCAATTGTTTGTTTAATGAAAGCTGTAGATTGAAAAAAACATTTTAAGACTAATATCAGCATGTTAATGCCTATATGAGATTTTAGTGATTGGGTTTAGATCTAAAATGTTACTTAACCCAGGACCCTGCATTCAGTATATCTGGTCTCCCACAGTATACTGAACATGGAAATGCAATTATTTTAGTAAATATAAACTGCCAAATACCTTTTCTTCTCAGCAGTATATAGCAATCTTGTGACTTCTATCAGTGCCTGGTTAAAGCTTGTAAGAGGAGTTTTCATACTGCACTGGCTGTCCCTATCAGGATGCAGGGCCCCTGACCCTCTGTCTGGACAGTGCTGATTGGCCCTGTGCTGATCACACGCACTCTCCCAAGAAAAAAACAAAACCTCTCTAGCAATACACACCAAACTGAGCATGTGCAGACTGATTCCACTAACTCTGACTTATCCGAACATGTTTTGGGGGTTATGCAAGAAGGGGAGGATCTGTGCATACAGGATCAAACAGCAGTTTTACACAATGCAGAGGATTAACCCCTTAGGTTCCACGGTGACTAGAAAACAAGCATGCTTTACTGCATATACAGACTGATGTTACTGTCGTGGGTTTAGTAGGCAAACCCATTGTTTTGTCCTGTAAAAGCAAAGTACAAGTTTGCTTTCAGAGGTTGTCTGGTGTATTTATGAATCAAGCTGTGAATCTGTAATAACTCTGCCTTGCAATCATTGAAATATCAATATAAAATAACATAATCCCTGGACAGCATGAGATAATGGCAAGAGCATTAGATTAAAATTTAAAACAAAAAGAAAAATGGACCTGGGTAAGGTCTACATGTGTGACTGCTAATACAGCAAGGAGAAGTGACTGTCTCAGGCTTTTTTGAGCGTGCTTTTCTAAGAAACAAATCCATATTGTCTTCAATATCCCAGCCCCCTGTTCAGTCTGATTATTGATCAAAAAACTCCTTTACCTGGTCAGCAGTTTTATTTTACAGCCCCAGCGTGATTGGGTTTAGCTTGATATATAAAAGGAAAGTTCAGCATCACGAATAAGCAGGGTCGTCCATGTCCCCGTCGCACCATGCTCTTGTCATCAATAACCCCCTACCATGCACACCATTCTGACACACGGATGTCTTATTTCATATTTTCTTCATTGTTTGTAATGTGCTCCCAGGTTTCACAATCCCAAAAAATGTATTTGATTTTTTAAATAAAAAGAGTAAAGATGGTTCAATTTGGTATGCGGATCAGCAATCTGCAAATTTAGCATATACCTGTGTAAGGGCAGACCTGCAAATCGCTAAATCTGTTACAAATACCAAAATTTTGGACAATTTCCATAATTTGTCCTAATAACGTATATGTAGTTTATGTTTCCAACTTTTGAAGTAATAACATTTTGTCACATGCTATAGACATGTTCATCATCAATCCTGATTTTGGTTAGCTTTCGGGATTTGTTCTACTGTGCTGTTCCCCGCTGGTGGTTGCGGCTTGTTTCTTTCCCAGGAGCTACGATGTACATATGGGGAGGTATCCCCTTTCTGTTTACTTCTCTCCAATGGATGGATGGGGCCACCGGTATATATTGGCACCATGCTCCTATAACCATCGTGGGACTTCCGTTTTCTAGCGGCGTCTATACGTCTGGGGTGCAGCACGTCATCCAGTTGGCTCCAGGAGTCCGCGCCCACGTGCTCCCATCTGGTGGCGAGCGAGCTTGCACAATAGCCACCTGACGCATGGCATTGGGGAGGAGCCTGCTGCACCCACCCGGGGATTTAGGCTTGAGGGCCGGCATTGCGAGCTTTCTTTCTCATTTGGTGTTTCATCCCACATGTTTGAGGACACTCAATATTGGTAAGCACTATGACACGCGTTATCTTTGGTTATCCATGATATCCCTACATTTATTTCACTAATACACATATCTCGTGTGGTTCATGTACTTATTATTATTTCAGGTACTTATATAGCGCCATCAATTTACGCAGTGCTTTACATCAGTGTTTCTCAACTCCGGTCCTCAAGGCGCCCCAACAGGTCATGTTTTCAGGATTTCCCTCAGATGAAACAGCTGTGGTAATTACTAAGGCAGTGAAACTTATCAAATCACCTGTGCAACATAATGGAAAGCCTGAAAACATGACCTGTTGGGGCGCCTTGAGGACTGGAGTTGAGAAACACTGCTTTACATATACATTGTACATTCACATCAGTCCCTACCCTCAAGGAGCTTACAACCTAAAGTCCCTAACTCACATTCATACATATACTAGGGCCAATTTAGACAGGATCTGATTAACCTATCAGCATGTCTTTAGAGTGTGGGAGGAAACCTGAGTACCCGGAGGAAACCTGAGTACCCGGAGGAAACCCACGCAGGCACAGGGAGAACATGCAAACTCCAGGCAGATAGTGTCGTGGTCGGGATTCAAATCAGCGACCCTTTTTGCTGCTGGGTGAAATCACCTTGTCACTTTCATAGCCCTTTCAATATGGCTATCTTCATTAGTTTTCTCACTTTTTCTGCTCTTGTTCACACTGACTGTCTTTCTCACTTTTCCTTCCCTTTTTGTATTCCTGCCCATACCTCCAGACTTAACTACATAACATGGAGACTACTCATATATTTACACTTATAGTTTGCTAATGCAGCAACTATCAATGGACTTGGATACATATATATCTTTGTTACAGTCAATATGCTACTGATGGATGATGGGAGACATCAAGGGATACACCTCTTCCCATTTATTTTTCTTGTCATGCTCGCCCTCTGCCTGGTCTCTGGTTGGCTGTTGCAGGTCCCGTTCCTTTAGCTCCCGGTTTAGACACCCCTCTCTGTCACCTTTTGGGGATCAGCCCTTGGAACCAATCAACTAATTTGTAAGTATGGGGTTCCTTGTTCAGGCCCCCTGCTTTCTGTCTAACCACAACCATTACTGTGTGTTATATTTTAATTTACATCTTTATATCTTATAGACATCAACCCCTGAAGAAGCGAGCAGAGCTTGCAAAACGCGTTGAGTTTACAGATGCATACGTATAGCTTTTACTACCATCGTTGCAAATATATGATTATGGTTGTAAGCATTTTGTATCATGCTGTTTTTAATGGGTTTGTCATCCATGTCTATGTTCATTTGTTATGATGATGTTTATACATCTTCAAATAAACTCAGAGACCCTTTTTACTCTATTTACTTGTTTTGACCTTTATGCTCACCTCATTCAACGTCCCACAGGCTAAAATTTGTTTTATTGTATGTATTTTGGGGATGGAGGTGTGTCAAAAAAGGAGGCAGCTGTCAAGCCATTTTTTCCCATTGGATAGATTGAGAGCATCGGGAGCCATTGGCTTCCGCTGCTGTCAATCAAATCCAGTGATACAGGAGCCAGGGGGCGGGGGTGGGGATAAGTCCTGCTGTCTGTGTCAATAGATGCAGCACCAGGACTCGGGAGCGCACCCACATTAAATATGGCTCTCTGTGGGGGCACTCGATGCGGAGGAAGAGCCAAGAGCTCTGCCGGGAGACCCCAGAAAAGGAGGATCAGGGCCGCTCTGGGCAAAACCCTTGCACTGAGGAGGTAAGTATGATATGCTTGTCTTTTTTTTTTTAAACAAACCTTTACAATCACTTTAATGCATTCTCTGCATAAAGGTAAAAACTTTTCATTTTCAGCTCCCCACCAGCTACACCCTAAATACCCACCTGAGTCAGACCTTGATCCAGCACTGTGCCTGTCTGCAGCAGCGCTGCTCTAGCTCTCTCTCCTCTCACAAGGACTGAGGCAGCAGCGGAAGCCATTAGCTCCTGTTGTTGTCAGTCAAATCCTGTAAGGAGGGAGTGAGGGGGTAGGGCAGAGCCGCACTGTGTGTGTCAATAGACACACACAGCTTGGCTCAGGATCAAGCCCACGTTTGTGTCACTATAAGAGGTGGCTTCCTATGGTTGCACACAGAGAACAGGAGGAGCTGGGAGTTCTGGCAGGGGACCCCAGAATAAAAATATCAGGGCCACTCTGTGCAAAAAAAAACAACAATCCTTTAATATCACTTTAAAGTCGAAGAGGGCAGATAAAGACAATTGCAGAAATATTCTACTAAAGTCAAATGTGGCAGTGAAAAGGTTAAAGCCACAATATCTAAGCCATACAGTGCTCCCTTTTATTTATTATAGGTACTTATATAGCACTGTCAATTCACGCAGCGCTTTACATATACATTGTACATTCACATCAGTCCCTGCCCTATAGGAGCTTATAATCTAAGATCCCTATCTCACATTCATACATACACATACTAGGGCCAATTTAGACAGGATCCAATTTACCTACCAGCATGTCTTTGGAGTGTGGGAAAAAAACGGAGTACCCGGAGGAAACCCACGCAGGCACAGAAAGAACATGCCAACTCCAGGCAGGTAGTGCCATGGTTGGGATTCAAACCCCGTTCTTTGCTGTTCTTTTTTTTCCCCCTGTTTTTTATGTTTTATATTTATTTCTAGCTGCTTTAAATGGGAAAGGGGGGGGGGGTGTCTATTAAACATCACTTTGTATTTTGGTGCAGGGTTCACATTAATGGTTAATCCAGGGCTATATACCAAAATCAACTCTCATTTTTTTTTTGTTTTTTTTTAAATACAAGCATATGACAAAAAGCAGATCAGGTAAACCTGTATGCCTAAAAAATCAAAAAACAAAACACAGACTTAATTTGGAAGCAGCAGAGAGTGACAAATAATTGCACAAAGTCTCAGAACAATGTCAGTGAAAATCTCTCATGTACAAATGACTGTATAACAGAGCTCCGAGGAATTCCTCAGTTAACACCCAGGAGAATCCTGTGATGCTGCTTAGTGTGAAAACTGCAATAATCTGCTTGTGTCATCAGCCCAGGCAGCATCTGACTTGGTTTGTCCTGAGAGGACGATTCCACTTGAGAAGCCTTTAGCAGAGACTGGGGCAGGGCAACAGCAGTCTGCAGCAGATCTAGCAAACAGAGCCTCATCCAGGATCCTACACCACCCAACTCTCCATTCAGCTCCTCTGCCAGTGATCAGCATCTTCTTTCTGACAAAGATCCTCAGACTGCCACTTCTACGAGATACTCCTTGAACTGTCTCCATGGAATTTTAGCAGCTGTAAGGGTGAAGTTTATTACTTTTTTTGAATAATATACTGCATTAGGCAGTTGTGAGGAAAGGACTAGCACCGTCATGGCCATAAACACAGATGCCCAGTATGAAAAGGCGCTGGGGGGCTCAGGAAACCCTCTCCCTGCAGAGGCACATGAGACTGAGAAACTCCTCACCTCTGCAAACGAGGCAAAAGAAGAGAATGGCATGAAGAAGTCTTTCTCAGTCACCATGTCCAGCGAGAAGTCCATAGGAGACCTAGACCAGAATGGGCACAGCCTGCCCTACAAGTCAGTTTCCGCAGGGCAGCTGGAGTCAGCCCCCCTCTCTCCAAGCAGGGGTAGCCTTGCCAGGGCTTCTTCTACAGCCACTACCACCGCCCAGGACCAAGGCAGGCCCACTGACTATTTGGTCCTGGCCATCTTCTCCTGCTTCTGCCCAGTCTGGCCAGTCAACATAGTGGCACTGATCTTCTCCATCATGGTGAGTAGGGTCCCGCATGGGAATTTCCTTGCATCTAGGTGGCTGCACACAACTCTCAGCAGAAAGCGTTCTGTGGTTTTATAAAACTACACATAGAGCTCTATAAAATGCATGATACTGTATATACAAACCTAACTGCTTGTGCATGATACTTAAATGAAATTTGTCCCGTAGCAAAACACCTGTGCGGTTAGGCTCTAATGCAGTGGTTCTCAACTCCAGTCCTCAGGGCCCACCAACAGGCCAGGTTTGCAAGATAACTGAAATGCATCACAGGTGATATAATTTGCTGCTCAGGGATTGCAGTATTCTAGTCTGCATCTCACCAAGGTAATACTTAAAATCTGGCCTGTTAGTGGGTCCTGAGGACAGGAGTTGAGAACCACTGCTCTAATGGAAGCAGTCATTTCACGACACCTATGCCGCATACTAGTTCTTAGGCAGTGAAGCTAACCCATTGGGTGAGCCACAGCCCTGGAACTAGTATGCGGCACATGAGTCAGGAAACGACTGCTTTCATCAAAGCCTAATCACACAGGTATTTTCCTTTCCGACTATATAACCCTTGGCAGTAGAAAATATGCCAACTGCCTCATAAACCACGCCCAGCAAAGGAATGGTTAATTTAAACAGTCGCTTTTTTTTTGGAGCATGCAAGCAAAACATTCTTCAATACTGCGTGTCAGGTCAGGTTTATATTGAAAGGGGAGATTAAAGTGTTGTGACCCCCACCGGTCAGATTCCGCTGATCTGACTGTTTTATAATATAATATGAAATCTGATTGGCTATTATGGGTTACTGCACTTTGCATATCATGCTTAAGAAAGAGCCCAGCGTAACCATGACCAAAGTGTATGTACGGTATGCCATTGGATGCACATTAGCAGAGTGCCTGCTATCAATCTTTTTGCATTCCCATATATTATAGCGCTCTGCCTTCCTGGTAAAGGCTGGGTTTGGCATGGTGCCCCCTCAGCTTTGCTTGGGAGCATGTGCTGCTCAGCGTAGCACATTACAAATGCTGCCTCTGTTAATGGGATAAGGCAAGGCTCAGACTCCTCCCTGCTGCTTCCCGCATCCAATATACTTTTTTACCATCTCAGCATTTGAAGATTGAGCCTGTTCTATAAATCAGACTGGGAAATTGGGAGGGATGGTGTTTGACAAGCATGTGAAGATTTATGTGTCATTGTTAGCAGATTTGCACAATTTAACCCATGCTACGGTCACATGAGAAGGAACTTTCATTAACAGACTGTGATAGGTTAGCATACTGTCAGCAGCGAACGCACACTCTTAATCCTGAACAATAATTGCATTTTCAGCTGCCTTTGTCCTGGCCTTAGAGTGATGACAGTGTCAGCTGTCTATAATACCCCCTTGAGGATATAAACTAGTGAAGACAGCATTGCCTGTCAACTGGATGACAGTGAGTTTGGTCAATTTAAAAGAACGTATGTAGTGCTTCAAATTAGCTTATTAGTATCCAAGTCTGAATCTACAAACCTCAACTTAGCGCTTCATTCATTTGTATAATATGACCAGATTTGTATTATGAATTAATGATGCACTTAGACTTTGACTAAGTTTGCCCCAAATTAGCAGCTTGATTTCATCACTTTCTTCCCAGTACATGCTTTCAATTTTTCTGAAAGGCAAGACTCGTAAGAAAAAAAAAATAGCTGCATGTGTGTAATGCATCATTTCACTAAATTGTTATGAATGGTTTAATTATATGTTAAAACCGGACGAAAAATTGGAAACAATCAGACTTTATTGGGGCTAATGCTGCAAAGTACTAAAGTCAACAGTAGCCCACCAACAACTATTTCTCAATATTCTGACAGATCCTAATTAAAGAAAATCTGGATGCATGGTTGTTGTGCACTGCAAGTTGCACACTATCATCGCTCTACTGCTTTATTTAATAAGAAGCACATACATTTTGGTGATTTATACATGCATCTGTCTCATCAGAAGCATTCAATTACACAGTTGAGCAAAGGAGCGAGTGAAAAAATCTGTGTAACCCTTGGGATTCCAGCCCCACCCAACACACATAATAATGATCTTTTTTTAACATATTACACCAGATATAGAGCAATACTGAAGTATATTCATTTATTTAGCATTTAATAGCCAAGAACTAGAAACGCGTCCCATGTTATGTAAATGGGAATCCCTTAGTAAAATAATGGCATTCCATGTAATCTACTGAGAGGTCACGTGGATCTGATTGTTTAAACAGCACAGAGGTCCAGCCCGGTGCCTGGAGGGTGGAAAGGGCCTTTAATGCCCTCATAAAACACTGCTATTGATTGCCAGAAAGATGTGGATCAATACATAGAGCTTTGGGATTTACATCAGAGCAGTAGACCAGGTTGGGTTGCATTTTCACATCCATTCACTACTGCTGCTGTTGCATGAAAAAAATATACAGTAGATGGCTTCTTTATACAGATGAACTGTCAAGCGCTCAAAATAATATTATCTTGCACATATTGACAGCAGCTATAGTGATTTTAGTTAGGTGAGGGTATCAGGGGGCTATTGGAGTCATTATCTTTCCTATTTACAATAATTAGGTTAGCTACATTTATGGCAAGTTATAAATATTGTCAACTATCACAGCATGAATTACATGCTCTTCCATATAAATATACAGAAGGTCCAAAAAAAAAAAAAAAACAGAAAGTCAAACATAAAATGACCTTAGGCAGGGCAGATTGTTCAATCAAAGAAAACTTCTGACATTTTGTCAGTTGCCATATACAGTATACGTTTATTCCATAAGGCAGTGCAAAGTGCAGAAACCCCTGGTAACCAATTCAGCTTTAATTTATCGTAGTCAGATCGATAAAAGTTTATTTCTGATTGCTTGCCACGGGTTACCGTACTTGCAGATGACTATTGTTCTTTGCGCTGTCTTATTGAAAAACCATTTTGGAGGCAGAGGTGTAACCTTGCTGACTCAGCTGCCTTTTAATGTGAATTTGTAGACAGGCATTAAATATTGTTTATGTTTTACGCTTAAATGTCTGCCCAGAGAAAAGATTATTTAAGGATCCATAATTGGAGCTTATAGTTATTAGATGATTGAAGACTGTGTCCAAAGACATCTTTAAATTGAGCAGACATCCGTGGTTAACCAATTCAAAGCAAAAAATTGGTCAGTTGAGTAAGATTTTCCCTGACATTTGATTTATTTATTTTTTGTCCAAGTCTGGTGCTTGCTGTGTCTGATCAGGGTGGGTTTATACCTTCTGGGCTCCATCTAATATCTATGCTTAATTTTTTGTATATTTTTTGTATATTATTATTATACAGGATTTAAATAGCGCCAACAGTTTGCGCAGCGCTTTACAACACGAGGGCAGACAGTACAGTTACAATACAATTCAATACAGGAGAAAACAGAGGGCCCTGCTCATTAGAGCTTAAAATCTAACAGTATATCATTCTTAGGGCATTAGGTTCAAGCTTGGCAGATACAAAAGATTTTACTTGTCAAGTCATTTTTTTTACCAATATGTTAAAAAAAAGTGACCACGAGGAATGTTCAAATTTTAAGGCAGCTATTTGAAAGATTCCAACAAAGGTTTGACCTATTCTCAGAGTATTTACACCACATCTATATTGACCCATGACAACCATAAATGTGTATTTATTTCTCATTTTTAGTGTACTGCCCTCATACTGTGCATTGTTTCGCTGCCTTAAAGAAGCTTAGAGTCTGATGTCTACTGTAGTTGTACAGTCCAGCCACACACTAGACCAATTTGATCATTAACCAAATAATCAATTGTTATGTTTTAGATTTGTGGGTGAAAGCCAGTAAACCAGCAAAAAACCTGGCAAGACTATACAATCTTCTAGTAGACCGTGTGGGGTGTGAAAATAGACCTCAGATTCGCAGGGTGTTCTTGCTAAGCACAATACCACTAGCTACTTTGATTGTATGCTGAATTTACAATTGTCTCCATTTATTCTTCAAAACCTTATTCTTCATTTTATCATGTTCATATAACTTTGATCCCCTGGCAAGGTACTGACTTTCGTGTTTATTATACTTGTTTTTAAGTAATACACTACCTGATTATCACAAGCAACATTTAAATCTGTCTTATATTGTATAGAAGCGATAAAGCAGCCATGTGAAAAGTTGACTGGTCAGTTGAATATAGAATATAAATGATCGCATCAAAAGAACATCATCCGTTTTCCAAGAGATCTCGTGGATCTGAAATTGTTGTCCAGTTCTCTGTTTATCTCAGCTGTGCTTTTTTGGTATATTCATAATCTGATGAAACCACAGAAGAGCGGCTGTGTGTTGGGTAAATGGGACATCTTCCAAGTATGGGTGTTAAATTGCAAATGAAAAAAAAAACAGCCAGCAAAAAGTTACAGGAATTTTAACTAAAACGATCAGAATAGTTAGATACATAGACAAGAATGACGTAAGATGCAGAGAAAGATGATATGGGAGTCTTAGGAGGAGCTGTCCATGGTCCTGTTTCCAGTATGCTCATCTTGTAAGGCTAGTTCTGATGCACCTCCCCGACTAGATCACCCGACTCATTGTTAAAGTGGTTCATAAATAATTAAGTGTAATACAGACTACCAATCTGCGCACCTAGTTTAACCGGGTTTATGTTGCTGCGCAAAACCATGAAAGCACTAAGAGCGCTGCAATGAGATTTGATGACCAGGCCTCCACTAACCACACCACCCTTAGATTGGCACACAGTGTAGATTCTAATTACATTACTGCAGAAGGTCCTGGAAAGACCAAAGCTTCTTGTTTAATATCACATTATTGCTGAAATCACCATCCTGCTTTGTTCTTTGATGGTTTGTTTTAGCACTTATCTGTGCAGTTCCAGTTATAGTAACTATTAGCTGCACTTCTTGCCTACATATTGACTAGGTTCCCAGGTAGTTGGGTAACTCTGGCTGATACCCACTGCTAGCATATGGAAGTGTTTCTTCCTTTCTTGTCCCAGGAATAAATTGCAGACATTGACCAGAGATACACAGCTTACTGATTTTGACCCCTTGAAAGGGGACGAAATAATCCTCTTGTGTCTGTTCTCTGAACTACAGTTTTTACTCACATAAGGAATATGAGAGTTCCACAAACTGCTGAGCTCATTAAAAAATGGATGACAGTCCCAAGAACTACTCTCTATATTGACTGTTACAATTGGCAGTCATACACTGCTCTGTCGTGGGGTAGGTCTGTCACCACTCAAAGGAATCCCTTTGTAGTTCACCATTACCAGACACTGTCCACACTCATTGCACTTGCACTACACCTAGAAGGGAGATTCTACTATAAAACCAAGCAGACCCACCACTGTCCAACTGTACAAGGCATCTGATTATATGGGCTTAAACAGCATGTGCATACTCCCCGCTGCACAGCATGGCTACCCTGAAATAAACTGCACACCACGGACAACACCCAATCGGAGAACATCTTCTCCCGTGATAGAGAGCCCCTCCCTCACAATTTCCACATTGATAGGGGGAAGCCAAACATATTCCTTACATCTATAGGCTTCCTAACATAGTAGAGCAGGGTTCTGTGGAACTCTAGGGTCTCAAGAGGTTTCTAGGGGTTCTTTGAGCTGTTACTAACTGATCTCCCATCTGATGGTGTCTACATAGCTCTAGGTTCAACAACATTTAGCATAGCTATCAGCATGACTGCAGGGTGGCAGTCTGACCACCACTGTAAGGGGGAACATTCTTCCTACTTATCACCAATGCAAGGGACAGTTTCCCAATAATCCCCAATGGAATAGTCTTAGCAGGAGTTTCCTGAGACCTGGAAATTATTTCAAGGGTTTCTCTGGGAAAAACAGTTGAGAAAGGCTGCAACTGAAGTTATAAGGCATTTTTGGATTATGATTTTAGTCACAGCTTCAGGTTCACCGGTCAATGTATAAGACCCCGTACACACTATACAACTTTTGTTGTCGGATTTCCTTTAGATTTACCAAAACCATGTAGTGCAAGGGCCTGCCTGATTGCATACAAATTGAAACTCTAATGCCTTGTACACACGATCGGAATTTCCGATAAAAAAAGTCAGACGGAATTTTTTCATCGGATATTCCAACCGTGTGTATGCCCCATCAGACTTTTTCCATCGGAAATTCCGAGGAATTCCGTCAGAGTTTAGATAAAGAACATGTTCTCTTTTACTCCGATGGAATTCCGTCGGAATTCCGATGTGATTTTGGCCGGTCAAAAGTCCGACCGTGTGTACGGGGCATTCAGGTTTGACCTCATATTATAAGGTTTTGGTAAATCTAACTTTCAATATTTTTATTATTCAAATGACAAGACGATGTCTCAAAGAATACATTCAATAATCAACAATGTTTGCAGATGAGAAAGTAAGCATAAGCAGCCGAATGTCCTTCCATCAGGATAAACAGAAATACAGCACCTCAACACAATAAATTGAGAAATGTCAATATAGAATACCTTTGGTGGAAATATTGGTGAGATTGACAGAATGAAATAACATAGAAGGTTAAGAGCTGTTAATGATCAGAACATGAAGTATGCTTCAGATTTGTAAGGTTTTGGTAAATCTAAAGGAAAAAAATCTAAGGAAAATTGCATAGTGTGTATCCAACTTTAGAGAGTAATCTACTACAGAGAATCTATAGCCTTTAAATAATTTTTTTAGATACATATGTAAATGTGACGAGGTGTGTGTAAATAATGTATAGAACATACTGTATGTGTTCTCATACATTTTTTGGTTTATGTATTTACAGCTGAACTCTGGGCACATAAACTTTCAGTTAAAGTGGTTGTAAAAGCAGAAGGTTTTTTATCTTAATGCATTCTATGCATTAAGATAAAAAGCCTTCTGTGTGCAGCAGCCTCCCTCAGCCCCTCTACCTACTTAAGCTACATCTCGATCCAGTGATGTCTGGGACTCCCCCTCCTTATTGGCTGAGATAGCAGCGAAGCACCAAAGGCTCCCACTGCTGTCAATCAAAGTCAGTGAGCCAATGAAAAAAGAGAGGAGGTGGGGCCAGGTCATGGCTCCATGTCTGAATGGACGCAGGGAGCTGCGGCTCGGTTCGGGTGCCCTAATAGCAAGCTGCTTGCTGTGGGGGCACTCAACAGGAGGGTAAGTATAACATGTTTGTTATTTTTAACAGGAAAAAAAATTTGACTTTAGTATCACCTTAATTATACTTCTCAATTGCTACAAAGGATTTTTGCACCAAATGCAAACATAGTTATTACCCCGAAAAAGTAGGAGTGACATCATCACTGTACTGCACATAGCATGTTCAGAGAGCAGAGCTGTGGGAGGGACTCTGCAGGCTCCACCCAATACAGACTGCCTGCAGAGAACCACAGAAGGGGGGTGGAGACAAGACCAGTCACCCTGCACAAGGAGAAGGATCAGCAGCAGTGACCAGTCTTTATTACAGGATGCTCTTGCACAGAGGCAAAGTTCCCACTGGATTACTCTACACATCTAAAAGAAATACACAAAACTTATTAAGATTCAAGTATGAATATACATGACGGATATTTAGACAATATTTACTTATCCCGAAGATCACTTGCAGGTTCCTCTATCTGTTTTGCCAGACAAGAAAGTAATTTTAATTTTTTATGCTCCCTCTTATCTCAACTCTGTGGTTTTATTGAAACCAATTCCCTCTCTAAGTGACTAATCCTGTGATTGATTTTATTACCTCAGTTATTTGGAATGCTGAATCTAGTGTCTGACATACAGAGAGGCATTAGAGAATACATATACGCATTTGTATACTAGTTCCAGGGCAGAACAGCTGAATTGGTTCTGCTTTACTGATTGTGCTCTAATTTTGTAGCATTGGAATCAGTCAATCAAGAAGTTTGAGATTAATTGAAATTTGAAGATCTATTTGAGATTTCTCATACAGGTGTTTTTATTTATGAAAATTTTCTTTTAGAAGTGATAAAAATGTTGATATTGTCTGGCCGGACCATGTGCTATTTTTTGTTCAACCCACTGGTTATGGGCTTCCCTAGGCTCTTCTGTATTTACTGATCGCTTTTTAAAGCCCTTCTCCAGACACAAGAAAAAAAATACTCATGCAGCCCCCCTCTCCCCCAACAGTCTAGGGGTACAATACTTACTTTACTCCTCCTTCCTGTAGGCTTCACTCCTTCAAAGCCTTCTCTCTAAGGTGCTTCTGTTTATGGTCTGATGCCTGCCACCTCCATGTACAACGCAGGAAAATAGCCCTGCATTCACACTAACCTAGCTGGATGCAGCATCGATCTGATGGTGCGTCTGTTCCCCACCAGCTCTAAAACTGAGAACTGAGCGATCCAACACCACTGATCGCTCTGTTCTCACAGCTCCCTGAGCAGAAACTTGTTGACTGTCAGTCACCGCTCTCTGCTCTACCTCCCTCCTAGCTCACTGGAGTGCTAATCGGTGAAGGGGCAGGTGCAGCCAGCTCAGGCTTTCAGCAGCTCTGGGTGCTGGTCCAGGCATGTGGGCAGATTCCGACCATATGGTCATGATCTTGCCCGAGCCTGGACCGACTCTGTGATGTCAGCGGGCCTGAGAACAAACTGCACTGTGATCCATAGTAGAAGTACAGGCAAATGAGATTTGGCTTTACTGAACCTTTAAGGGAATTGGTAACCTCTCACGAGCCAAATGAAATGAAATGGTTCAGAATTTTGTTTCAAATTTTTATGTTGAATAGCATAATGAACACTTTCCTCCTGCAGCCACTGAATGCTGGCGAGGGGGGAGGGGGGGTGTTGGGGGAGAGGATCAGAAGCTGGCTTTAACAGTTCCAGTGTATGGTGCCCCCACAGCCCGTTCTGTCCAAGTGTAAAGCAGAACGTGAAAGGGAGACTGCACGGGCCTCCTGAAAATGGGTCGGGGCCCCATTGCGACCCCTGACGCTACACCAGTGGTTGGGAGGGTGTTGTAAAAACACGTCTTGACTATGGGGTTTTACCGCCCCCCAGACTGCAAATGTAAATGAACCATTACTTTCCTAAGCCCCCTATAAGGCTGCTTGCACACTGATGCACTGAGGTTTACCCGCACTGTGGGTGCAGCGCAGTGCACCTGCAGCTTTCCTGCAACTTAACTGCACTTTGCCATTGACTTCTATTATATCTTGTGTGTATGGTGCACTTTCTGAAAGTGCACCAGATCTCCTGCATTCAGAAGTTTTGGTGCTCTTTTAGAAAGTACACCAAATGCACAGTATAAAATTGAATTGCACTTCCCTGGTTTGAGGTCGAGGGACACATGTGGCCCTCGGGCCACAGCTTGAGCACTCCTGACCTACATTAATATCTTTTTTATCTGTGTGGAGTTCAGCTTTAATGCAAAAGTATCCTTTGTTGGACTGTTTAATTTTAATATTTTGGATATAACAAGGGTAACAAGTGCTTACATACCCTTCCTCACAATAAAGACATTCTTATCTCCTATCTTGTACATTTTAATTGAATTGGATATATTATTGAATTCTGTTTATATGTAGTATTTAGAAATATATGTTTACAATGGATGAAGTTTTCTTTATCCTGTCATTTGAATTTTTGTATGCACATTGCATCCGATCAAATTGACATATTCAAATCTCATGTCAACCTAAAGAAGATTTTCCTAATGAATATCCTGAAGGCCACACGCCAATGACATGTAGCAGTACCAATTTATCAAGAGAGAAACAGACACATGCATGTATTCTAGTCACAGGGCCAGCTCAAGGGCATAGCGGTTAAAGAAAAAACCCCAGGCCACCGACTGCTAAAGGACTCAATTAAGAGGTCAATATGTTAAAAAGGCAACAAGATCTTTACTATTTACAGCTTGTCCTCATCAACCACAGCAAACAAAACTGCCCTGCAAACCGTGGACCTTTTCTATCACGAGCAATGTATTCATCTCTATGTGATCTATTAGAACACTGATACAAGACTGCTTGTAACTTCTGTATGAGTGTAATTCTTAAGAATTGCAACTGTAGCGGCCTCACCCCGTCCTCTTTAGCTAGGGGTATGTCACGCGACAGAGTGAGGTGCGCTACGGCCCATGTCCTCCCCATAACTGTGGGTGAGGTGAAGGCCAATACCTGATGTTTCCTCGGGCCGGTGTGTCCTGGGCATGTACCGAGTCTGTTGTGCAGAAACCACCAAACCACCCTTTGCTCCCATTAACAGAGTCCATACACCGATCACAGTCCAACTGTTGGTTTATTTTGTATCTCCACATACAGGCAATGCGATGGCATGATACGGTGGGATGAGCAGGTCGAGGCACTATACTGATCTGGGTCCCTACACCCCCTGTGCTATGACCAAGGGTTGTAGGAGTCTTGACATGAATACCTCCGTTGCATTGCGGCCCCTATCAGGGGAAGATGTCCTCCAAGGGAGTTACCGAAGGCCCATCCGTCACCGGGTTGACACTACACCGGGTCTTCGAACGAGTGACCTCCCCAGCCTCCTCACCTCAGATGCGGGTCCCCTCGCAAGGGGCGCCCTGGAACCACTTCACCCTTGCGGGACCCGGTCGAAGTCACCGGGCCCCAGGCCTCCTCAATAGTACCTCACCCCAGGCTGAAGGTGCCTGGGATGGAACCCCAACTTCATCCCGGCCAGGCCTAGGGCGCCTAGGCCGGGAACCTTGAATCGCCCGCACCCAGGCTGAAGGTGCCTGGGTGCGTGAAGAGATGATCCCTGAAGACAGACCTCGTGGCGAGGGCGTCTCCCCCTTTTATCTCCTCCCGTCGATACCACGGCGGGTTCCCCGCCCCAGCCGCACCATCTCCAGGAAGGGACAAAGAAGGGTAGCACTGTGGTAGTGATTCTACCTCGAGCCTGTAGGTACTCCGCCACCCACAGGCAAAGGAGAATATTGCACCACCCAATCCTCCACGAATAACAAAAAGGGGTCTAAACCCTGCCATAATTACACACCTGGGTCACTCTACCCCCAGGTGTATCCCACTAACTTTGAAGACCCCGCTACACAACATATTTTTTTTTATTTATTAGGCATATTCATTTTATTTATGTGCTTGTTTTCTGTATAAGCGAGTTATTAATTTTAGCATAGTTGCTGCAAATAATACTTAGGGCTGCTTTGCGCCAGATGCTTTTCAGCGTATTTTAAACTTCATGCAGAACGCATGCACAAAGTTTGCCATGTATTCCAATGGCCCTAGTTCACATCAATGCAGTCAGTTCCAGCGTATTCGACAAAACTACAACGGGCTGAAACTTTTTCATCTGGACTGCATCAAAATGCCTGTAAAGGCACCAGAATGCACAAATGAAAATAAAGATTTTTCAAGTGTCAAAATAAAAAAAGAGGATAAAAAACACACTGTATCTCATTGAAAATGTGCCAAAAATGCATCAAAAACACATGCAAATGCATATGCAAAAACACATTTTTTTTTTTCATCTTAATGCATTCTTAAAAAAAAAACTGTGTGCACCAGCCCCTCTAATACTTACCCGAGCCCCATCTCAATCCAGAGCAATGTTGCACAAGAGCCTTGGATGTCTGGGACTCTTCCTCCTGATCAGCTTAGACACAGCAGTGGGTGCCATTGGCTCCGGCTGCTGTCAATCAAAGTCAGTGAGCTAATGAGGAGAGGGGGGGGCAGGGCCGGGGGCTCTGTGTTTGAACAGATACACAGAGCACCGGCTCAGTTTGGGTGCCCCCATAGTAAGCTGCTTGCTGTGGGGGCACTCGGCAGGAAGGAGGGGTCAGGTGAGTCGGCGAGGGACCCGAGAATAGGAGGATCTGGGCTGCTCTTTGTAAAACCACTGCACAGAGCAGGTAAGTATAACATGTTTGTTATTTTTAAGCAAAAAAACAACTTAATATCACTTTAATAGCAACACTTTGGTAAAAATTTATTTAATGATTAATTTAATAGATTTAAATAGATTAATTTAAAGTTCAGAAACACTCCTTTCTGTGCTTACAGCTGCATCCTCCGACATCCAGTACACCGCTTCCTTGCACTTCCTGGTGAGGAAGCATGCACTTTTTATGTCACAAATCTAGGGACTATATGTCCCATCATTCTTTGCACCAGTGCACATGCGTGCCCCTGCATTCATAAAATTTGACCGACAAGGGGACCACTCAGGCAGCCAGTACTATATACAAAAGGAATGCCTTTGCTCCTTCTCTAAGGTAAGTGATTGGCAGTGGTTCCAATCGCAATGTCTCAGAAGTTGCAGTCAATTAATTCCTTTGTAGAAGGGACAGAGGAGTGGGCTGCCTGTGCATGCATCCATACACTGCCCTGTAGTCTGATCCTGGGAGCGTGCACAAAAGGTTGGCTCCATAGGATCCTGCAAGAGAAAGAAGCCAACCTGAAACAGAAAATTGGGGCTAACACTAAGAAAACCAGCAGAATCGAGAGGAGAGGACAACTTTACTACATCAAAAAGTTGTATCCATTGTAAGTCTTCACCCGAACATCAGAAATTGCAAAGGAATTTAACATTTTAGGCTTTAACATCATTTTAAATCTCATGCTAGGTCTCCCCGGAGCTCCTGTGATGAGACACCTCCTCCAGACCAGTTCTGTTCTATTGCTACCACCATTACAAAGTCAATGGCCAAAGACAAATCCTAATACTTTCCACTTAACACAGAGAAAACAAATACTGTATATACTTGAGTATAAGCCGACACGAATATAAGCCGAGGCACCTAATTTTACCACAAAAAACTGGGAAAATGTATTGACTCGAGTATAAGCCTAGGGTGTCCATCTGCATGCCTCACTGTGCCTCACTTTGCCTCACTGTGTCCATGTGCATGCCTCACTGTGCCCATGACTAGACTGACGTTTAACATGGGAGTAAATGGAAGGGGTGCCCAGCTTTGAAAAATCGGTGCTCCCTGGCCGTAGGTCCTCCAGACAACAAACTCTACACACTTATAGAGGAGAAATGGGGCTACATGTGTGCCAAGTTTTGGGTCCAGGGAACCTACTACCGGCCGGTACCAGGTCCCCGAATTCACAGAAGAAATTACAGTTTAACATGGGAGTCTATGGAAGGTGTGCCCGGGTTTGAAAAATCGGTGCTCCCTGGCCGTAGGTCCCCTGGACAAAAAACTTTGCTCACTTGTACAGGAAGAGTGGGGCTACATGTGTGCCAAGCTTGAGGTCCAGAGGACCTACGGCTGGCCGGTACCGGGTCCAAAAAGTCCAGGAGATCAGGCGCAAAAAGGTGACTCGAAGCCATGGGGGGCATTTTCAGCACAAAAAAATGTGCTGAAAAACTCGGCTTATACTCGAGTATATACGGTAATTGGGGAGCTCGGTTAAGAGAAAGCTGGTAGATTTGGGGAATTCCTGCCACTAAAGTCTTCCAGAGATGTAAGTGTCGGTTGGAATTTGAACCTGTCAGTGCCCACTTTTAGTGCAACATCACTATTTATCATCTTTGGATCTTTGGATGGAGTTGACATTGGCATAACTAAGTCTAAAGTGGAGCCTATGGGTCACTTCCAATAATGTACACAGCCTACTTACACTTTATGGCAAACCTACCTCTGATTTTGACTTTCTCCAGTGATGACAGTTCTTCTTTGTTTTGTTGCTGCTCTCATTAGTGCTGTTGCCATCTAGTGCAATGGTTCCTCTGCATCTAGTTTCTTACTTCTTCGGCCATTGGACAGCGGGCAACGATGCAGCTCCCACAAATGCACAATAAAGTAGCATTTGCATGGAACTCCTTCAGATACTGAGAGCGAGATTCTTTTCCACATGTGCTGGAAGCAGTGTACAATAAAATAAATGCTAGTAAAAAGGTAAAGAAGTTTTTTGGCGCAAAAGACATTCAAAATCTGTTCTTCTAACAATTTACTTTCCCAAGTTCAGTTCTGCTATAAGGATTGATGTAATATTTTCCTACTGTATAGTTTGAATGGATAGTCTTCATTGTTGTTACCAGAACATTCCTACAAGTTACAATATATTTTATATGTTTTAATTTCAGTCTCTGCTACATTTATGTGTGGTTGTCACATTCTTCCTGCATTGAATACTACCCACCCATGATAGATGGTTCATCCAGAAATGGGATTCATTTGTGTGATCACATTTTTTAAACCTTTATATTAGTAACTTTATTGCAACATTTTCTTTCAATGTAGGTCTATATTATGATAGCCATGTATAGTGCAGGAACTGTAAAATAAATAGCTATGGTAAAAGGTGAAACTAAGTGAATCAGTAAAATGTGAACACTATGTCACTCTGTAATCCATTAGGATCCCAGACAGCTCTTTACATGTGCAAATTCCTTTTTCTCATTGCTTGATGTTTTCCTAATCAAATTCAGTCTTCAAAGGTAGTCCTAAATCTAAATGGTGGCTGAGAGACATCTTGGTACTGTCACCATGATACACTATATTACCAAAAGTATTGGGACGCCTGCCTTCACATGCACATGAACTTTAATAGCATCCCAGTCTTAGTCCGTAGGGTTCAATATTGAGTTGGCCCACCCTTTGCAGCTATAACAGCTTCAACTCTTCTGGGAAGGCTGTCCACAAGGTTTAGGAGTGTGTCTATGAGAATGTTTGGCCATTCTTTCATAAGCGCTTTGTCCCAATACTTTTGGTCATATTGTGTACATCAGCTTATTTATGTGTTAGGGAATACCTCTCCTGCATTACAAATATATATGCAAAAGAGGTTCCAAAATCATCTGATTACTGAAGGGGTGGACTGGTGCTTTTCAGCAATACCTGGATAAAAAACTGTCATGGGCTGTTTTATGTATGTATTTCCAGGCTTTAAACTGACCATAGATGGATAAAAATCCAGCTGGTTCAGCAAAGACTGGCTAAAATTGTATCCATCTATGGGCAGGCTTGTTGGAGTAGACCTTTAAAGAGAGGTAGGCTGGCCATACATGATTTTTTTTTTTTTTAGTTTAGCCGATTCCCTCATCCACACATTTAATATGGATGGGGGAATCACTCCAACTGAGCTATTGTATTCTGTCGGCAAGGAGAATATAATGACCAGTGTTGCCAGCTTTAGCAGACAGCACTGATCGTTCCCGGAAAACCAGACAGGCTGGTTGTATACAAGTTGATCGATGGTGTAAATGCACCCTAAAGTATTACATGGTGATTCTGCCGTACAGGTCCCTGTGAAGGCATTTCTGTTATAGGTGTCCAAAGTCTTCTAATTGTACTGTTGTATTGTCACATGGTGGAGACTAAAAGTGGCCATACTGACATACATGTGGTAGGCTTTGTCTACTGTTGTCATTCACTATCTGTGATCTTTTCAAAGTGAGGGAATTTTTATTTTGAGACTTGTCACTAGAACAATTATCCCCATTGGAGAATTCCCCTCTATTTTTGTTTCGATGACAGCTATACATTTTGGATTTTCCCTCACTTCCACTACTTGTGACAATGGCCACAAGGATAAATACGGTAAATACAGGATAGATAAATACAGAATCTCCCCAATGAGGACACATAGAGCAATCCAAATGTGACAGGGGTTCTTATCCTCCAAAAATTCTGCCTAGGGTTTGTGCAAAGCGAAGAGCCTTATGCCGTGTACACACGATCGATTTTCTCGACGGTGAAAACACTGTCGAGAAAATCAACGGGAAAAAACGAGGAACGGCTTGGTCCCCTACACACGGCCGGTTTTCCTGACATTTTTTCTCTTGGTCGGGAAAAACAACCGTGTGTAGGCTCCCCGGCAGTGTTTCCCTATGGGAAAACTGCAGCGGAAAAAAATGCCGTGACTCACGACGAGAAAAATTAGAGCATGTTCTCATTTTTCTCGTCGTGATTAATGCCATTTTTCTCGTTGGGAAAAATGATGGAAAGCCCACACACGGTCGTTTTTCTTGTCAAAGAGAAAAAATGACATTTTTCCAGACGAGAAAAATGGTCGTGTGTACGCGGCATTAGCCTTAAGCCTTGTACACAAGGGCAGAATGTCGGGAGACATTTGCCGGTACAAAAAAAAAAACGGCCGACATTGTGCACGTGTGTCCGACAGAAGTCAGCCTGCTTCTGTCAGACGTGCATGCTGGAAAACCAGCAGCTGATCGACTCCCGATCAGCGCTCTTAGCCAATAGCAGAGATTGCTGATCGATGTGTTCTGGCGTGCGGGGGGGGGGTGTCGCCCCCCCTCTCAGAACACAACAGCTCAGCGGGGCTTTCAGGTTTTTTTCATGCTGTGTACCAGGCTTTAGGTGGGAGCCTCTTTCTTTTAAAAAGGGCTTCTGCTATTCATCAGCAGTATTATATAATGGTAAAATAAAAAGTAGTAACCTGAAAAATGTTTTTTTAAGGCATTGAAGGAGTTAACATTGCTGTTAAAATCAGCCTACCCACTTTGCAAATGAATGCAGTAGAAAAGTGCTCTCGTCTGCTGGCACGATTTCTTTGTGTCTACAACCAACTGGCAATATTACTTTGAGATTTACAAGTCAGCTCATTCGTGTCCTCTACAACTTACTGCGATTTTGTTTGTGGCCAAGGAAATGTCAATAATGTTCCATGGAAGTGCATCATTTCAATGCATCTAAGATTAAATGTTTATCACTGAGCATAGATGCACAGTGAGATGTTCTGTTTTATTATTACTCAGTTGACATTTGTAAAAAAATTAAATAAAAAAAAAATACACTTCTTAAAGCAGAACAAACCTTAAAATAGAACTACACTGCATCTGAGCACCACAAAGTAAAAATGTTATTTAATTAATTTTTAATATTGAAAATAAACTCACCCATTTATGTCTCCATGCTTTATTTTACTGAGAAATCAAATTGAAAAACACCCCCTAGCATTTCTGGCTGTGGCCATCTTGAGTAAGGGCAGATAATTCATGTAGCGTTGACTTCCTGGAATCCCTCTGCTCTTAGCTTAGGCATGTGTTTAGCCAACAAAACCTTTCCTCCCCTCCTGAAGACTCCTGGGATGTATGACATTGTTTGCCTAAGCCTGGAAAACAGGAAGTAACTGAAGAAATGTAAAAGAATAAAAAAGTTAAAAACAAGTACGGTAAATATGATATATTTTCCTATCGATTTACTAATGCTAGTAGCATAAGGTTTGAAAATAGTCAATGCTGACTGAAATAGTAAAGTTCTGCTTAAGCTTTATTTCAGAAGAGACATGCTATGTATTGTCTGTAATAAACACACACTTACTAGGATGACCACATTTCCAAACTACCATTCAGGGACATCCTCCCTTCCCAAAAATCAGCTTGTGCTGTAACGAATCACAGCACAGTGATTGGACACAAGAGGCGGGATTTATGATTTCCCCAATCACAAGCAGGGGGCGGGATTGTGCTCCTCCAGGCATTCCCGGCCAGGACAAGTACTGTCAGTGAGTAAAGTAGTGATGTGGCGTCATTTTTTGGGGGCATCAGATTGGCCCGGGGGGGTGGCTGTGTCAGTTTCATTCCGGGACACTGTATTGTCCTGGAATGAATGTGCCCGGGACAGACCTGCAAAATGCGGGACTGTCCCAGGCAATCCAGGACACGTGGTCACCCTAACACTTACCTGTCTGCTTGCAGTCTTCTATTGAATGTACACTGTGCTGCGCTCAGCTCAGCTCAGCGTGCATTCGCAGCATACTCTGGCTGTGCCAGAATGACTGACCCTTGTGGACATGTGCAGGATGACATCATCCCCCACCCGCCATTCAAGAGACCAAAAACTCAGAACCCATAATTGGCCGGGGAGGAATATGAGAGCAGATAGTGAGGGATGTAACTGCTGCATCACTGTTAGGTGGAGATGAGTATTTGCGGGTGTTTAGTTCTGGTATAATAAGATCTGTGAGACTGCTGCTTGGGCCTAACAATGAAAACAAAAAGATCACTAATCCTAGTGTTACTAAACCCAGGACCCTGCATTCACTATATCTGGTCTCCCACAATACACAGAACATGGAAATTCAATTATTTTTGTAAATATAAACTGCTAAATACCTTTTCTCATCAGCAGTATATAGCAGTCTTGTGACTTCTATCAGTGGCTGCCGAAGTACTTGTTAAAGCTGGTAGGAGGGTTTTTCATTCTCCTCTGACCATCCTATGAGGCTGCAGGACCCCTAAACCTCTGTCTGGACAGTGCTGATTGGCCCTGTGCTGATCACATGTACCCTCTCAAAAAAACACTTTCTAGAGCAATACACACCAAACTGAGCATGTGCAGAATGCCTCTAAGGCTCTGTTCTATCAGGAGATGGATTGGGGACCGTAAAGAAGGGGAGGATCAGAGTAGATTGGATCAAACAGCCTTATTACACAATGTGGAGGATTAACCCCTTAGGTTCCACAGTGAGTATAACAAGCATGCTTTACTGCATACAGGGTATGCGGAAAGTATTCACAGCGCTTCACTTTTTCCACATTTTGTTTTGTTACAGCTTTATTCCAAAATGGATTCAATTTATTATTTTCCTACAAATTCTACAAAGCATAGCCCATTGTGAAAACATGAAAGAAGTTTGTTTGAAATCTTTGCAAATTTGTTAAAAATTGTTAAAAACAATCCCATGTATACAAGTATTCACAGTCTTTGCTCAATACTTTTTTGAAGCAACTTTGGCACCAATTACAGCCTCAAGTATTTTTGAGTATGATGCTACAAGCTTGGCACACCTATTTTTTGGGCAGTTTCTCCCATTCTTCTTTGCAGGACCTCTCAAGCCCCATCAGGTTGGATGGGGAGTGTCGGTGCCCAGCCATTTTCAGATCTCTCCAGAGTTGTTCAATATGGTTCAAGTCTGGGCTCTGGCCGGGCCACTCAAGGACATTCACAGAGTTGTCCTGTAGCCACTCCTTTGTTATCTTAGCTGTGTGCTTAGGTGGGTTGTCCTGTTGGAAGATGAACCTTCGCCCCAGTCTGAGGTCCAGAGCGCTCAGGAGCAGGTTTTTATCAAGAATGTCTCTGTACATTGCTGCATTCCTCTTTGCCTTGATCCTAACTAGTCTCCCAGTTCCTCCCTCTGAAAAACATGCCCACAGCATGATGCTGCCACCACCATGCTTCACTGTAGGGATGGTATTGGACAGGTGATGAGCGGTGCCTGGTTTCCTCCAGACATGACACTTGCCATTCAGGCCAACGAGTTCAATCTTTGTTTTATCAGACCAGAGAATTTTCTTTTTAATGGTCAGAGTCCTTCAGGTGCCTTTTGGCAAACTCCAGGTGGGCTATCATGTGCCTTTTACAGAGGAGTGGCTTCCGTCTGGCCACTCTACCATACAGGCCTGATTGGTGGAGTGCTGCAGAGATGGTTGTTGTTCTGGAAGGTTCTCCTCTCCCCACAGAGAAGCGTTGGAACTCTGTCAGAGTGACCATCAGGTTCTTGGTCACCTCTCTGACTAAGCCCCTTCTCCCCCGATCGCTCAGTTTGGCCAGGCGGCCTGCTCTAGGACGAGTCCTGGTGGTTCCAAACTTCTTCTATTTATGGATGATGGAGGTCACTGTGCTCATTGCAACCTTCAATGCTGCAGAAAAATTTCTGTACCCTTTCCCAGATCTGTGCCTTGATACAATCCTGTCTCAGAGGTCTACAGACAATTCCTTGGACTTCGTGGCTTGGTTTGTGCTCTGACATGCACTGTTAACTGTGGGACCTCATATAGACAGGTGTGTGCTTTTCCAAATTATGTCCAATCCGCTGCATTTTCTGTAGACTCCAATCAAGTTGTAGAAACATCTCAAGGATGATCAGTGGAAACAGGATGCACCTGAACTCAATTTTGAGTGTTATGGCAAAGTCTGTGAATACTTGTGTACATATAATTTTTTCATTATTTATTTTTTATTAAATTGCAAAGATTTCAAACAAACTTCTTTTACATTGTCATTATATGGTATTGTTTGTAGAATTTTGAGGAAAATAATGAATTAAATACTTAAGGCTGTAACATAACAAAATGTGGAAAAAGTGAAGCGCTGTGATTTTTTTCCAGATGCTCTGTTACATAGCTACATAGTAGGCGAGGTTGAAAAAAGTCCATCAAGTCCAACCTATGTGTGTGATTTTATGTCAGTATTACATTGTATATCCCTGCATGTTGTGGTCGTTCAGGTGCTTATCTAATAGTTTTTTGAAATTATCAATGCTCCCCGCTGAAACCACTGCCTGTGGAAGAGAATTCCACATCCTAACCGCTCTTACAGTAAAGAACCCTCTACGCAGTTTAGGTTAAACCGCTTTTCTTCCTGTTTTAATGACTGGCCAAGTGTCTTATTAAATTCCCTTTCACAAAAAAAGTTTTATCCCTATTGTGGGGCCACCAGTACGGTATGTGTACTTTGAAATCATATCCCCTCTCAAGCGTCTCCTCTCCAGAGAGAATAAGTTCAGTGCTCGTAATCTTTCCTCATAACTACTGTCCTCCAGTCCCTTCATTCGTTTTGTTGCCCTTCTCTGTACCCTCTCCAGTTCCAGTACATCCTTCCTGAGGACGGGTGCCCAGAACTGGACGGCATACTCCAGGTGCGGTTGAACCAGAGTCTTGTAAAGTAGGAGAATTCTTGTTTTATCTCTGGAGTTAATCCCCTTTTTAATGCATGCCAATATTCTGTTGGCTTGCATGCCATTGCTGAGCCTGTCATCTACTAAGATGCCCAGGTCCTTTTCCATCCTAGATTCCCCCAGAGGTTTTCCCCCTAGTGAGTAGATTGCATTCATATTTTTGCCACCCAAATGCATTACATTTTTCTACATTAAACCTCATTTGCCATGTAGTTGCCCACCACATTAATTTGTTCAGATCTTCGTGCAAGTTTTCCACATCCTGTAGAGAAGTTACTGACCTGGTTAGCTTAGTGTCGTCCGCAAATACTGAGATTGAGCTGTTTATCCCATCCTCCAGGTCATTTATGAATAAATTAAATAAGATTTGGCTTTCCACACCGGACCATTCCGAGTACTCCCCATTTATCACTACCCTCTGAACTTGCCCCTGTAGCCAGTTTTCAATCCATGTGCTCACCCTATGGTCCATGCTAATGAACCTTACTTTTATGGGGAACTGTATCAAATGATTTTGCAAAATCCAGATACACCACATCTACGGGACTACCCAGTCTGTATACAGACTGATTTTACTGTCAATTACAATGACTTCTGTCAACAGGAATGTTGGAAAACTTTTGGTGATCAGCAACTGCAGTCGCTGATCAGATTTTTTTAACAGTGGAAAGCCCCGCTGTCACAATCCATGTCCTGGCAGGGGAAATTCCTCCATCCACCTCACTTTTGTGGCTGGAGGAATATGTTTTTTTATTATTTTTTTTGTTTAGCATGCTGTCTGAGTGAAAAGGAACTAATCATATATGTCTAGTTTTAGAGTAAGGAGAAAACGAAATACGACAGAGTACAAATGCCATTACAGGTGCATCTCAAAAAATTTGAATATCATCAAAAAGTTAATTTATTTTAGTAAATCAATTCAAAAAGTGAAACCCATATATTATATAGATTCATTACACACAGAGTGATATATTTTTCAAGCATTTCTTTCTTTTAATTTTGATGATTATGGCTTACAGCTAATGAAAAACAAAAATTCAGTATCTCAGAAAATTTGAATATTGTGAAAAAGTTCAATATTGTAGACTCATGGTGTCATACTCTAATCAGCTAATTAACTAAAAACACCTGTAAAAGTTTCCTGAGCCTTTCAATTGTCTCTCCCACAAGGAGGTAAGTCACAGGTAAGTCGCACAAGGTCATTGCTAAAGAAGCTGGCTGTTAACAGAGTGCTGTATCCAAGCATATTAATGTAAAGTTGAGTGGAAGAAAAAGTGTGGTAGAAAAAGGAGTCTAGGAAGAGGAAAGAGCCCTGGACTGCCGCACTCTGTATAAACGGGTCAGCCATTCACCCCTGCATGTCCACTGTCTGTTTTTCATTTTCTTTTGGATTTATGGATTAATTTTTGGACTTTTATTTTTGAAACTCAATAAACCGTTTATACAGAGTGCGGCAGTCCAGGGCTCTTTCCTCTTCCTATGCATTAGTGCAGAGCCAGCACCTGTCAGAGTAACAGGGCGGGAGCAACCATTGGAGTCTAACAGCTTGGAGCGGTATGTCTTTCTGATAGAAAAATGAGTACAAGCAACAGGGATAACCGCAGCCTTGAGAGTATTGGTAAACCATTTAAGAATTTGGGGAGATTCACAAGGAGTGGACTACGGCTGGTGTCAGTGCTTCAAGCGCCACCACACACAGATGTATCCAGGACATGGGCTACAACTGTCACATTCCTTGTGTCAAGCCACTCCTGAACCAGAGACGTCAGAAGCCTCTTACCTGGGGTAAGAAGAAAAAGGACCAGACTGTTGCTCAGTGGTCCCAAGTCTTCTTTTTGGATGAAAGTACATTTTCTATTTCATTTGAAAATCAAGGCACCAGAGTCTGGTGGAAGAGTAGAGAGGCACAGAATCCAAGTTGCATGAGGTCCAGTGTAAAGTTTCCAGTCCGGGTCAAGTGATGATTTGGGGAGTCATGTCATCTGCTGGTGTTGGTCCACAGTGTTTTATCAAGTCTAAAGTCAGTGCAGCCCTCTACCAGGAAATTGTAGAGCACTACATGATTACCTCTGCTGAACAGCTTTATGGAGATGCTGATTTCATTTTCCAACAAGACTTGCCACCTGCCCACACTGCCAAAAATATCAATACCTGGTTTAATGATCATGGTATCACTGTGCTTGATTGGCCAGCAAACTCGCCTGACCTAAACCCCATAGAGAATCTGTGGGGTATAAGAGGAAGATGAGAGACACCAGACCCAACAATGCAGATGAGCTGAAGGCCCCTATCAAAGCAGCCTAGGCTTTCCATAACACCTCAGCAGTGCCATGGGCTGATTTCCTCCATTCCATGCCACATTGATGCAGTATTTCATGCAATAGGAGCCCCGACCAAGTATTGAGTGCATACTATACTGTATATGGACATACTTTTCAGTAAACCAACATTTCTGTATTTAAAATCCTGTTTTTTAATTGGTCTTATGTAATATTCTAATTTTCTGAGATAATGAATTTTGTTTTTTCACTAGCTGTAAGCCATAATCATTACAATTAAAAGAAAGGAATGCTTGAAATATATCACTCTGTGTGTAATGAATCTATATAATATATGAGTTTCACTTTTGGAATTGAATTACTGAAATAAATTAACTTTTTGATGATATTAAAATTTTTGGAGATGCACCTGTATATGTGCTGATGATAATTCCCTTGATCAATAACACCATTCACATGGCCTAGCCTTCATACATAAAGATACATGCTTTCCTGTTTACCATCCTTCCCCTTTTACAAACGGGTATGATTACCAATAGAGTTTTCTATATTTCTTCTTTCTATCACCCAGTATAATTCAATTAAACCAACATCCAGTCTGGACATGGTGAGTCAATAGCAAGATAACAATACCTCCCTGCTCAGTACAATGGCTCAATACATCACACAGGGAACAAACAGGCCAGTCAATGTTTGTCATATACTGCTTCAATACATGTAGGAACATATGCTGTCTGCACAAGTGTAAATTGTATTTCTGTTCTTTACAATACTGGATGGAACAAAAAGAGAACACATAAAAAAAACGACCAAACTATTTTTTGAACTGCGGGTAAACTTTTTTAAATCCACTTACTCCAATTACAACTCAAAAGCTAAGGCCCCTTTCACACTGAGGAATTTTTCAGGCGTTTTGCGCTAAAAATAGCGCCTAAAAAACACCTGAAAAACTCCTGCCCCTGCAGTCTCAATGTGAAAGCCAGAGTGCTTTCACACTGAGGCGATGCGCTGGCAAGACGAGAAAAAAAGTCCTGCTAGCCACATCTTTGGAGCGGTGAAGGAGCGGTGTGTATACCGCTCCTTTACCGCTGCTGTCCATTGAAATCAATGGGACAGCACGGCTATACCGCCCACAAAGAGCCTCTGCAGAGGTGCTTTGCGGTGGTTTTTAACCCCTTCTCGGCCGCTAGCGGGGGTTAAAACCGCACCACTATCGGCCGAATAGCGCCGCAAAAACGACGATATAGCGGCGATTAAAATAGCGCTACTATACCGTCAGCGCACCTCCCGCCCCAGTGTGAAAGCGGCCTTACCCTCCATTTTCAGAAACAAATCGGTATGTAGTTAGAACAATCCAGAAAAAAACAATCCTCCAATAACACTAGTGACATGACTGCGCTCATTTTTGTTGTCTGCAGTCGTGGTAAATTAGCAAAAGTAAATTTATTGAATATTCCTGTAAAGAAATTATGAACATGTTAGAAACTGATCGTTTTAATCTACAAAAATAGATACCTTGTACATATTATTTTTCTTTATAGATGGTTATGCTGACTTTAATGTCTAAAATTAAAGTTGAACTCCAGGCAAACAGCTAAATACACAGATGAACCACATATATGTGAGCTGCTTTACCTGTCAAAGGTTTTGCATTGCAGTTCATCCAGTCCCCCAAGTTACACAGCTCTGTCCCACAGCACAGACCAGGCAAGCAAGTGAGGAAACCTGTTCTTTCTCTGCTGCAATTTTACTTTTATGTCACCCTATGACTGGACAGTGAAAAGAGGAGCAACACACTGGTGAGCCCATCTCTCTGTCACTATGCCCTCCCCTCTTAGCAGCATGTTCCTTGCATTACAAAACACCTGACAGGATTGTGCTGCTTCTCCCTTTCCCAGCTCTGCCGCACAGACTGTATAGTAGACTGCAAAAGACTGACAACAAGCCAGATTAAAGAACTTATGCTGCATACACACGGTCGGAATTTCCATCAAAAAAAGTGTGATGGGAGCTTTTGGTCATATATTCCGACCGTGTGTATGCTCCATCCAGCTTTTTCTGTCTGAATTTCTGCCAGCAAACGATTGAGAACTGGTGCAATTCCGACGCACAAAATTCCTATGCATGCTCGGAAACAATTCGACGCATACTCGGAAGCATTGAACTTAATTTTCTTGGGTCGTCGTAGTGTTGTACGTCACCGCGTTCTTGACGGACGAAAGTTCAGAGAACTTTTGTGTGACCGTGTGTATGCAAGCCAAGCTTGAGCGGAATTCCGTCAGAAAAACCATCCAAGGTTTTTCCGACGGAAATTCCGTTTGTGTGTACAGGGCATTACACAGCAAAATTATTGTAGGCCCTCCTGATCCTTCACCTTAAAAAACAGACCACCACGACTTGTACTAATCCTTTACAATATTTAATTCATGACAGTTCTTAAACTACTGTAAACTACTGTATATACATTTATTTTACTGCTGCGTGGATAACTGATTATGCTGGCAGACATTGCTGTAATAATGGTTCTAGCAGAAACTGCAGGGTCTACTGTAGTCCTGTTTTTCAGCTGGGATTTGTGGCATTTTTTGTATACATATGAATGTAGGTTTATATCTTGAGTATATATATATATATATATGACCTACTTTAAACTATGATAATATTCTAAAGGAAACCAATCCAAGCAGAACCTCACCAAATGGTAAGTTAAAAAAAATAAATATATATATATATATATATATATATATATATATATATATATATGTTTTTTTTTGTATTTCTGTATAGAGAAAAGGAAAACAAAATTAAAAATTAAAATATTATTTTTGACTAAATTCAGATTTTTTCAGCAAACATTTGATTCACTTTTTTTGGTCTCTTTCTAGTCAAGAAACAGCTTACAGCAGGGGGATATGGATGGAGCTCGAAGATTAGGACGCCTGGCCAGACTCCTGAGTGTGGTATCCATCTTGCTGGGAATCCTCATCATCGTACTTTGCGTACTCAGTCTCACCGGTGAGCTTAAAATCTCCTAAAGGTATATATGTCAACTGTATGTAATGTAGCCAACCCTTTTCAAGGGTCAGCAACATTCAGAAGTATGTGGTTTATTCAGTAAAATAGGCGCTAATTACATTTACTGAAAAATATCCACTTCTTCCACACTTAGGTGAGCACTCTACTAGAAGGGTATATCCACCTAAAGCTAACGTTTCACTCTTGGGCAGATGCTAGTTTTGCTGAATCACACCTGAAGTCTTATTTTTTGGGGGAAAATTGGAAGTTACATCTCTACCAGATTTTCAGCGTCAGGCATTCAACATGGCCATTACAAGTGATTTTCGCTCTCGTTGTTATCTCTTTTTATTTATTTTATATTACATATATGTATTTAGTAAGAAGAGTGAGACTCCCATTCTTTACCTTATAAAGGCATGACCAATAGAAAAAGTATTTACGTTTCAGCCAGGACTAGCCTATATAGTTGTATATGTGTGTGTGTGTGTGTGTGTGTTTATGTGTATATATTAGGGCTGGTACTGATTAAAATTTTCGTGTTTGATTAATCAATTTTTTTTTTATTGATTAATCGACTAATTTCCATTAATTATAACGCACATACAGATCCAACTACTTTTAGCTGATCTCCTTGCAGGCTGATTCCCAGTGCAGCTACCAACCACTGGAAAAATGGATAGCAGGATCCAAAAAACACACAAAGGCAGTGCTCCATGGGAATAGCATTAAAACTTTTATAGTCTTCAAGTAGGTAACAAAATAAATATTGCACTGGAGATAAAATCAATGTAGCTACATAAACTGTAAAAATGGTGCGAGTAATACCAAACGGTAGCAAAAGCAGTCATAAAAACATGTAGCTAAGTATGATACTGGTATAAAAATGTGTACAACGATACCACTGAATCCAGATGAGGAGGGATTAACATCAGTCCGTCGGCATGTAGATGTCCCGTGAAGGGAACTATCACAACTCCCAGTGGATGGCTGTAGAATCCCAGGTTGATAGAGGGAAGTGTAACAGCCCATGCGTGTGGCAGATAGTAAGGTCCCGCCGGCATGCAGATATGAAGGCACAGCAAAGGAGCCCTTCAGATGGACACGGCAAGCCCCGCCGGTGTCCGTGACGTCACCGGATCTCCGACAGAACTCCCTGAAGACCCGGAAGCCGGCGGAGAGGCGAGAGTACCGATTAATTTTTTTGATCGATCAAAATTCTTTTTATCGATTAATCGAGGAATTAATAGTTAATTTCCACAGCCCTAGTATATATATATATATATATATATATATATATATATATATATATATATAGATATATATATATATAGATATAGATATATAGATATATAGATAGATACACAGTGGGGAAAATAATTATTTGATACCTGCAGATTTTGTAAGTTTGCCCACATACAAAGAAATGAAGGGTCTATCATTTTAATCATTGGTGTATTTTAAATGATAGATAGAGACAGAAAATCAACCAAAAATCCAGAAAAAACACATAAAACAAATGCTATAAATTAAGTTGCAGTTCAGTAAGTAAAATAAGTATTTGATCCCCAAGCAAAACATGACTTAGTACTTGGTGGAGAAACCCTTGCTGGGAAGCACACTTGTTGGGCACTACTGTGTCATCACTTCATTTGAGAAAATGCCTGAAAGGAACCATCAACTTACAGATGCAAATCTATCCCGCAGTGTTCTGAGCCATTATGGTACCTGTGAACCAGTGGCGTAGCGTGGGTTGTCAGTGCCCGGGGCAAGGCAAGTAATTTGCGCCCCCCTTACCTGCGGACTTTTAGCACTCCCCCAAGTCCTTTCCTTGCCTACAATAGTACTGACCTACCTGATTCCTACACCGACCACTCCACTGACCAACCTGATTCCTATCCTGACCACCCCACTAAACTACACTGCCCACTAAACGCCACTACCCTGCCCACTAAACTCCACTACCTACTAAACTCCACCACACTACACTGCCCACTAAACTCCACTACACTGTCCACTAAACTACACTACACTACACTGTCCACTAAATTCCACCACACTACACTGCCCACCCCCTACACTACACTGCCTACCCCCCCTATACTACACTGCCTACCCCACCCCCCTACACTACACTACCTACCCCACTACACTGCCCACCCCACTACACTACACTGTCTAACCCCCTACACTGCCTACCCCCACTACACTACACTGCCCACCCCCACTACACTACCCACCCCCCTACACTACACTACACTGCCCACCCCACTACACTGTCTACCCCACTACACTACACTTAACCCCTTACATGCCGAAAGCCCTGAGGGATACATCATGCAGCATGCATGTCCCCCGGGGGGGGCGACATTTGGCATGTAAGCACTTGAAGTTAGCCCGAAATTAACGAATGGATGTGGCGTGACTCTTTCTAACTGCTCGCTGGCTGGCGGCTGCTCCCTCCTCTAAAACGGCTCACCTGCTTTAGTTATTCATCAGTCTGCCACAATGCCAACATCGATCGATACCCAGATGATGTCCCAGTTCCAGATCCGGCGCGGTCAGGCGGAGAGGAGGATACAATGGCGGCGGCTCAATTAGAGAGGCGGGACGGGACTCCAGGAACAGCCTTTGCGCATGCGCCGCCCGCGATCATGGACAGGCCAGTCCTGCCGCAGCATATGACCCCATTCGCCCAATCACAGGGCACCAGCTCAGATTAAACATGGCGGCCGGATCGCAGGGGACACAGTAGATAGAAATGTGGAGGATTGAGGCAAAGTGACACACAATGGTCCGGGATTTTGCCCCCCCCCAAATGTTGCGCCCGGGGCCATGGCACCCCCCACGCTACACCACTGCTGTGAACCATAACTGTTAAATATATGGCAGCCACCATAAATCACACATAGTACATAGCAGGGATGTTTATTTTCTTTAATTCACAGGAATTACAGGACATGAGTTTGTTCTCGTTTTTTTAGGGTCATAGTCAGCATTTTTCTTCCTCCAAACATGGCTGGTCGAGTTAATTGAGCCAAAAAGCAAAATTTTGATTTCATCTGACCACAGCACTTTCTCCCAATCCTCCACTGAATCATTTAGATGAATATTGGCATGACTTTACATGTACCTTCTTAAGGATTGGGACACACTGTGTTTGGAGGAAGACAAATGCTGACTATGACCCTAAGAACACCCTCCCTAAAGTCAAGCATGGAGGTGGAAACATTATGCTTTGGGGCTGTTTCTCTGCTATAGGTACAGACTGACTTTACCACATTTGCCACATTGAGGGGCCAATGTATGGAGCCATGTATTGTAAAAACTTGGATGAGAACATTCTAACCTCAGCCAGAACACGGAAGATGGGTCATGAATGAGTCTTCCAGCATGACAATGACCCAAAACATACCGTCTAGGCAACAAAGGAGTGGCTCAAGAAGAAGCACATTAAGGTCATGTAGTGGCCAAACCAGTCTCTAGACCTTAATCCTATAGAAAATTTTGGAGGGAGCTGAAATTTCGAGTTGCCAAGCAACAGCCAAGAAACCTTAAGGATTTAGAGAAGATCTGTAAAAAAGAGTGGACCAAAATCCCTCCTGAGATGTGTGCAAACCTGGTCACTAACTACAAGAAAAGTCTTACCTCTGTGCTTGCATACAAGGGTTTCTCCGCCAAGTACTCATTCATGTTTTGCTTGGGGGTCAAATAATTATTTTACTCACTAAACTGCAACTCAATTTATAACATTTGTATCATGTGTTTTTTTTCTCGATTTTTGGTTGATATTCTGTCTCTATCATTTAAAATACACCTATGATAAAAATTACAGACCCTTCATTTCAAGTGGGCAAACTTACAAAATCTGCAGGGTCTCCAATAATTATTTTCCCCACTGTGTGTGTATATATATGTGTGTGTGTATATATATATATATATATACACACACATATATACTACCATAATGGAGAGGATTGATCATTGCGCCTATTGTTGCTGCCTTCCATAATTAATTACCTGCAGAATAATGAAGGTCACCTGTCCGTCTGGACCTGCAGCTCTTGCTCCATGTTATCTAGACATATAAAAAAGATTATATTCTGTATGTATCAATCAGTTCTAACAGAAAAGTCATAAAGGAAGCAGTCTTTCATGATGAAAAAGCCTTGTTCCCTCATCTGTCATGTCATCACTTCATTTCAGAAATGGCCTGAGAGGAACCATCAACTTAAAGATGCAAATCTATCACACAGTGTTCTGAGCCATTATGGTACCTGTGAACCATAACTGTAAAATATATGGCAGCCATCATAAATCACACATACTACATAGCAGGGATGTTTATTTTCTTTAATTCCCAGGAATTACAGGATGATTTTGTTAGAAAAGTGTATTATTTCCTAATACAGTATATGAAATCCCTACAGGCATAACCTTCTGATGAAAGCAGACAGAGCTACTTGATCACTCAGTTTTGGCAAGACCTAAGTGGGTAAGGGGGACTAGGATTGGGCAGGGGTTGGCCCCAAACAAGCAAGTCCCCACCCTGCTTCTTACTGGATAGCACATTTACCCACCTGGAGGCCCGTCGCTATAGGACAGGCAAAACAAGCAATTGCTTGGGGCCCCGAGCTGGCCTGGGGCCCCCAACTTCCCCTTCCTAGGCTGTAGCCAGCCTAGGAAGGGGAAGCGTGGCCGAGCTCCTCTTCCTTCCTCCTGTCAGTTCGGCCGAGTACCACACTGAGTGCTCACTTCCTGTCAGTCTGGCCAGGAGCAGAAAACTGAATCTCCTGTACCGCGCGGGACCTGGCCGGACTGACAGGAGCTCGGCCACGCTACAACCTACAGGGAAGAAAGGGAGGTGAGAATAGAAAAACATAGGGGGGGGTAAAAAGAACATAGGTGGGCCCGGGGGAGTAAAAAAAAACATGGGGGGGAGAGTAAAAAGAATGCGAGAATGACCACGGTGATAATGGATCACCAACTCATAATAAATGAATGTGACATATATATAAGCACAAGTGCATGATAACACAATAGAAAGTTGTAACAAGTGATGCTATATGGTGATAGTAAGAGTCTCTCAGTGACTGTGAATAGAAAGAAGAGAGCTCACTGGCACAGCCGGGTGAATGGAAAGTGATCTCAAAATGGTAAAATATGAATAAAAGCAATGTGGGAAGCATAAAGATGCTTTTATTCATATTTTACCATTTTGTGATCACTTTTATTGGCTATATTTTACACTGATTTGTAAGATATTTTTATAAATAAACCTCATTGGTTGATCTACACCATATGGAGCCCTCTTTTATATTTCATGCTATGCTGGGGCACTAGTGATTCATCTTGCCCCACCATCACCCCTTCCATCCACCCGGCTGCTGGTTTTCTGCTTGCTGTGGTTCTGCGCTTTGCGTGCGTGCATGCGGGGGGGGGGCCTCCATGTCCATTTTGCTTGGGACCCCCAAATTCCTTCAAACGGCCCTGCCCACCTGTTGTTAATGGAACCCGCCGTCATATTCTGTCATACTCCTGGCCATAGGCGCACTCTTCACATTCCTGATCATAGGCCTTAATATTCAGGAATAAAGGAATGACCACACATAAAATGCATTTCAGCACTCTACTGTAACTGTCCAAAGATTTCTGCGACATCTGACATCACATTTGACATACTAGCAAACTTCTTCAATGCAGAACTCCATACAAAGGAATAGACATTCTGTAGTTGTCATTTCTTCACAGAACACAAGCACATCATTTGTAAGACATCTTCCCTTTGCACCTTCTCTCCTTGAGAGCACTATAGATTTGGGACCACTTACCTATATATACTCCACAGCATGTAGCTTCCATCACTGAGCAGGATCACAGTGCCTTCTATAGTATACCAGTCTCTTCCCAATATTCCTTCGTGGCTGTGTCCAGCCGGGCACACTCCCAGATGGCATATATTCCCAAGCTTTCACAACTACTTACAATTGCTGTTCCAGCTTGCGTGGGACTTCAGCCCTGCACAGGGCCCTTAAGATTAGCTCTGCAGGAGACTACATCTTAGCAGCTCTGGGTTGTCCGGCTTCCATGCCTCGCCTGGGACCAGGCCCCTTCCACACTGGCATTTATATGGGCACTAACTCCTCCCATTACAACCCTAGAAGAGGGTTTTCTCTAAAAGAGGAGCTAACACCTAATTACAACTTTCCTTTTGCTAGGCAATCTTGTTGCACCTGCTAACAAGCGGACTTCCACAATTCATTTTATACAATATACAAAAGACTATAAGAAACGGATTTGATGATCTATTAATGTGAACATATACTGAACCTCTCACCCATCCTGGGAACCCTGCTCCATTGTTAGAATAAGTTATAAAAAAAACTTGTAATACCTGTGCTGCAGAAATGGATGATCTAAGTGGCTCATTGGCAGCTTGCTATGTGACCATATGCCTTGCCTGAACTCTCCCATTTTAGTGTAGTACATATAATCACCCGACCGCCCACTGCAGGAGCCCAGAGCAGCTTTTCTGCAATATAGGTAGAGATTACATTTTTTTTTTAAATACATTAAAACAAAGATTTAGCTGCTTGTGAATTCATGGTGTCAAATATTAATTTATTTACATAGCACCAACATATTCATATTTACATAACTAAGTGAACAATTCACATTAGCAGGATCATTTTGGACAGAAGAAAAAACTCTACCAGTTCCTCTTATGCCGCAGACACACGGTCGGAATTTCTGATGGAAAAAGTCCATGGGAGCTTTTCATTGGATATTCCGACCGTGTATATGCCCCATCGGACTTTTCCCGTCGGAATTTCCGACGGACTTCGATAGAAAGCAGGTTTTACATTTTTCCGTCGGAAATTCCAACGGAGTTTTGCCCATGGCAAAGTCCGGCCGAGTGTACGCGGCATTCGTTTTATTTGAGACCCACACACATGAACAAACTGCTTGAAAATAATATCCTCAGTGGCACAGGACTTGCAGCCATAGAGCGCAAAAAGTAAGCCACTGTACCACTATCTGTGTTTCTACAGTGTGCCAAGGCTGATTAAAGTTTAGTGGGTTTTTTTCTCAAAGAAAATGGGAATGATGACACCATGGAAAAGAGCCTTGCATTTATTACTTCCACTTCCACTGTTCGTGTGATCTTTTCCAATCACTAGAGCCCAAAGCTCTACACCGATCAGACTTAACTTTATGATCACCCCACTTAATATTGATAATATAAGATCCCCTTTTGCTGCCAAAATAGCCCCTTTTGCTGCTACAACAGCCCTGACCCATCAAGACATGGACACCACTAGAACTCTAAAGGTATGCTGTGGGTATCTGGCACCAATAAATTAGTAGCAGAGCATTTAATTCCTGTAAGGCTGGGTGCAAAATGGTGCGCTGTGATTTGGCTTGTGTTTACCCACGTTTTTACCCATGGTCCCATTGGCTTCTATTAGATTGCACATTTTTGTTACGTTTTCTGAGAGCAGGAATTTTGGTGCACTCAGAAGATGCGGCAAAAACACACAACCAAATAAAAAGACTGTGACTAAAAATGTGGCTAGAACGTGGCAAACTGCACATACACCCGTGCTGTGGCCAAACCGCAGCACACCAGGGTGCACCCGGCCTTAGTTGTGAGGTGGGGCCCTAATATACTTGCTTTTCCAACATATGCCAAAGATGCTTTATTGGATTTAGATCTGGAGAATATCAAGGCCAAGTCAACGCCTCAAACTCCTTGTTGTGTTCCTCAAACCATTCTTGGACCATTTTTGCTGTGTGGCAGGGCTCATTATCCTGCTGAAAGAGGCCATTGCCATTGGGGATTACTGTTTACATGAAGGGGTGTACTTGATCAGCAACATTTTGTTTAGGTAGGTGGTACATGTCAAGTAACATTCACATGAATGACAGAACCCAAGGTTTCCCAGCAGAACCCTTCCCAAGGCATCACACTGCTTCCTCCAGCTTGCCTTCTCCCTATACTGCAATCTGGTACCATCTCTTCCCCAGGTAAGCGATGCACATGCACCCGGCCATCCACATGTAAAAGAACATGCGATTCATCAGAGCAGGACACCTTCTTCCATTGCTCTGTGGTCCAGTTCTGATGCTCACGTGCCCATTGTAGGTGTATTTGGTTGTGGACACAGGTCAGCATGGCCACCCTGACCGGTTTGTGCTACACAGTCCCATACACAACAAACTACGATGCCCATTTCGTTTGCGTTCAACACATGAACTTCAGGGCAACATTTTTACTTGCTGCCTAATGTATCCCATAGACCAGGGATATGCACTTAGCGGACCTCCAGCTGTTGCGTAACTACAAGTCCCATGAGGCATAGCAAGACTCTGACAGACAGAAGCATGACACCCAGAGGCAGAGGCATGACGGGACTTGTAGTTTTGCAACAGCTGGAGGTCCGCTAATTGCACATCCCTGCCATAGACTTTTAGATGCCAATGTAACAAGAAAATAAATGTTATTCATTAAACCTGTAAGTGGTCATAAAGTTATGGCTGATCCGTGTATACACCCTGCTTAGCAAAATAGTATGTAAGCAGACCTCAGATACAGACAGAAGATATACACTACCCAGCCAGAACACAAATGGGCAGTGCTCTGTGGTTTTTGGGAACCTCAGCATAACCGTGCCTGGGCAGGCTGTCCATTATCCATGCTCCAACACTGATGGGCAGCGTACAGCAACTTATTACTCTATCTGTATTAATGTTTGAATATTATTTTGCTGAATGTACTATACAGGCAGTCCCCGAGTTACGAACATCCAAGTTGCGAACGACTCCTACTTACGAACGGAGGCGTGACGTCACTGCCAGCAGCTTGCGCTCCACGCTGGTCCCGGAAATCACAAAATAGCCATCTTGCAGAAGGGGGCACATCCCACACCGCAGTACTACATGTACTGCACGCCCCACATACAGGACTGCATGCCCAGAAGTGCCCGGAACACCCCACATTGCACAGCCAGAAGCGCTTGGCTGGAGTTACACTTAAAAAAGATACTGTTCCGACTTACGAACAAATTCGACTTAGGAACAAACCTACAGTCCCTAGCTTGTTCGTAACTCGGGGACTGCCTGTATAAATTTTACAGGATTATTCTTCAGTGTGAAGGTGTTATCAAAGCTCTTTTTGTAGCATAGTAGCAAGCAACACATGTGACCCCATTGATGTGGAGTATTATGGCACTGGTCGTGTGGCTTACATAGCTAGGTTTGCAGAGGCAGAACATATCAAATTTGCATATGAACTATATTGACATAAACCTGTGTCTAGGGCTATTATACAATGAAACGAGATAAGAATTTTGTCTCAGGCTTTCTAAAGGCAGAATGAGATTTGTTCTTCACTTGGCCTTGTGGTCCCTCAGTTACATCCTGGAATCAGGGAGACAGTAGGGCAAAGTTACCAAGTGTTCATCATTTAGAGGGGGTGTCCCTCCTTTGGAGCCAAATCCTCCTCCCTGTTTCGTCCTTAGTTGTTCCTTGTTCTCAATTCTGTTGTATAGACCAGTGTTTTTCAACCTTCTTGTAGTCAAGGCACCCTTTAGAATTGCGCACAATCCTCTTTTTTTGCATGTTCTGTTTTTTATTAGGCTGCTCTATGCTCGTGAAACATGCCAAAAAACAGCTGGCAATATTTTCTTAAATTGAGCACTACCAAAATACATGGTACTGTGATACCATGCAATTAAGTGGGCGCAAGCAAAATGCAATTAGTGGATGAGTGGAGGTGCCATTAAGAATTAACACATTTTAGTGTGGTGTGGGAAAACGCGTGATTTCACACATTTTAATGCACTGCACCTGGAGTGAAAAAGCCCTAAAATGTAGTTTGTAAGGCAGCGCTAAATGAACAGTAGTTTGTAAATCCCCCCTACCCCCCCCCCCCCCCGCTAGCACAACTCCACACCCCAAAAAAATCCCCCTGTCTAACACAAATTACCCCACTTAGCACTTAATCCCTCTGATAGCCACAAACCCACCTTCCTACATCCCCCCTCTTTGCCCTTGCTGCAGCAAAATGACACAAAGCCCTGTACAGTCCTCCTCCGGGCTCTCTCCTCCTCTATGCTGTTGACTGTACTTTTGCTTGTGTAGCGGGGGTCCTAAATTGAGGTTATGTTATGCCAAATTTAGGGGTGACTTGAGTGATAGTTGGCTCAAGTCTTTCAATTACTGGACTCTGCCTTGCTGCTGCTTCACCTGGCTTGCAGTTCCCCTAAGTAGTATAGGTGGCGCTGTCACTTGTACTCGGGGTTGAACCACAGGCCATTTGGTGTCCTCTCCCGGCAGCCGTACGGTGGGTGGGGTCGGCCTGCTGTGCATGCTGGGAGAGGATACAAAAGGGGCGGACGCCATTGTTCAAGGGGAGAGTGATCTGGGGACCTGTACCCGAGGGAACCTGCGGGTTCGGGAGTCGAGTGCATGGCCTTCCAAGCCATGGGGCCACGTACGCCTCAGTCCCAGGCACCTTTAGTCCTGGGACTGCAACTTCAGCCCTGGGCCCAGCACCTTTAGCTGGAGCCCACTTCGGAAGGAAGAATCTCAGGATGCTGCCTTGCAAGGAGACCCGTTTCTGGATGAGGAGGCTGGGGAGGACCGTTTCAAAGGACTGGTGAGAGATCAAAGTGAAGGAAGGGGCCCAGTAACTCTCCAGGGGGGATGTCATCCATCCGGAACCCAGGGGCCTAACAACCTGGACCATCAGGAGGTTTGGGACACGATAGATCCTGTGGTAGAGGATCTCCTAGACGCATCTATTAGGGATCTAGATTGACTGTTCGAGCTGCACGCCGGCTGCTAGCACCAATGGTGGCTATCCGGGTGAGCCATACCCACTCGAGACCGAGTGGCGACAAAGCCAAAAGTGCCTGAATGCTGTCTATCCTTCTAACCCCTTTCTCTCTTCGTGCAAAGAAAATAAAGCTCTACGTTGGAGTGATATACTTGTGTGGACCTTGGAGTTACTTGGGGTATAGAGACTCCATCCTTGCACACTGAGGACAGAAACCAACTTTGAGGAGAACCTCGCTGCAAGACCCGTAGGTGAAACAAGTGTGCTTAACCTCTGCAAACCAGAGGGTACAGGCATGGTGGCACCTTGCACCTTTTCCTCTCACGAGTGAGCCAAAGAGACGGGAGGAAAAAAGTGAGGGCGCTACACTTGCAAAATTGAAAGCTGTGCCCTACCTGCCCTTAGCAACCAATGATGTCATCGGTTGGTAGGACACAGGTGGGTGGCTTAGACAGCTTTCACTTTTGCCGGCAAAATTACAGATAACAACACAGAGAAGAAAGCCTGGAGGAAGAACGGATGTTCTCTCCCTCCTCTCTGTACACAGAACTTAACACAGTAACTCTTTCATTGTTGGACTGTACAGGGCTTTGTGCCATTTTGCCACGGAAACCCAGGGTGCCGTGGCACCCCGGTTGAAAAATCCTGGTATAGACCAGTGTTGCTCAACCTTTTTCCAGTCAAGCACCCTTTAAAATCATACACAATCTCCAGTCACCTTGTTCTAAATTGTAATAAGCTAAATTAAAAGTTTTAAATATCGCAGTAGAATCCACACATTTGGGACACCGAACAGTAGTGGTGATTTATTCCTCCAGCTTTGCACACTCGTACTGACTAGTATTCTAGTATTTCTCTTCTCTTTCATTTTCTTTCCCTCGGTCTGCTAACGTGACCCCAGTGCTGACAGACAGAGGCAGGGGACAAAAAAGGATGGTGTGCAGGCACCCGATGTCCTCCTTATTAACCAATGATGTCACTGGTTGTTAGAATGCCAGTGGCTGGCCTGCACTGGGCCAAAGGTTTTATTGCTGCACAATAAAACCATGTGGCTTTGTGTAAGAAAAAGGGCAATTTGTGGCAATTTTAGGCATTTTGCCAAGGCACCCCTGAAGAACCCAGAGGGCACTCCAGGGTGCCACAGCACCCTGGTTGTAAGAGACTGTAGACCATTGTAAAAAAAAATACTATTTAACCATCTCAATACCTTTCCATTTACCCTCTAAATAAGCACATTTGTTATTTTGAAAGGCCCTATGGCTGGTCTGGTTTTAGGAATAGTGTCCCTTAGTGTCTCTATCCCTTTCATTCAACCTCTATATTATTGCACTGAACTTTTAAATGGACAGTATAATGTGTTTTTTTGGGGGGGGTTGTTAGAAAAGAAAAAAATAAGATGCCCAGGAAATGTAAAAACAAAATTGTTTGCTTCAACACTTATCTTTAGATCCTTAAAAGCATTAAACCAACCATTTTTTTAATTATTTCTTTATGGTCCATGTAAAAGAGGGCATGGCAGGGATGTGTCCTTTGCCTATATATGTTGTGCTAAAAGGTGTCCGTTTTCCAAAGGTATGGTAAAGAGCAACACAATTTATATCCCTGTACTTTTTCTGTGGTCTCTATACCAGTGGTGGCGGCTCCATTAGGGGCGCAGGGGCATGGCCACTAATCTACTGGCTAATGAGTGTGAGTACAGCAGCCAGCCTGTTCACAGGGGGTGTTGGTATGTATGAGTGAGGGGGGGGCGGGTTTGTTTGGCGCTCCCCACCAAAAAAAATATTGAGCATCAGCCGCAACTGCTCTATACTATACAACAACTACAACTATCAGGACAGGGCTTATCATAACATAGGTCAACATTTCTATGCCAGCTAAACATATCTAATCAGTGTATATATCTGTACCAACCACAGAAAAGCTATGTATATTATTGAGATGTGCATGCTATATGTCATTTGAACAGTGGTTGCTATGATCTAATGATTGTCACTTATCTTCTTTACAGTTTTCCATTAAAGTCCACTGAAGATCTGGGACTCAGAGGGAAATCGGGGAGCGGCCTGCCTTTCCTTCACTTGTTGACACCTCCTCACTGCAAGAGAACCTTCCACTTTGGAGGCTTGCTGGAGGAAGGAGCAGGCCCAGCTCTTTCCAAAGTCCAAGGGATTGCATGCAGCACTTTACACGCCCTTGGGAATTGAGAGAAATAAGAAATAAGAGATTTTGGAGCATAGCACATGAGAGAGACTTTTAAAAAGGAAGACAGAGAGATGCCTTGAGGTTGCCCTCCTAACAGAAATACCTACAGATGGACAATGTATGGAGTGGCATCTGGGGACTGGCATTCAGGATGGCACAAAACCGTTTTTTTTATTTCCAGCTTTTGTATCAAAGGAATGAAAGCTATTGTCTGTAATCAATAATATAGCTGAAAACTGCCACATATAGGGTCGCAAATGGGAAAGAACCTCACATGCCGCAATGTCATGTGACCTCCCCCTGTTTTGGATGATGCTGCTTCCTCGCTGACAAAATGGAACAGGACTTTTAATCTCTTTTTTAGTATTTTTGATGGGCAATTTAACACAAACTCAGAAACCAAAAAAAAAAAATGAAAAAAATGACCATTTTGCATGGATGCTGGTCCTGGCTGCTGTAAGCACCTCTTCTCCTTTGCATCTAGTCCAGGCTGTAATATACTGTAAATATAAGTTAGGCTGTCACTGATGGAGCATTGCTTATGCAAAGTGAATACCAAGCACTTATGCAACATCCCCGGTATAAACAGTAGATGCAGAATTTGTATTATCTAGATGTTTGCATTTAAACATGTATGCTCTGTTAGGGTTGTGGTTTCAAGAGGCATTAACAAAATTAACATATCATAGGAATGAAATATGATATATACAAACATTAATAAGAACTGTTTGATAGTTACAGGAACAAAAGCATTGCCTAGATGAACCAATCACATTCATTCTGTTATTTTGATTAAAAAATAAAGCAGGTGACAGGGCTATTGATGCATAGTCCTTAAAGAAATACTAAACAGATGTCCTGCATTATGTTGTAAACCCTGTGACATATCTGCTGATGCAGAATGCGGTTTGCTTTCAGGCTTTCAAATCTGCCAGCCAGCTGCATACAGTGCAGAGAAAAGCAACCCAAGGCTGCCACACCTCAGATTTATTTTTTTTGGAACACCACAACTACCCCTCAGGAACAATTGCTTTTGTCTGTACTAATGACAGGTCATCAATGGGCAGTGAAAATAAAGAGACCCCCACCCGTCGGTAACTGTGCAATGTCATCAGCTTTTCTAATTGCTATTCCAAACTGAAAACTCCCTTTAACGAATATTGGTACCTATATGCTAATCTAGATGAACTACAGGTACACAAAGGTGTCTACACATTTCTTCTAGCATTTTCTGAAAGTCTTAAAACCTCCTTATCATGTGATGTAAACAGCAACTTTATCTATGAAGTCAGTTCTTGGTCCTGCCCCTTTTACTTACCAAGGATGTCCCTTGGTGTTTAAAGTCACCCATCACATTGCTGGACCAATGAGTGGGTTTAATAGTCAGAAGGGTTGGGTCAAGCACTAACTTCCTAGGTGAAATCACTATTTCCATTAACAGGATGTCCTTGGTTTTAGGACTCCTGGAGTGCTCTTCAAGAAGTCAGTAGGTCTAGTTTTTCATCTGTTACCAGCTTAGGGACTTTTTTTTATATGTTTTTAATTAGGCTTAAGTAGGATATTGTTTAAGAAAGGGTTACCTAATTGATCATTTGCAGTGCATATGGTAAATAGAGCCTAATCTTAACTTGTAGGTTCTGAACTGGTTCTAACTGGTCCAAATCTAATCAAATCTCTTGAGACTTTTGCTTTACCCAGACATATAAAAATAAAGATTACATGAGTGTTCTATGAAGGACAAACATGCCTCTGAGTTCTCATAAAAACAGCTATACTGACATTTATATGGCAATGTGTTATCCATCTACATATGGACCCATCTGGAGAAAGTCAGCATAACTATTTTATAAGAAGATTTAAAAAAAACACAGTCCTTTAGTTTTCTGTGCTTGTTTATTATACACACATGAGTTTACAGGGTAGGAGCATCATTAAGGCTGCATTCACACCTGAGCGTTTTGTAGCCTGAAGCCTTAAGCTACAAAACGCTAGAGGGGAAAAAAATCCATTATTCTCTATGGAGATGGTTCACATCTCCACTCCAAAACGCCTGAAGCCGAACGCCTGAAGCTCAGACAAGTTCCGGACCCTTTTTTGTCGCCCAAATCGGGCAGATTTGGGCGTTTTAGGAGTCATAGAATGTAATGGAAACGCTTGATTCAAGTGTCTAGCGCGACAACGAGCGGTTCTACGGGCGCAAATTCGCGCGACAAAACGCCGGTAAAAACGCTTGAAGCGCTACGCTCAGGTGTGAATGCAGTCTAAGCAGCCATATGCACTGAGGATCTTTATGCCTGCTTTCTTGCACCAAATTGATGGGAGTCATCGGCTGTCTGTGGTTTTTCCTTTATCTCTGTGAAGAGAGGAGGTTATCACAGGGCACACTACACGTCAGTACAGGTTCACCAATTGACAACCTAGGAATGCAGTTTCTTTTCAGGTCCATTGGTTTGTGGGGTGCCCTGTAAGTACCCTCTATAAAGATGAATAAAGCCCCACAGACAGCCAATGGCAGCTGTTAATGTCATTGTTGGAAAGTGGGTGTAAAAATCTCACATCTTCATGCCTGGGTAAGAGCACCCTAATAGGTGTGTGCAGTGGCCATCAGAGCCTATAGCTTGGCTGTTTTTTGTATAAGGAAACATAAGCTGATATAGTTTATAGGACAGTGATTAGAGCAGTGGTAATCCAAAACAATCAATCGGATTCACATTCAAACTTTTAGGCATTTCAACCATTCATAAAAACAACTACTGATTTCTGATTGGTTGATCAATGAGCAATAACTAAGATATGCAAAAACATGTTGTTAGTTTGATCTTTTATTTACATTAACAGTAGAACATGGTAGCTTTATATTGCTTAATGATGTTGCCTCTATATGTAACATTGGAAAAATAAACATACACATTTGACTTGTTTATGTTAAGTTGACTCTTGCAACATGTGCAGTTTCTGCCCTTACAACTACTTGGTAGATGCACTTGTCAGAACCCTGTACAAATTTGTGTTTGGCTATTGCAGTTGACAGACAACAAAGGGGGCCAGTTAGAAACTAAAAACCCATCATTGTATTCTGTCAGTTGCAACAAGGGAAGACTTGCATCAGTTTCAAAAAGGTTAAGCAAGGCACATTTTAAGGTGGGTGCAGAAACACTGCAGACTAAAGGAGTGTTATATCTAGGACCTTTAGAAGGTATATCAGAGCAGATGGTAAGTTCTTTAAATCTCTTACACTGTCAAATGGAGGCCAAGCTGGCTTCTAGAGGTGCCTGCCCTTCCAAGCTTTTATGAATGCTCAAAAATCCCAGTAGCACACATTTATGACCATTATGATTTCAGCTCCTGACATTGGAACTTTGTCCTCTCCTTTCCTGCCTCGCAGAGCGCACTATTGGTCATGTGCCAAGACAGGTGATATCAGTAACCAGCAGCGAGGGGAGGAAGGAAAGGGAATTTGGATCTGAAGTTTCAGTTTGCATAATCAAGAGGGTTGACACTGTCTACCATAATTGCTTATCGAAACATTTTATTGCCATGTCCAATACGGGAAAATGTTTTGCCAAAATTGTACTTTGTTTTTTAATTATTGTGTGTGATGTATCTTAAAGTCATAATTGGGAGTTTATGTTAAGGACTCAAATACAGACTACAACATATATACCTTTCACGTTTAGTTATTACAGGACAGTACTTGCTACCGTCTATAGTCGTGTTTATGAGGAAATCAGCATTTACCTTTTAAAGAAGATATAGAATGCAGACACAGGAGCAGATTTATGCCAGAACGAGGTGCATTGCAGGCAGGGCAGAGTGCCACGGACAAGGAGGTTGCATGGCTCTGGTCCAACCCTTGCTAAGCAGTGGCATGGCCAATAAACATTAGCATCACTCCCTACAATCCTCCTTTAGCATATGCAGCTGACTTTCCCTCTGGACAGTGATGTCTCTCCTTCTTACTCAGTTCAGACTACCAACAGTAGCATGCGCACATTCCACTCTGAATCCCAACTGTCAAAATACAAGGGCATGTTATTAGGATTATACAGTATATATATGGGGAGGAAGTGAGGGATTAAATGCATTCCATTTTGTATTTTGGCATGAAAGAAATAAAGTTTGACAGTGCATGGGACATTTGTCTTCGGTCTCATCCTTTCCTTTGCCTCCAAGGTGACAGCAGTAAAAGACCTGGTTTCGCTATGTATACTAGGCATTTCTCGTGTGATACTTTTGGCAGCTACTTCAAGGAAAGAATGCGCAGTGGGATGGAATACGTTGGATGTTGGCCAGGTTTACAATATATCAATGGTGAAAGATGAGATGAAACAGGGAGCAGGTTGTGCTCACCGAGAGAGAAGATTCATCAACCTGGCCTTCGTAAGGCTTAGTCTGTGCACTTCAGGTAGCCAAGCCTGGCAGATGCCGAGCAAAGTAGGGAGCATGCAAGTTTCCCGTTCTGTAGATTGGGAGTCCAACTAAGAGAATTTTATGAAGAAAGCCAAATCCTATTACATTCTTTAAAGAAAAGGAAAAAAAAATGTTTCCCTGTTTTCTCCAGAATAAATAGACATTTTTGGAAAATTGAAAAAAAAAATTCAGTGTGGATTAGTTTTACAAATTGAAAGTAATTTTGTTACAAAAGGAATGTTAAATACAGTGTACAAATAGTATTATGCTTTAAATAAAAGTACAGCTTATTATATAAACTAAATTTGCTTTTTAACATTTTATTACAAATAGAATAACAAGGACTGTATATAAGAACCTATACAACAGGTAACCTCCCCCCTTTCCCTCATAATAATTTAGAAGCTTCCTGCCAATATGCATTTTCAGTTATTGACAAGGCTGATCCATAAGTATACTGTTCTTGCAAGAGCTTTACCAATGTTTTCCTGATTTCCAGGTGTTCTTTTATCTATAAATTAAGGGATTGTGTATTTTTGGGAGGCAGTGGTTTGCAACACTTCCTTAGGCTTAATGTACACGGGACATTTTACAACCTCCCCTGAACGATTTAACTTGACAGATAGTAAACAACGTTTGAAAACGCCAGTTTTGCCATGTTTACCTGCTGCGTTTAGGAGTGTTTTAAATTATTTATTTTTTTCAAATAATCAAAAATGTATCTCTATTAAAAATGCCTGTAAACGAAACGCGGCTAAACACGAGTTACTGCATTTACACGCGTTTACAAGCTGTTACAGGCATTTGGTGTTTCAAATGCCTCTGAACATCCATCCTGAACGCATTTTTTTTGCTTTCCAAAAATTGCTTCTAAACTCAACTGCCTAGAAACTACTATAAACGACCCTGTGTACATGTATTGATAAGATAACAGAGGAGAGTTTGGGGCAGCTGAAAAAAATGCCCAACTGCTCCTAAATGTCAGTTTATCAGCAGCAGTGTACATGAGGCCTTACTCGAAGATGCTGCTGGTGAAGAAACACTTTGATGATCCAGAAGCAGCAGAAAGAGTCTTTCTGGAATAAGAACTCTGGATGGAAAAGCTACTTGCACTTTCATTCTGGTCCTCATCCTTTAATTCCATAAAGTATGTCTTTAGGGCACCTCTGGCATGCAAGGATGTGTTTTGTCATCCTTGTAGCATTTGGAAAAGAATATTTCTTCTCACAATATTTGCAAATTGCAGACTTGCTCTCAGCAGAAATTGCAACTCTAGATGTTGGTCTTACCATTTTACTGAGAGGAGGAGAAGAAAAAACTATTTACTGAGCAGACTATAGGGAATCATTGAAAGGTTAAATAAGATAAACTAATTTGTCAGACAAATTTACCCTCTTACCTGTCAATTAAGGCCTGAGAGGACAGAAACTATCATCTTCTGTATTCCAACAATCACCCAGCTGTAGAAGGTAGAAGATGAAGCCCACAAGCAAACTGAATTGGAGCCTTTCCCCTGCAGTGCCCCCCCCCCCTGTGGCAGAAATACACATTTCTCTTGTTTGAGAACTGCATTGAGAGGTACAGTGTTACCTGAATTGTATTTCAGGATTTGCTTGGCTTGAGATGAGAGAACTTTCAATAATTTAAGTTTAAATAAAAAGTCTCAGAAATCTTTCATTATGGTCTTATTGATATATAGTTTGAATACCATGTCATAGATATATTACTTATCATTGTAAAAGAACATATTCCGCACTTCTTTTTTTTTCCAATTTTTCTGGAAGAAAAACAAAAAAACACCTTTCCATCTCTAGTAAAGACACACTAAGTTTTTATTGTAAAACAAATTACACCAAATCTTCACAGTTTTACTCTCATGGTACTCAAACATGAAATCAATCTGCTTGTTAAGAATATGTGAATACTTGAATGTCCCTAGCTGGGCCACAGTGGGGGGGGGGGGCAGAGCTGCTCCAAAGCCCCTACCCCCCATTTTGAGGGCATGTGGCCTGGTATTGTTCAGGAGGGAGTGGGCGCTCACCTTTCCAGACCTGCCAAACTGCATGCCCGAATAAGGGTCTGGTATGGATTTTGGGGGGGCACATTGTTTTTTTTTTTTTTGTTTCACTTAAAGTGGACAATAAACAGTGGACAATTCGCGAACAATAAAAATGAAAAATTCCTTTAAATATAGTGCCTGGGGGGTCCCCTTTGTCTGTCTGTAAAGTGGCTCATCCATAGCATGTATAGAACATACTGCAGCAAAAATGAAATTTCTAAACAAAAACAAAATGCATGAAATTACATTAAAATTTCCGGTAATACAATACCGTTGCTAACAATAGAGAAATGTTTAAAAAAAATGGCGTGGGGTCCCCCTCCAAAATCCATAACAGACCCTTATCCGAGCATGCAGCCCGGCAGGTCAGGAAAGGGGGGGCGAGTGTGCCCTCCCCCCTCCTGAATCATACCAGGCCACATGCCCTCAACATAAGGGGTGAGTGCTTTGGGGCAGGAGAAGCTCGCCAACCCTACCCCAAAGCACCTTGTCCCCATGTTGATGTTCAATATTTTAAAAAAGCATCCCATTACAAGTGGTCAAAAATATATTTTTTTAAGTTACTGGTAAACAATCCCCACCATACTTCCTGCATCTGCTAATCAGACTAATGCCTCGTACACACGACCGTTTTTTCCGACGGGAAAACTGCTATGAGAGCTTTTGGCTGGGAATTCCGGCCGTGTGTATGCTCCATCACAGTTTTTCCAATGGGAAAACTGCCGGACAAAAAAAGAGAGCAGGATCTCTTTTTTCCCCGTCAGGAAAAAGTCATGTAGGGAAAACTGATCGTCTGTATGTTTTTCCGACGGGTAAAAAAACGTTCATGCTCGGAAACAAATCGACGCATGCTCAGAAGCATAGAACTTAATTTTCTCGGCTTGTTGTAGTCTTTTATGTCACCGCGTTCTTGCCAGTCAAAAGTTCACCGGACTTTTGTGTGACTGTGTGTATGCAAGGCAGGCTTGACAGGAATTACGTCGGGAAAACCGTTGGTTTTTCATCCAACGGAAAAACTGGTCATGTGTACTAGGCATTACACATTTTTTAAGCGGAGTTGCTCCACAATGCCTAAAGTAGGATTCAGCGAAGACTTGTTTTAAGCTCATTTACTTGTTGTTATGCATATGTAATTCTTAAATATTCAAAGCTTAGCCCTAAGTTCACTTTAAGGAAATCCATACTGAGAAAAGTATGGAGGCTAGCATTCTGTTATTCTGGCAAGAACATAGACGGCATGTATGGGAAAACATGTACGGCATATCAACATGCAAATCTGCAAGTAAACATACAGGTCCTTCTCAAAAAATTAGCATATTGTGATAAAGTTCAATATTTTCTGTAATGTACTGATAAACATTAGACTTTCATATATTTTAGATTCATTACACACAACTGAAGTAGTTCAAGCCTTTTCTTGTTTTAATATTGATGATTTTGGCATACAGCTCATGACAACCCAAAATTCCTATCTCAAAAAATTAGCATATCATGAAAAGGTTCTCTAAACGAGCTATTAACCTAATCATCTGAATCAACTAATTAACTCTAAACACCTGCAAAAGATTCCTGAGGCTTTTAAAAACTCCCAGCCTGGTTCATTACTCAAAACCGCAATCATGGGTAAGACTGCTGACCTGACTGCTGTCCAGAAGGCCATCATTGACACCCTCAAGCAAGAGGGTAAGACACAGAAAGAAATTTCTGAACGAATAGGCTGTTCCCAGAGTTCTGTATCAAGGCACCTCAGTGGGAAGTCTGTGGGAAGGAAAAAGTGTGGCAGAAAACGCTGCACAACGAGAAGAGGTGACCGGACCCTGAAGAAGATTGTGGAGAAGGACCGATTCCAGACCTTGGAGGACCTGCGGAAGCAGTGGACTGAGTCTGGAGTAAAAACATCCAGAGCCACCGTGAACAGGCGTGTGCAGGAAATGGGCTACAGGTGCCGCATTCCCCAGGTCAAGCCACTTTTGAACCAGAAACAGCGGCAGAAGCGCCTGACCTGGGCTACAGAGAAGCAGCACTGGACTGTTGCTCAGTGGTTCAAAGTACTTTTTTCGGATGAAAGCAAATTTTGCATGTCATTCGGAAATCAAGGTGCCAGAGTCTGGAGGAAGACTGGGGAGAGGGAAATGCCAAAATGCCTGAAGTCCAGTGTCAAGTACCCACAGTCAGTGATGGTCTGGGGTGCCATGTCAGCTGCTGGTGTTGGTCCACTGTGTTTTATCAAGGGCAGGGTCAATGCAGCTAGCTATCAGGAGATTTTGGAGCACTTCATGCTTCCATCTGCTGAAAAGCTTTATGGAGATGAAGATTTCATTTTTCAGCACGACCTGGCACCTGCTCACAGTGCCAAAACCACTGGTAAATGGTTTACTGACCATGGTATTACTGTGCTCCATTGGCCTGCCAACTCTCCTGACCTGAACCCCGTAGAGAATCTGTGGGATATTGGGAAGAGAAAGTTGAGAGACGCAAGACCCAACACTCTGGATGAGCTTAAGGCCGCTATCGAAGCATCCTGGGCCTCCATAACACCTCAGCAGTGCCACAGGCTGGTTGCCTCCATGCCACGCCGCATTGAAGCAGTCATTTCTGCAAAAGGATTCCCGACCAAGTATTGAGTGCATAACTGAACATAATTATTTAAAGGTTGACTTTTTTTGTATTAAAAACACTTTTCTTTTATTGGTCGGATGAAATATGCTAATTTTTTGAGATAGGATTTTTGGGTTTTCATGAGCTGTATGCCAAAATCATCAATATTAAAACAAGAAAAGGCTTGAACTACTTCAGTTGTGTGTAATGAATCTAAAATATATGAAAGTCTAATGTTTATCAGTACATTACAGAAAATAATGAACTTTATCACAATATGCTAATTTTTTGAGAAGGACCTGTATTTCCTAATACACATTAGGATGCAAAGAAAAAAAAAAACAATTGCTAAATTACTTTTACCTGTAAAGAAGCAGGCTGCATTGCATGGATTCAAGACCTGCCTCTGTAGATATCTGGAAGAAGATCTGCATGATGCAAAATTTTATTGTGAAAAACTCTCTGAATCTGGCTTTAATTACACATTTCAGTTCATATTAAGGTAAATTGTATGCATTTGGATTTAGCACAGTTGTGGTGTTTGTGAAGACAGTATTAGCTGCTCACTAACTGAACATATTGCTTAGTGAAGCCCGGAGAGGGGCTCTAATGCTTCCTAAGATACTGACTTGCAACATACATAAAGATACGGAATTCTGACACCCATTTTCAGAGTGCTTGTTCCAGATATGTGACTTAAGGTATGGAAATCAGTGTGTGGCAGTCCACATACCCATCTCATCAGGGGTTCATACATGAAAGCTGAAGGACAGAAAGACTATGACAAGAAATTGCTACATTCAGCATTTAAATGGAATTAACACATAATAAAGCAATAATGCATTGTTCTGTCCCCAAATCAGCAGTCGGCAAAAAAAAAAAAAAAAATGTGTAACCTTGCTAAAATGACACAACAATCAACTTAGTGGAGTCCTCAAGATATCACATACAGTCAGGTCCATAAATATTGGTAAAATCAACACAATTCTAATCTTTCTGGCTCTTTACACCACCACAATGGATTTGAAATGAAACTAACAAGATGTGCTTTACCTGCAGACTTTCAGATTTAATTTGAGGGTATTTACATCCAAATCAGATGAACGGTGTAGGAATTACAACAGTTTGTATATGTGCCTCCCACTTTTTAAGGGACCAAATGTAATGGGACAGATTAACAATCATAAATCAAACTTTCACTTTTTAATACTTGGTTGCAAATCCTTTGCAGTCAATTACAGCCTGAAGTCTGGGATGCATAGACATCACCAGACGCTGGGTTTCATCCCTGGTGATGCTCTGCCAGACCTCTACTGCAACTGTCTTCAGTTCCTGCTTGTTCTTGGGGCATTTTCCCTTCAGTTTTGTCTTCAGCAAGTGAAATGCATGCTCAATCGGATTATTTCCCTTATGTCTTGAACACACGATCGGAACTTCCGATGAAAAAATTCCGTCTGACTTTTTTCATCGGAAATTCCGATCCTGATGAAAAAAGTCAGACGGAATTTTTTCATCGGATATTCTGACTGTGTGTGGGACCCATCGGACTTTTTTCCGTCGGAGTTTAGAAATAGAACATGTTTTATTTTTTTCCGATGGAAAAAAATCCTATTGGAAATTCCGATCGTCTGTGTGGAACTCGGACGAAGAAAAAAACATGCAAGCTCAGAATCAAATCGACGCATGCTTGGATGCATTCATTTTTCTCGGCTCGTCGTAGTGTTTTACGTCTCTGCGTTTTGGACGGTCAGAATTTGGTCTGACAGTGTTTATGCAAGACAGCTTGAACAGAATTCTGATGGAAAATTACATGGGATTTTATCCCATCGGAAATTCCGATCTTGTGTACAGGGTATTAGAAAAATCTTTGGTTGCTTTCGCAGTATGCTTCGGGTCATTGTCTGAAGCATTTGGCTGAATATGAGCAGATAATATTGCCTGAAACACTTCAGAATTCACCCTGCTGCTTTTATCAGCAGTCACATCATCAATAAATACAAGAGAACCAGTTCCATTGGCAGCCATACATGCCCACGCCATGACACTACCACCACCATGCTTCACTGATGAGGTGGTATACTTTTTTTTTATCATGAGAAGTTCCTTTCCTTCTCCATACTCTTCTCTTCCCATCACTCTGGTACAAGTTGATCTTGGTCTCATCTGTCCATAGGATGTTGTTCCAGAACTGTGAAGGCTTTTTTAGATGTTGTTTGGCAAACTCTAATCTGGCCTTCCTGTTTTTGAGGCTCACCAATGGTTTACATCTTGTGGTGAACTCTCTGTATTCCCTCTGGTGAAGTCTTCTCTTGATTGTTGACTTTGACACACATACACCTACCTCCTGGTGAGTGTTCTTGATCTGGCCAACTGTTGTGAAGGGTGTTTTCTTCACCAGGGAAAGAAATCTTCGGTCATCAACCACAGTTGTTTTCCGTGGTCTTCCGGGTCTTTTGGTGTTGCTGAGCTCACCGGTGCGTTCTTTCTTTTTAAGGATGTTCCAAACAGTTGATTTGGCCACACCTAATGTTTTTGCTATCTCTCTGATGGGTTTGTTTGTTTTTTCAGCCTAATGATGGCTTGCTTCACTGATAGTGACAGCTCTTTGGATCTCATTTTGAGAGTTGACAGCAACAGATTCCAAATGCAAATAGCACACTTGAAATGAACTCTGGACTTTTTATCTGCTCCTTGTAAATGGGATAATGAGGGAATAACACACACCTGGCCATGGAACAGCTGAGCAGCCAATTGTCCCATTACTTTTGGTCCCTTAAAAAGTGGGAGGCACATATACAAACTGTTGTAATTCCTACACCGTTCACCTGATTTGGATGTAAATACCCTCAAATTAAAGCTGAAAGTCTACAGTTAAAGCACATCTTGTTTGTTTCATTTCAAATCCATTGTGGTGATGTCATAGGTGTGCGCAGCCTATTGCATTAGGGTGTGCACCCCAAAGCCCAAACACACACTACTGATCACTCATGTTCATTCAGAAAAGGAAGGGGCCGGTAAATTACATATTTACTGGCCCCTTCCCCACTCCTAACACATCCCAGCAGCAACAGCCGATAGGAGAGGAGGGAAGCTGGCAGCACTGCGGGGGGAAAGATGGGAGCCAGGGCAGTAGGGGGGAATCTGTGCTGCTCAGGGTGATAAGGGTGTGCCTGGGCACACGTCTATGGGTGGTGTATAGAGCCAAAAAGATTAGAATTGTGTAGATGTCCCAATATTTATGGACCTGACTGTATAGTCTTTTGGGTTATATTGGGTAATACATCCTTGGCAATGTACCTGGTGGAGCCCCATTATACTCTTAATTGTATAGTAGAAAACCTCTACTGTAAGTGATCTGGTCTTGCAACAAAGCATGCATATATTTAATATGGTCCCACAAGTAGATGGAGAAAGTGGATACATACTGGTTCAATCGGCAGTCACAATATTCAAATAATGTGTGGTTATCATTAATGTTGTATTCTATTGTACAAGTCCACATTCTCAAAACAGAGTTCTCTATATTCTCCAAAAACTGCAATGGAAACCTTCATTAATTTAAAGTGTATCTTTAGCCAATTTTGGTTTATGAATGGGAATCTGTCAGGTTTTATTGCTGTCTCTGTCCTCTCTGGGAAGATTCCATGTCAGAGGGTGATTTCTAATCACATTGGATAGATTTTCTCTTACATCCAGTGTCTCTGTAACTCTGTAATATCTCCCCAATGGGACACAACCCAAAAAAATTGAATGGGTTTAAACTCTTTTTTTTTTCACAAGAAGATGCTTCGGGGATCATCTCGTCAATTTTTTTGGGTTGTGTGTGTCCCATTGGGGAGATATTACAGAGTTACAGAGACACTGGATGTAAGAGAAAATCTATCCAATGTGATTAGAAATCACCCTCTGACATGGAATCTTCCCAGAGAGGACAGAGACAGCAATAAAACCTGACAGATTCCCATTCATAAACCAAAATTGGCTAAAGATACACTTTAAATTAATGAAGGTTTCCATTGCAGTTTTTGGAGAATATAGAGAACTCTGTTTTGAGAATGTGGACTTGTACAATAGAATACAACATTAATGATAACCACACATTATTTGAATATTGTGACTGCCGATTGAACCAGTATGTATCCACTTTCTCCATCTACTTGTGGGACCATATTAAATATATGCATGCTTTGTTGCAAGACCTGGGTGCGGGCGGTTGTTGCAACCGCCCGCCTGGGTGCGGGCGGTTCAAGGTTCCGGCCTAGGCGCCCAAGGCCTGGCCGGAATGAAGCTGGGATTCCATCCCAGGCACCTTCAGCCTGGGATGAGGTACTATTGAGGAGGCCTGGGACCCAGTGACTCCGACTGGGTCCCGCAAGGGTGAAGTGATTCCAGGGTGCCCCTTGCGAGGGGACCCGCATCTGAGGTGAGGAGGCTGGGGAGGTCACCCGTCCGAAGATTCCGGTGCAGCGTCAACCCGGTGACGGATGGGCCTCCGGTAACTCTCTTGGAGGACATCTTCCCCTGATAGGGGCTGCAACGCAGCGGAGGTATTCGAATTAAGACTCCTGCAACCCTTGGTCATAGCACAGGGGGTGTAGGGACCCAGATCAGTATAGTGCCTCGACCTGCTCATCCCACCGTATCCTGCCATCGCATTGCCTGTATGTGGAGATACGAAATAAAACCAACAGTTGGACTGTGATCGGTGTATGGACTCTGTTAATGGGAGCAAAAGGGTGGTTTGGTGGTTTCTGCACAACAGACTCGGTACATGCCCAAGACACACCGGCCCGAGGAAACATCAGATATTGGCCTTCACCTCACCCACAGTTATGGGGAGGACATGGGCCGTAGCGCACCTCACTCTGTCGCGTGACATACCCCTAGCTAAAGAGGACGGGGTGAGGCCGCTACACGTGGGGTTCTCGTCCGGGATTGTGTGTGTCTTAACGATGGAACTGAGAACGTCTGTGTTTGAACTTTGCTGCCCGGAGGAGTTGCGAGAGGTCCAGCCGTGTGAAGTACTACATGTGGGGACTGTTAATGCACTGCGCCACGAGGCACCCCATGACTGCGCAATTTGTGGGCGGAGGCTGGCGGAAGCCCGCGAAAACGTGCAAATCACAGGGAGGAGTCTGGCCACGTGTGGAGATACACGTGGAGACTCCGGCGCGTGGTCAGCGCGTGATGGAGCAGCAAGTGGTCGGAATGAATTCAAGCTCTCCGTGGATGCCGGTATCTTACCCTATGAAGATGACTGCATTTGCTGATCCCCTGACAGACACGGGGATAAGACTTAGGCCCCGAGGACAGTTGGCTCTGTATTCATGCAGAGACACGGAGGCCCTCGGTGTGATCTGTCCCGGATGCTCGGGACTGGTGGTCCAACTAAAGCCGTTCGGGCGATGTGAAGCGTGCAAAGAGTTTCTTTTGGAGGTCGAATCATCCACAGTAAGGCCCCGGGCCCTTCGCCTCAACTGCATCACAGGAACCGCCACTCCAGGGGGAGAGATCCAGGCCTTTGCGGAGGTCCTCGTACGCGCTGACTAGGGCGACGTGACTGCCCAACCAGAGACGGAAAGAGAGAAATCCGAGGACACTGCTTCGGTCACCACAGATTCCCTGCTGCCACCTCCAAAGAGGAAAGTCGGCCTGGTACAGGCATCCTATGGTCGTGGTCGAGCTTCACCCCGCCGCTTGCCTGGCCTAGATGGCGCCGGTAGAGAAGAGAGTCCCGGACATCCCAGTTTTTCAGAAGGTCCAGGTGAGCTAGGGGCTGGGGCTGGGACTGTGGTGTTGGTTGGAGGTGTCGGGAGTCCACAGCCGGTGGAGCCCGCAAGGGAGGGTAGCCTTCCGTCTACTAGAGACTACCTTCCCGCCGAGATGTATGACACCTCTAGCCAGATTGCAGAGACTTTTCTCCCAAAGAGTCGCCCGTGAATATGGGTGGGAGTACCCCTACTTGCCTCGGGACTTATTGTATGAAGTCGAAGTTTTGCGACAAAGGTGGTACGACGAGTTTGTATGGGAAAAGCTCAAAGTGCCTCATGCCCGGCGATACCTGTCGTGTTCGCCGCCTGTATCTAAAAAGTTTAGAGACTGCAGAGCTGATTGGAGACTTGGGAGCTGTTGTTTTTCTCCCTCTTCTTCATGTGCCAAAGGCAGAGACTCTGGGGGTAAAAGTTAGTGTAGAAAAGCAGGAAGAAGGAAGATCTCGGCAAGTGTCATGACCGCGGCGCTGTCAACAGGTGGCAGTGTTGTGCAACGACTGTTTGAAAATTTTACACATGCATCACTTTGCTTATTGGAGTGAGTGGGTCTCTCGGCTGACAGACCTATTCATTCCAAGTTAACACAGATTGTTATGCCGCGTACACACGATCATTTTTCCCGTCGGGAAAAATGTCTTTTTTTTTTTTCGCCGAGAAAAACGATCGTCTGTGGGCTTTATGCCGTTTTTCTCGTTGAGAAAAATGGCAGGAAAAACGACGAGAAAAATTAGAACATGTTCTAAATTTTCTCATCGTTTTTTCCATCATTTTTTTCCGCTGCAGTTTTCCCATAGGGAGACACTGCCGCGGAGCCCACAGACGGTCGTTTTTCTCGACAAAGAAAAAAATGACGGGAAAAACGGTCGTGTGTGGGGGAAAATGCCGTTCCCTCGTTTTTCATTTAATTTCATGTCGTGATTCACGGCGGTGTTTTCACCGCCGTGAATCACGATCGTGTGTACGCGGCATTAGGATGTTGTTTTTGTTTCCCTTCTGCAGGAGATTCATCGGTCAAGACTACTGAGTATGGGGTGGTTCTTAGACAGTGATGGGAGGGATTGTACATGTGTACAGAATAGATGTTTTATGCAAAAGTTTATCGTTTTATATTTTTCCTTTCCCTTTTGAAAAGGTCTTGGCACACTTAGTATTCACAAATTTGGGGACAGACTCTGGGGCTTGCCCCATGTCACCACTCTTTGGGAGACATGGGTGTGCACCTGACGCTGGGGACCAGCGTCAAATCACAGGGGGAGTGTGTAGCGGGGTCTTCAGATTTAGTGGGATACACCTGGGGGTAGTGTGACCCAGGTGTGTAATTATGTCAGGGTTTAGACCCCTTTTTGTTATTCGTGGAGGATTGGGGGATGTAATATTCTCCTTTGCCTGTGGGTGGCGGAGTACTTACAGGCTTCAGGTAGAATCATCACCACAGTGCTACCCTTTTTGTCCCTTCCTGGAGATGGTACGGCTGGGGCGGGGAACCCGCCGTGGTGTTGATGGGAGGAGATAAAAGGGGGAGACGCCCTCGCCACGAGGGTTTCGGTCTTCGGTGGTCGGACTTCGGGGATCATCTCGTCACGCACCCAGGCACCTTTGGCCTGGGTGCGGGCGGTTCAAGGTTCCGGCCTAGGCGCCCTAGGCCTGGCCGGAATGAAGCTGGGATTCCATCCCAGGCATATTCAGCCTGGGATGAGGTACTATTGAGGAGGCCTGGGACCCAGTGACTCCGACTGGGTCCCGCAAGGGTGAAGTGATTCCAGGGTGCCCCTTGTGAGGGGACCCGCATCTGAGGTGAGGAGGCTGGGGAGGTCACCCGTCCGAAGATTCCGGTGCAGCGTCAACCCGGTGACGGATGGGCCTCCGGTAACTCTCTTGGAGGACATCTTCCCCTGATAGGGGCTGCAACGCAGCGGAGGTATTCAAATTAAGACTCCTGCAACCCTTGGTCATAGCACAGGGGGTGTAGGGACCCAGATCAGTATAGTGCCTCGACCTGCTCATCCCACCGTATCCTGCCATCGCATTGCCTGTATGTGGAGATACGAAATAAAACCAACAGTTGGACTGTGATCGGTGTATGGACTCTGTTAATGGGAGCAAAAGGGTGGTTTGGTGGTTTCTGCACAACAGACTCGGTACATGCCCAAGACACACCGGCCCGAGGAAACATCAGATATTGGCCTTCACCTCACCCACAGTTATGGGGAGGACATGGGCCGTAGCGCACCTCACTCTGTCGCGTGACATACCCCTAGCTAAAGAGGACGGGGTGAGGCCGCTACAGACAGATTTGTGGCAGGATGGTCCCTTTAAAAGTCCTGCACCTAACTGAAAGCCTTGCAACAGTTGTGTTAAGAATTCCAATAGGTGGAAAAGCTTTAGGTAGTTCAATGGGTAAACAAACAGAATTACCTCCCATTTGTACATAAGCAAACTGGAGGTAATTAAGACCAACTATATGTTTGCATTCTGAGACAAGCCATATTGCTCAAAGTGGAGCTGTGGTGTGTACACATCTTTGCTTGCGTGCTCCACTCCCTACCCCTCACACATTAGTAGGACGCTGTGAGCTACACAGCATCACTGGTTGCCAGAATGCTGTTGGCCACACAGCCAACAGCATCCTAGCAACCTGGACACCATGTAGCCAACAGTGTCCCAGGAACTAGTGACAATGTGTGGCCTCAAGGCTGTACATGAAGTGAGGATGGAATGTTCATGGTATGGACACTCCAGCCTCAGTGCCATCCCCACCATGCCTCCATGTGATAAATGAATATACCCATTTCTGATAGGTACATGACTCTACAGCAGGTATCGTGCAAAGGCATGACATAATTCTAAAGAGTGTCTGATTTCCAGGGATTGTGTTTTATGGCTGAGGTGCTTGAATAAATGGGCTTGTTCCATCTTGCAGAAATACACTGGTACTTCTTTGTTCTATATGGGGTGATGATTTGTGAACTTTAACACCTGCAAACACCTAGTGAGATAGAGTTCTTAATAACAAAGGTAACATACCACCATCAATAGTGGATGAATTTATATACTGTATATTGATCATTAAGGTATTGAATATGTGTACCTGTCAGTGAAACATTATAAAGAAGCACAGCATACTTCCATTTGAACACTAGATGGCAGCAAAGTCGACAGTGGAAGCTGTCAGCTGCACACACCACATGACTTCTTGGCTGCCTATAAAAGACAGCCTGGATCCATGTTTAAGTTGCTGGTTTATCTTTCAGCTTCCCTAGTTCCTTGCTTGTGTTTCCTGCCTTGATACTACCGTTGTGACCCGGATTGTCCCTGACCTGCTCCGATCTCTTCCAGCACCTGACCCTTGGCTAGCCTTTTGGACCTCTGCTACCTTTCTCCAGTGTTTGACCCTCGACCTGCTTACAGATTATTTTACCATTCTCCTGTGCTTGACCTCCAGCCTGCCTACGGACTTTGCTATTATCTCCTGTGCTCTAACCTCTGGCCTGATTACGGACTTGCTGTGCATCTCCAGTGTCTACTAGTACTGCACAGCTTCCAGCTCCACGTCATCCGCACACAGACCTACCAGCCTGCCGGTACCTCGTGCCTCTTCGTGTCCTTCACCCTCTGTTCCACCACCAGGGGTGGAGTGCGCTTAGTCGCAAGGGAAGAACCGCTCTCAGCATCTCGGCCTCGGTGAGTACCTTCGTGACAGTATAAACCAGCCAAAATGTCAGAGGCCGACAGAGCGTGTTCTCCTCTTGAGGCCCTGTGTCAGCAGGTCACAGCCATTATGCAGGCAGTCCAGAAGTTGCAGGAGGGTTATGTCCAGATGGATGGACGTCTTCAGCACCTATCCAGGTTGCCCGCTTCAGCCACCACAGCTTCAGCAGTTTCTCCTGGGACCTCCTCTTCTCAAGCTCAGTCCAACCCTGCTGTCATTATGGCCGTTCCTGAACCACGGGTTCCTATTCTTGAGCGATTTTCGGGCAACCGAAAAAAATTCAGAGCTTTCAAGAACGCCTGCTCCCTATACTTGGCCCTCCAACCCAGGACTTTTTCTTCTGAAGTTGTCAAGGTGGGGTTCATTATCTCCTTATTATCTGAGGAACCACAAGCCTGGGCCCATGGTCTCATGGAGCAGAGAAGCCCCATATTGAACTCAATAGACACTTTCTTTGAATCCATGGCTCAACTGTATGATGACCCTCAGCGTACAGCCACGGCAGAGTCCTTCTTACATACCCTGACCCAAGGAAAGAGACCAGTGGAGGACTATACGGTTGATTTCCGTAAATGGTCAGCTGATACAGGATGGAACGAGGCTGCCCTCAAATATCAGTACCGCCAGGGTCTTTCCGAAGCCCTTAAAGACGAACTGGCCCAGGTTGAGACCCCTACTACTTTGGAAGCTTTAATTCAATTGACCATTAAATTGGACAGACGCATGCGGGAGCGGCGCTCCGAGCGTTTCCAGTCCACCCGACCTACCTGGATGCTACCCAAGCCTTCTCCAGTCCATCCTCCGTTCCTGGCTCCTCCTGTTGTTTCTGCTCCTGAGAGTGAACCCATGCAGCTAGGTTTGGTCCGAGCTCCACTCACCCCCGATGAGAGACAGCGGAGACACCAAGCCAACCTGTGCCTATATTGCGTTGAAGCAGGAAAATAGGATTTTTATAACAGCTTACCTGTAAAATCCTTTTCTTGGAGTACATCACGGGACACAGAGCGACATAGTCATTACTAATGGGTTATATAGATACCGTCAGGTGCTGGCACTGGCAACTTCCAAAACCGGAAGTACCCTCCCCTATATAAGCCCCTCCCATCCGGGAGCACCTCAGTTTTGTAGCAAAGCAATAAGTGTCCCCAAAGAGGGGCGGGAGCTCTGTGTCCCGTGATGTACTCCAAGAAAAGGATTTTACAGGTAAGCTGTTATAAAAATCCTATTTTCTTTCTCGTACATCACGGGACACAGAGCGACATAGTCATTACTAATGGGATGTCCTAAAGCAATGCCAAATGAGGGGGGGGATACACCATATATAAGCTGAGCGCTATCAGACATGAGGATCTTTTGCGGCCTGCAACACACTGCGCCCAAAGGCGACATCCTCCTGACTTCTAACGTCCACCTGGTAGAACCTAGTAAACGTGTGAACTGAAGACCATGTTGCGGCCTTACAGATTTGAGCCAGGGAGGCCTGGTGATGCACTGCCCATGAAGTTCCAACTGCTCTCGTGGAGTGCGCTCTAACTTTGAACGGAGGCGGTCTCCTTCTCAAGCCATAAGCTTGCATAATGACCTGTCGAATCCACTTGGCTAAAGTAGATTTTGACGCTGCCTGACCCTTTCTGGGGCCTTCCGGCAGAATAAACAAAGTATCCGTTCTGCGAATCTGAGCAGTGGCTTTTAGATAAGCTTTAACTGCTCTTACTACATCCAAAGAATGCAATAACTTTTCCTCTACCGAAGTAGGTTTGGGGGAAAAAAGAAGGAAGAACCACATCTTGGTTCAAATGAAACCTCGATACCACCTTAGGAAGAAAGGCTGGATGAGGACGTAACACTACTCTGTCCTTATGGATAACCAGATATGGCTCCTTACAGGACATAGCTGCTAATTCCGATACTCTTTTAGCCGAACAAATGGCTACTAGAAAAATCAATTTCCTGGTGAGAAGCACCAAGGAAATATGCTGTAATGGTTCAAATGGTTGTTTCTGTAGAACCGACAGAACCAAGTTTAGATCCCATGGACATATGGGAATATTAACCGGAGGACTAATACGCATCACTCCTTGTATAAAGGCTTTGACTAGTGAATGCGAAGCCAAGGGCCTTTGAAAAAATATTGACAAGGCCGAAATCTGACCCTTGATAGTACTCAAGGCAAGCTTCCTATCTACAGCCCACTGTAGGAAGTCCAGAATCCTACCTATTACGTACTTATGTGGATGCCATTTCTTGGCCTCACACCACGCGATGTACGCCTTCCAGATTCTATAGTAGATCTGCCTGGATACCGGCTTCCTGGCATTGATCATGGTAGATACCACAGCATTAGAGAGCCCTCTCTTTTTTAGAATGTGGGCTTCAATAGCCAGGCCGTCAAACCTAGGGCTGGTAAGGAAGGGTGGTATATCGGTCCTTGCGAAAGCAGGTCCGGACGACGTGGGAGAGTCCAAGGACTCCCCACTGAAATTTTACAATCTCCGCGTACCACGCTCTTCGGGGCCACGCTGGAGCCACCGGAATCACTGGTTTCTTTTCTACCCTGATTCTGCGGAGTAATCGAGGTAACCATTGTGGCGGTGTGAATGCATATATCAGCTTGAACTGATCCCAAGGGAACACTAGGGCATCCGAGCCGCAAGCTAGGGGATCCCTTGTCCGAGAGACAAACCTGTCCCCCTTTGCGTTGAATCTGGATGCTAGAAGATCTACATCCGATGTTCCCCACCGCTGACATATTGTCCAGAAAACCTCGGGGTGAAGGGACCCTTCCTCTGGGCCTAATTGCTGGCGACTTAGAAAGTCCGCCTTCCAATTCTCCACTCCTGGAATGAATACCGCAGATATGGCTGGGACATATTTTTCTGCCCATTTCAGGATGTAATTTACTTCCCTCTGGGCTGCACGACTCCTGGTGCCCCCCCTGATGATTGATATATGCCACTGCTGTGGCATTGTCTGATTGAATTCTGACAGGGGACCCTTGGAGTTTGGATGTCCATGCTACTAGGGCATACCGGGCTGCTCGTATCTCTAAGAGATTGATGGGCAGGGCCTTTTCTGCATCCGACCATCTGCCCTGGAGAGACTATTGCTCCAGTACTGCTCCCCAGCCTATAAGGCTGGCATCTGTAGTGACCACCTTCCAAGAAATCGGACTGAAGGATTTCCTTTTTTCCAGATTCTGGGGAACCAACCACCAACGGAGGCTCTTGCGAACGGAAGGGGACAAGGACATTGTAAGTCTAGGGCCTGAACTTTTTTGTTCCAGGCTGACAGTATGGCCCCTTGCAAATTCCTTGAATGGAATTGACCGTAGGGTACTGCTTCGAATGATGCCACCATTTTCCCCAGCAGCCTCATATACAGGCGTATGGACGGCTGTCTTTTTTGTACCCACTAAGTGGATCAAATCTTTCAAAGACAACACCTTTCCTCGAGGCAAGAATATTTTTCTCTGGCCTGAATCCAACCTTAGCCCCAAGTATTCCAGACTTTTGACTGGTTTTTAGGGCTGACTTGTCTCGGTTGATAATCCAACCGTGAGATTCCAGATACTTGATTGTCTTGTGAACGACCACGTCTAGTTTTTTCACTGAGTGGTCTATCAGCAACAAGTCATCCAGATATGCCATTATCATTACACCTTGTGTTCTTAGATTGGCCAATAAAGGGCCAGAATTTTTGTAAACACTCGTGGTGCTGTGGCCAAACCGAAGGGTAAGGCTCTGAACTGAAAATGGCGCCCTTCTACTGCAAAGCGTAGAAATTTTTGGTGGACTGGAAAGATGGGAATGTGCAAATAAGCATCTTTGATGTCGATCGCGGCTAACCAATCCTCCCCTTGTAGGGCAGTGGCCACCGATCGGATCGACTCCATCGGAAAGTCCTGATATACAGGAATTTGTATAGCCCTTTTAGAATTAATATGGGCCTCCCGTCCGCGTTTGCTTCGGGACTGTAAAGAGGTTTGAGTAAAACCCGAACCCTCATTCTTCCAGGGGAACCTCCATAATTACTCCTTGGAGCAATAGTTGTTCTAGTGCCAACAGGAGGGACTCTCTCTTCCGGGGATCCCTTGGCACGTTTGACCTCAAAAATGGGAAGGAGGAGAGTCTTTTAACTCCAAACTGTATCCCAAACCTACTGCGGAGAGCACCTATCTGTCTTGATCGTGTCCCGCCAGGTCTCTTGCGAACAACTGGAGTCCTCCCCCCACCCGACTGAGTGGGGGCTTCAATGAATTTAACTTTGGGGGAGGTTTTGTACCTCCCCTGACCCAGGGTTTCTCATTACCCTGCTACTGTCCCTGTTTTTTACCCCCGGGATTTGACCGAGGAGGCCGTCGGAACTGTTACACAGCCGATGCCCCAGGGACTGGAGAAGCAGGCCTCTTAAAGAGGGACCTCTAACTCTGTTTTTAACCGGCAAGAGCGTATTTTTACCGCTGGAAATTTTCTGGATATATTTGTCCAGGTTTTCCCTGAATAAGCGTTCACCATGAAATGGGACGCTAACCAGCCATTCTTTACAGGGAGCTTCAGCAGACCAGTTTTTGAGCCATAGGAGCCTACGCATATGTACTATAGACAGCGTAAGGCGGGAGGCCTGATGGACTGAATCCTCTATGGCGTCAACCGCAAAGCCTAAGGCTCTAGGTAGATCAGCTAGGGCAAAGCCTGCTGATCTGTCAAGTCCCTCAAGACCTGTTTCAACTGATCCTTCACTGCTTAGCAGACCCCAATAGCTGCTACTGCTGGTTGTATCACCAAGCAGATTTTCATAAGGACTCCAATCTTTTATCTATTGGGTTCTTGAACATTTGGACATTATCCACTGGACATGTCAGTGATTTATACATACAAGAGATGGCTGCGTCCACTGTAGGGACCTTCCATTTTTTTTTTTGATGAACTTATCCTCCATGGGATAGACCACCGGAAATCTCTTGGGGGAATAAATATTTTCTCAGGACGTTCCCAATCCTGGTAAATGAGCCCTTTCAGTAAAGGGTGAAGTGGAAAAGAACAAACAGTCTGGGGGCTTCTAGCGACCCCAACGAGGATACAGTAGTGGTTGATGGTTCCGCAAGGTGCATTTTTAAATGCTGATCGGACCATGTTAGTCAGAGACTGAACCCATAATCTTTCAGCTTGAGATGCTGAGAAAAGGTTCCCCCACTGTTGATTCCTCTATAACAGAATCAACCTCATCCTGATCCCCTTCAGGCAGGTCGATCCCTGTATGGGACTGTTGCTCTGCTAACAGGCACTCTGAAGGAGGAGACGGAGATCGGGCGTGCTTTCCCTGACAGGGAGGCAGCGATAAATGTTGACAATCTCTCTCTAATCCTCCCAGAGCTGAGGAAAAAACCTCCTCTGTTACATACACAGGAGCAGGTGAACTGAGGACAGCCACAGTACCAAGTACCCCTGCGGGGTCTCTACGGTCACTTACCTCTGAACTTCAGGGGAGACTGGTGCAGCAGAAGTATGCCCAAGATCCTCCGAGCCCGATGAGACCCCCTTCGCTTCCTGGAAGATTCAGTTCCGGAGCTTCTGGACGGCATATTCCTAAGCCTAAAGCTGAGGTATTCCAGCCGTAATACACCACTTTTACTGAGAATAGTCTAGCACAATTGCTGCTATATCACAGTTGGTGTCTACTAATGTGCCTTTCTAGGGGATGCCTGTATCAACCGCTTGCTGTATGCCCTTTTTTTAAATGTTGCCAGCTCTGTCTCTGTACTTCATAGCCAGCTCACCACACAAAACTGTGGTTTTTACATGCTGGGAAGCCAGCACATGCGCAGAAGCGCTGCGGCGCACACAGAGCGTCATCCCCCAGGCTCCGCCCCCTTTCCTGGCTCACCTCTATATATAGAGGCGCGTGCACGCGCACGCGCGCGGCCACGTGCGCCTTCGGCGCTAATTTTGAAAAATGGAGACTAGGGACAAGAGCCAGGGCCCCTCTTTGCCGCAGGCCGGGGGATGGACGAGCATTGCAACATGGCAGAGGAAGCAGTTTCCCATAAGAGAACTCACCATCTGCCTGGACTTGCTCTGCTGAGAAGAAACTAGTCCACATGACAAGAAAACATTCCACAGCGGCCTCTAGTGGACAAACACAGGTACCGCAGTCTAATATCTTAAATATATATAAAAAAATATTTTTTTTTTTTTTCTTGACCACCATTAAAAATTATTACATTTTTTTAGTAGTTACAGGCATGCACAGAATTTTGCGGGAATACCATTAGGTAACAGACAGAAAGACAAATTAGGCTTGGGGGTCCCCCAATAGAACCAAGTTCCTGGGGGCCCCCACTTACCTGTTCCCCGCCGCAGGACTTTGTTTGGTCCACAAAAGCCCAAACTTCACCTATCACGGCAGGCATTGTAATCAAACCTTCAGGGACCGGGTTCCCAAGGATTCCACTCCCCTGGACCTGTATAGCACCCTGCACAGAAAACATCTTGGTCGTGGGTATGACCAGAGCTCTGGATCCCAGGGTCCAGCTCTCCTAAGAGAAGCATTACAGGCAAAACCTTGCTCTTCTCTGCAAGGCCCAGGTACCGACCGTTTAGCTATGAAGCTTTTTTGGTCGGATCCGGAATAGCTTACTGAGGCCCAAAAGAACCTGTACGCAAGCTCAGTGAAAAACACATGTTTCTTCTTGGCCAACACCTTAGACACTGGCAAAAAACTGAGGTGCTCCCGGATGGGAGGGGCTTATATAGGGGAGGGTACTTCCGGTTTTGGAAGTTGCCAGTGCCAGCACCTGACGGTATCTATATAACCCATTAGTAATGACTATGTCGCTCTGTGTCCCGTGATGTACGAGAAAGAAATTACTTACGTAACTGCCCCGTGAGACCCAGTAAGTCATGCAACCATTATGCTATGAACTATCAAGTTGCTGGTCCTACTCAAACTCATGTTACTCTTCCTGTCTCTCTACGGGTAGCGGGAGAGGTAATTCGGCTACTGGCCATAGTCGATTCGGGCGCCTGCAGCTGCTTCCTTGATGCATCATTGGCTCAGAAACTACATGTTCCTCTCCTCAACAAGAGACAGAATCTCCTGGTTTGCTTAGCCGATGGGTCCTTACCCTGCTCAGGACCTGTTACACAAGAAACTGTTCCCATTCTCACGGTCACAGACTCAGGCCACCAGGAGCACTTATGTTTTGATATTATCTGCTCCCCCATGTTCCCTGTCATCTTGGGACTTCCATGGTTACAAGCCCATGATCCTCAAATTAGCTGGCTTAATAAAGAGATTTCCTTCTCCTCTGCCTACTGCTCCCAGCATTGTTTTGTTCCAGCTCCTGCCTCATGCCTAACTGTTCAACCAGTACCTGACCATCTCCAGCATGTCCCTCCCGTTTACCTCGAGTTCAAAGACATTTTTGATAAAAAGAAAGCAGATTGTTTGCCACCTCATCGGTCTTACGACTGTCCCATTGACCTCCTACCTGGCTCAGAAATCCCTTTCGGTCGCATATTTCCATTGTCCGTGACCGAGTTGGAAGCTCTTCGGGTATACATAGACGAGAATCTTGAAAAAGGCTTCATCCATCCGTCCTCTTCACCGGCTGGAGCCGGTATCTTCTTCGTCGAAAAGAAAGATGGCTCCCTAAGACCTTGCATAGACTACAGGGAGCTCAATAAAATAACTATAAAGAACCGGTACCCGCTCCCACTTATCCCAGAACTGTTTCAGCGGTTTCGTACCGCCCGCATCTTCTCCAAATTAGACTTACGGGGTGCCTACAATCTTATCCGGATTCGTGCTGGTGATGAGTGGAAGACCGCCTTCAGGTCCAGGTTCGGTCACTTTGAATACTTGGTGATGCCGTTTGGGCTATGCAATGCCCCGGCAACCTTTCAACATCTGGTGAACGATGTCTTTCGTGAATACCTCAACAACTTTGTAATTGTCTACTTGGACGATATCCTTATTTTTTCTGCCACCATTGAACTTCACCAGACTCACGTAAAAAAGGTTCTCACAATTCTCAGAAACCACGGACTTTACCTTAAAGCTGAGAAATGTGAGTTCGAAAAAACTGTTGTCCAGTTCCTGGGGTTCATTATTTCCACCGAAGGGGTTGCTATGGACCCACAGAAAGTTAAAGCTATCCAGGAGTGGCCGGCCCCTACTGATAAAAAAGGGGTGCAAAGGTTCATAGGCTTCGCCAACTTCTATCGGAGGTTAATTAAGGGATTTTCATCCATCATCTCTCCCATCACTCAGTTGACCCGTCAGCAAAATCGTTTCAATGGTCCCAGGAAACCCAGGAAGCCTTCGACAAGTTAAAACTCAGATTCATCTCGGCACCAATATTACAGCATCCTGACCCGGCTTTGCCCTTCGTGCTGGAAGTTGACGCCTCAGAGACTGCTACAGGAGCTATTTTGTCCCAAAGACAGGGTCCCAAGGCTCTCCTTCACCCAGTGGCTTTTGCATCCCGGAAGCTAAGTTCCCCTGAAAGAAATTACGAAGTCGGTGACCGGGAATTGCTAGCCATTAAATTTGCCTTGGAGGAATGGAGATCTCTTCTGGAGGGTGCGTCCCACGCTATCATGATTTTCAAAGACCATAAAAACCTGGAGTACCTCCAGACTGCCAAACGCCTCAGACCACGACAAGCCCGATGGGCGCTCTTTTTCTCCAGGTTTAATTTTCATATCACCTTCCGACCCGGTTCCAAGAATGGTAAAGCGGACGCACTCTCCCGGATGTTCCCCGAATTTCCTCAGACAACTGAACCTGACACCATCCTTTCTCCACAGAATTTTCTTCTCCTTGCTCAGCCCGATCTAAGAACTGCCATTGAACAGGCCTCTAGCCACTGTACCGACCCAGAGATATCTTCTCTAGAGAAACGGGGCAATCTGTTCTGGGCTCAAAATAAAATTTTTGTCCCCCTGGAAGTAAGATCCTTGATCTTAAAGACATTTCACGATCACAAGCTTGCAGGTCACTTCGGAGTACAAAAAACCTCCGAACTGGTCTCTCGCTCTTTTTGGTGGCCAGGTTGGAGACGAGACTGTGAGAGCTATGTTTCTTCATGTATTTCTTGCCAGCGGAACAAGGGGGCAAGGGCCAAATCCTGGGGCCTACTGAGACCTTTACCTATCCCGGAAAGACCATGGAAGGAGGTCTCTATGGACTTTATCGTGGACCTGCCCCCCTCTGGAGGCTTTACCACCATTTTTGTCATTGTTGACCGCCTCTCAAAGATGGCGCATTTTCTACCTATGATTGGTACCCCCTCTGCCTTAGACACTGCCAACACATTCATTAAGGAAGTAGTGAGACTCCACGGGGTACCTGATAATATTGTCTCTGACAGAGGCGCACAATTCACCTCAAAATTTTGGAAGGAACTCTGTAAGTCATTAGAAATCAAGGTTTGTCTCTCTTCAGCTTACCACCCCCAGAGTAATGGCCAAACAGAGAGAACAAACCAAACTCAAGAATAATATCTTCGTTGTTTCTGTTCTTGCTCCCAGGACGATTGGTCTTCTTTATTACCCTATGCGGAATTTGCCTACAATAATTCCATACACTCAGCCACCAACCAGACTCCTTTTTGGTCCATCTGTCGTTTTCATCCTTCCTTCCTCCCTAAAACCATCCCGGAAATCTCAGTACCTGCAGTACAAGATCGGATAACTTCTATTCAATCAAACTTCCAAAGGATCCAGGAAACCATGCAAAAAGCTCAGGATAGTTATAAAAAACATTTTGACCGAGGAAGAAAAGCTAACCCGGCTTTCAAAGTAGGAGATGAGGTTTGGCTATCCGCCATCAACCTTAGACTCCCTTGCCCATCACGAAAATTAGGACCAAAGTTCATCGGCCCTTTCAAGATCAAAAGAATGGTAAATCCTGTGGCTTTTGAGTTGACCCTTCCTGATTCTTACAGGATACATCCCGTGTTTCATGCCTCCCTGCTAAAACCAGTGGTCCCTAGTCCTTTTTTGGGAAGAGAAGAACCTCCTCCTCCTCCAGTCGAGATTGATGGAGAACGAATTTGAGGTGGAAGCTATAATAAACTGTAGGAAGAGGGGTAGGCAACTTCAATACCTAATTAAGTGGAAGGGGTACCCGCCTGAAAATAATTTTTGGGAACCCTCAAGGAACATACACGCCCCTCGCTTGATCCGAACTTTTCAGTTGGAACACCCATAATTAGTGTCCAGTTTGGGCGTCCAGAGGCCGCTCCTCGGGGGGGGGGGCACTGTCAGTGAAACATTATAAAGAAGCACAGCATACTTCCATTTGAATACTAGATGGCAGCAAAGTCGACAGCGGAAGCTGTCAGGTGCACACACCACATGACTTCCTGGCTGCCTATAAAAGACAGCCTGGATCTCCATGTTTAAGTTGCTGGTTTATCTTTCAGCTTCCCTAGTTCCTTGCTTGTGTTTCCTGCCTTGATACTACCGTTGTGACCCGGATTGTCCCTGACCTGCTCCGATCTCTTCCAGCACCTGACCCTTGGCTTGCCTTTTGGACCTCTGCTATCTTCCTCCAGTGTTTGACCCTCGGCCTGCTTACAGATTATTCTACCAGTCTCCTGTGCTTGACCTCCAGCCTGCCTACGGACTTTGCTATTATCTCCTGTGCTCTAACCCCTGGCCTGATTACAGACTTGCTGTGTATCTCCAGTGTCTACTAGTACTGCACAGCTTCTAGCTCCACGTCATCCGCACGCAGACCTACCAGCCTGCCGGTACCTCGTGCCTCTTCGTGCCCTTCACCCTCTGTTCCACCACCAGGGGTGGAGTGCGCTTAGTCGCAAGGGAAGAACCGCTCTCAGCATCTCGGCCTCGGTGAGTACCCTTGTGACAGTACCAAGATATACAGTAAATTTGTTGTCTAGAAACTGAGCAAATACAGTAAGGCTGGCCATACATTAAGCAATTTTCTTTCCTTCAACCATGGGTTGAAGGAAAGAAAATCACTTGATTTTCCTATCAACACATTCAGTGTTAAGGGAATCCCTCCACTCTATTTCCTCTGCCACCAGAATACATTGATTACTGCTGCTGGCTATAATCACATGAAAAAAAAAAGACAAGAGGCTGGCTGTACTGAAGTCGATCAATAGATGATCGAATTCAGTACAGCCCATAGATGAAATTAAATTTCTCTGGTTCAGCAGGAATGGGTCGAATTTCGATCCATCTATGGGCGGCTTAGGAGGATCACTCATTTTTTTTTTAGCAGAAACGGTAATGATCCTCTAAGATCACAAAGATTTTTCTAATCAGCCCTTTCCAAACTACACTATATTGTCAAATGTATTGGGACTCCTGACTTTACACGCACATGAGCTTTAATGGCATCTCAGTCTTCGTCCGTAGGGTTCAATATTAAGTTGGCCCACCGTTTTCAGCTGTAACAGCTTCAACTCTTCTGGGAAGGCTCTCCACAAGGTTTAGGAGTGTGTCTATGGGAATGTTCGACCATTCTTCCAGAAGAAAATTTGTAAGATCGGGCCTGACTCTGTGCAGGCCAGTCAAGTTCCTCCACCCCAAACTCGCTCATCCATGTCTTTATGGACTTTGCTTTGAGCACTGGAGTGCAGTCATGTTGGAACAGGAAGGAGCCATCCCCAAACTGTTCCCACAAAGTTGGGAGCATGAAATTGTCCAAAATGTCTTGGTATGCTGACGCCTTAAGAGTTCCCTTCACAGGAACTAAGTAGCCAAGCCACACCATAATCCCCTTCCCACCAAATGATTGGGACCAGTGCACAAAGCAAGGTCCATAAAAACATGGAAGAGTGAGTTTGGGGTGGAGGAACTTGACTGGCCTGCACAGAGTCCTGACCTCAACCTGATAGAACACCTTTGGGATGAATTAGAGCGGAGACTGCGAGCCAGGCCTTTTCGTCCAACATCAGTGCCTGACCTCACAAATACGCTTCTGGAAGAATGATCAAACATTCCCATAGACACACTCCTAAACCTTGTGGACAGCCTTCCCAGAAAGAAGAGTTGAAGCTGGTATAGCTGCAAAGGGTGGGCCAGCACAATATTGAACCCTATGAACTAAGACTGGGATGCCATTAAAGTTCATGTGTGTGTAATGGCAGGCGTCCCAATAGTCTTGTTAATATAGTGTACAGTTGTGCTCGTACATTTACATACCTTGGCAGAATTTATGATTTCTTGGACATTTTTCAGAGAATATAAATAACACAAAAACATTTTTCACTCATGGTTAGTGTTTGGCTGAAGCCATTTATTATCACTCAACTGTGTTTACTCTTTTTAAATCATCATGGCAACAGAAACTACCCAAATGACCCTGATCAAAAGTTTACATTCCCTGGTGATTTTGGCCTGATAACATGCACACAAGTTGACACAAAGGGGTTTGAATGGCTATTAAAGGTAACCATCCTCACCTGTGATCTGCTTGCTTCTAATTATGTGTGTGTATAAAAGGTCAATGAGTTTCTGGACTCCTGACAGACCCTTGCATCTTTCATCCAGTGCTGCACTGACATTTCTGGATTCTGAGTCATGGGGAAAGCAAAAGAATTGTCAAAGGATCTGCAGGAAAAAGTCATTGAACTGTATAAAACAGGAAAGGGATATAGAAAGATATCCAAGGAATTGAGAATGCCAATCAGCAGTGTTCAAACTCTAATCAAGAAGTGAAAAATGAGGGGTTCTGTTGAAACCAAACCACGGTCAGGTAGACCAACTAAAATTTAAGCCACAACTGCCAGGAAAATTGTTTGGGATGCAAAGAAAAACCCACAAATAACTTCAGGTGAAATACAGGACTCTCTGAAAACATGTGGTGTGGCTGTTTCAAGATGCACAATAAGGAGGCACTTGAAGAAAGATGGGCTGCATGGTCGAGTTGCCAGAAGAAAGCCATTACTACGCAAATGCCACAAAGTATCCCACTTACAATACGCCAAACAGCACAGATGAATGGTACAGAGGTGGATCGCTGATGTTTTGGGGATGTGTGAGCTACAAAGGCACAGGAAATTTGGTCAAAATTGTTGGTAAGATGAATGCAGTATGTTATTAAAAAATACTGGAAAAACATTTGTATTCATCAGCCAGGAAGCTGCGTATGGGACGTACTTGGACATTCCAACATGACAATGATCCAAAACACAAGGCCAAGTCGACCTGTTATTGGCTACAGCAGAATAAAGTGAAGGTTCTGGAGTGGCCATCGCAGTCTCCTGACCTCAATATCATTGGTCCACTCTGGGGAGATCTCAAAAGTGCAGTTCATGCAAGACAGCCCAAGAATTTACAGGAACTGGAGGCTCTTTGCCAAGAGGAATGGGCAGCTTTACCATCTGAGAAGATAAAGCGCCTCATCCACAAATACCACAAAAGACTTCAAGCTGTCATTGCTGTTAAAGGGGGCAATACATGGTATTAAGAACTGGGGTATGTAAACTTTTCATCAGGATAGTTTGGGTAGTTTCTGTTGCCATTAAAAAAAATGCCCAGGAAATCATAAATTCTGCCAGGGTATGTAAACTTACAAGCACAACTGTATCTCTCACATAGAAAGTATTGCCAAATATCACAATAGATGCTTAGATTAGTCTAATCACCTGTCTATGAAGGATTACCTTATTCTATTCATTACCTTATAATATTGCTTGTGGAGCACCAATTATACCTAAATGGACCATTCACTATTTATTTCAGCAGATTTTCTGAAATTTCCATAAAGGCGTGGCTGAACTTTAGGCATAGCTCTCTTAAATTGTAGGATTTGTTAGGCAAATGGACCCTTGGTGCAAAATTATACTGAAAAGTGGCAGAATGCTGGTTTAAAATCCAACAGATTTTCCTATATAAAAAGAACAAGTGATCGGGTATGGGTATTCACCATTATTTATTAAAGATATTTTTGTATTATAGATAAAACTGTGCACAGTATGGCTTACCAGTGTAGCGGCCTCACCCTCTCTCTCTTCTTTAGCGGTTACTTTGGCTCCGGTCTAGGGGTACCTTGAAGGGGAGAGCGAGGTGCGCCACGGCCCATGTCCTCTAGATTACAGCATGTAGAGGTGAAGGCCAGCACCAGATTACCTTCGGGCTGTGTATACGCTCAGAGCCAAGTCTGTTCTGCTGATAACCCCCTTTGCTCCCAGTAATTGGAGTACCACACACTGAAAAGGTCCAACACTTATTTATTCCATAATGGCAAACAAATAGTCCTTTGCGAGCAGACAGTTTGAGACCCATAGAACAGTTCAGTATTGGTGGGGAGTAGGTCAAGGCACAATCCTCAAAGAAAACTAAACCGTTGAGGTTTCACCAACGGTTGCTAAGCACAGTGGCTGTAAAACATACTTTTTGGCTTCAGAGTCTCTTCCAGCAACTCTAATGAACAGGAACTGGAGTTACCTTCGCTACGTTGCAGCCCCTGTCAGGGGGAAGACATCCCTCCAAGAGAGTTACCAGAGGCCCCGCCGTCACCGGATTAATGCTGTACCGGGCTATTCAGAAGGGTTACACTCCCCGACCTCCTCACCTCAGATACGGGTCCCAACACCTTAGGGCCCCTCGGACTCCTCCACCCTCGCGGAACCCAGTCGAAGTAACTGGGCCCCAGGCCTTGGTCATAGTACCTCACCCCAGGCTTAAGGTGCCTGGGATGGACTCTATCCCTCGCTCCTGCCAGGTCAGTCAAGGGCACCTGGGCCCGGAACTCCGGAATGCCAGCATCCAGGCTGAAGGTGCCTGGGCGCGGCTGCGTCCTCCAACTCTGAACCCCAAGGTCAGGGCGTCCGCCCCTTTTATCTCCTCTCCCTTTGCGTCACAGCGGGTTCCCCGCCCCGCTGTACCAGCGCCAGGAAAGGACAAAAAGGAACAGTCTTGCAGTGCGGGTTCAACTCCGGCCCAGGGCGACAACGCCACCTGCAGGCCGCAGGGAACCTTGCACCACCAGAGTCCTCCAAGAACTACAAAAGGGATTCTCAGTCTCCCTAACAATTAGTACATCTGGGTTGAATAACCCAGATGCTCCCCCCCAAATTTAAATGCCCGCTAATAATAATAATAATAAGAGCAGCTGGCCCCATACAAATTCATGCCTGTAACATAATGCAGCAGATTAATGAAGGGAGCTGCAGCTAGAGTTGCAGGGACTCTGGTATTGTCCAGCATGGCGGATGTTGCAGTTGCCAGTATCTCCCCATGTCGTGTATGATAGAGAAAGCAGCAGCCAGCGCTTTAGACTCATCCATTATTAATAGTACAGCCTGATGTGTTGATGAATAATACATGGGTGGGAAATGGCACTTGGTTCTCCTTCCTCCATCCAAACATCAGCCACTTATCCAGGACTGGAACGTGTTTGCTTTGTTTATCATGACTATTCTGTTTGAAAGTGCATTATAATATACTAGGGAAGATGTAACTGTTTTTAGAAAGGACCTATCCTGAAAATGAACATTGAAATCTCTCATTAATACGGGAGCCTGAGTCAAAGTGGAATTGGAGACTGAAGACACAAATATTTAATGAGGAACATTAACTGTAAAACATTTAAACACCTGTTCTTCTGTGCATGAAATGCATTGGCAAAACCATTACCATGAACTGTGTGAGACCATAAAGAAAGTCTGAGGTACGTTGCTAGTGTAGGCGTGTTAATGCGCCAATTCAATAATACAGAAATTAACTTCTCGAAAGTGAGTAGTCCTCATTAAAAGAGAAATTCAGGAAAAACACAAATGAATCCACAAAGTGAAAAGCTCTTTATCCATGTCCATTTTTAGTTTGTTTTGGCGGAAGAAATATAACAGGTATGTGTTGTGTGTGTGCAACCAAAAATGAAGCACATTTAAGATAACAATGTAATGCATCCGTTGCTCTTTCCTATTCATAATGGAAGCTTGCATATTTTCTGAAAGCAGATTTATGATCTATAGCACATGCACACCCAGCCCCCCCCCAAAAAAAAAATTGTTCCAATTCCACATTAGTGGAGTGTATTCACCATTTCATTCATTATAAACATAGGCGTGCGCAGGGGGTGTGCCAGCTGTGCACACCCTAATCACTCGGTGCTGTGCCGATTCCCCCTACTGCCCAAGCTCCCCCCCCCATTGCAGTGCTGCTGGCTTCTCGCCCCTCGGCTGCTACGGGGATGTTTCAGGATGGAGAGTGGGGGAAGAGACTAATCAATAAGTCACTTACTGGCTCCTTCCTTTTCCAAATGAACACAGTGAACACACTCACTCACTGCGTTCAATCATAACTTAAGCATAGTAAACTGTGTCTACTATGCTTCAGTTTGTGAATGAACAGGAAGCCGCTCAGCACAGAGCACTTCCCATTCATTCACTGCCCATTGCAGCTGAGGCTGTGTGTTTGAGCTTTGGGGTGCGCACCCTAATGCAATAGGCTGCACACACCTATGATTATAAAACATAATATATGGATCCAGCATTGTCTACCATCCCACGTCAGTCTTTTGTCAAAGACAAATAAATTGTGTTGAAACTAGGGCCAATTCTAAACCTAGCCCCAGCAGCAATGCTATAAGAGTATCTAGTGAATGTGCATATGTGTATTTATATTGCAGTAAATAGAATCTAAAAAGCATACACCAGGAAAATCTATCTGCAGTGAATGTATGGTAAATGTGAGATTCACTGCTTTATAAATACAGTAAAACCTTGGTTTGAGAGTAAATTGGTTTTAGAGCGTTTTGCAAGACAAGCAACATTTTTAAATAAATTTTGACTTGATATACAATCGTTGTCTTCATATACTTGTAGCGTCATGTCACAACTGAGTATAAAAGAGAAGATAGGCACCTCTAAGTTTAGCATTATGGTTACATTTAATGAAGGTACAACATTTAGCAGTGAGTGTGCATATAAAAACTAAAAATAAATAAATGACCATTAAAGTTCCACAAATGCTCCAAATGATGCAAAATAGTGAAAAAACTTGTTCACTCTGTGCTTCTCTTTCATACAAAATCAGCGCCGCTTACCAGAACAGTTGGATCTCAAATTATAGAGATCAAATGGTCTTGTGTACATGTCAGCCAACTAAACATCTCCCCAGACTCCTCCAAACACTGCTCCTCTCCAAAGGGATGTTAAATGAAGGATCCCTCATGGAAATGGATCATCTGTCTCCGGGTTGTGTAGTACTTTAACATATATTTATTATAAAATTTGTAGCACTTACATTCAAGAAAACTGTGAAAATCACAGTAGTAACACAGCCGTGGATCTTGCCAACTGGCTGATACGTGGTGACGTCAAGAAATGCTGCTCCACTCAATGCATTTCCCCATAAGAGGCATCAGCTGGGACCGGAGGCTCCGGTCCCAGCTGATGCCTCTTGCAGAGAAACACGTTGGATGGAGCAGCAATCCTTGACGTCACCACGTATCAGCCTGTTGGCAAGATCTTTTATAAGCTATTTCATAATAAATATACGTTGAAGTACTACACCATGAAGCCTCTTTCTCGTAGAAATGATCCATGTAACAAAAAAAATTTTTAATAAAATTTTAAAAAATCTTTAAAAAAAATGTTGGTACTGTCACCAGTCAGTGTCCCTAATCACTTCCACACCAAATATATGGTGACGCTGTACTGCACTGGTGACAGTATGTAAAAAAAAAGAAAAAATAAGACAAAAAAACTTCAAAAAACCCATCATACCGCTTACTAAAAACCTTGGGGGGTATTTGTACTGTCCTGACAATTTAGGGCCTCAAGTAATGAGATAAGCAGTCCGTACATCAGGATTGATCAATTTTCATATATATACAGGTGAAACTCGAAAAATTTGAATATCGTGCAAAAGACTCAATGCATGCAAAGCTGTGATTTGTCATAATTGTGATGATTATGTCTTACAGCTCATGAAAACCCCAAATCCACAATCTCAGAAAATTTTAATATTACATGCATTCAATAAAACAAGGATTGTACATAGAACAATATCGGACCTCTGAAAAGTATAAGCATGCATATATACTCAGTACTTGGTTTGGGCCCCTTTTGCAGCAATTACTGCCTCAATGTGGCGTGGCATGGAAGCTATCAGCCTGTGGCACTGCTGAGGCGTTATGGAAGACCAGGATGCTTCAATAGCGGCCTTCAGCTCTTCTGCATTGTTCAGTCTCATGTCTCTCATCTTCCTCTTGGCAATGCCCCATAGATTCTCTATGGGGTTCAGGTCAGGTGAGTTTGCTGGCTAATCAAGCACAATAATCCCACGGTCATTGAACCAGGTTTTGGTGCTTTTGGCAGTGTGGGCAGGTGCCAAGTCCTGCTGGAAAATGAAGTCAGCATCCCCATAGAGCTCGTCTACGGAAGGAAGCATGAAGTGCTCCAAAATCTCCTGGTAGACGGCTGCATTGATCCTGGACTTAATGAAGCACAGGGGACCAACACCAGCAGATGACATGGCTCCCCAAATCAACACAGACTGTGGAAACTTCACACTGGACTTCAAGCATCTTGCAGTGTGTGCCTCTCCATTCTTCCTCCATATTCTGGCGCCTTGGTTTCCAAAGAAGATGAAAAATTTGCTCTCATCAGAAAAGAGGACTTTGGACCACTGAGCAACAGACCAGGTCTGTTTTTCTTTAGCCCAGGTAAGACGCTTCTGACGTTGTTTGTTGTTCAGGAGTGGCTTGACAAGAGGAATACGACATTTGAAGCCCATGTCCAGGATCCGTCTGTGTGTGGTGGCTCTTGATGCACTGACTCCAGCCTCAGTCCACTCCTTGTGAAAGTCCCCAACACTTTTGAATGGCCTTTTCCTGACAATCCTCTCCAGGCTGCGGTCATCCCTGCTGCTTGTGCACCTTTTTCTTCCACACTTTTCCCTTCCACATAACTTTCTATTAATGTGCTTTGATACAGCACTTTGGGAACATCCAACTTCTTTTGCAATTCCCTTTTGAGGCTTTCCCTCCTTATGAAGGGTGTCAATAATGGTTTTCTACACAACTGTCAGGTCAGCAGTCTTTCCCATGATTGTGATTCCTACTGAACCAGACTGACAGACCATTTAAAAGCTCAGTAACCCTTTGCAGGTGTTATGGCTTAATTAGCCGATTAGAGTGGGACACTTTGAGCCTAGAAAATTTCACCTTTTCTAATTATATATATATATTCTAATTTTCTGAGATTGTGGATTTGGAGTTTTCATGAGCTGTAATCATCACAATTATGACAAATCACAGCTTGAACTATCTTGCTTTGCATGTAATGAGTCTATCTCATATATTAGTTTCACCTTTTAAGTTGCATTAGTGAAATAAATGAACTTTTGCACGGTATTCAAATTTTTTGTAAAAAATTTCTAATAGTTTGTGCACTCCCTAACTTTCCTACAGACTAATAATATACACCGATTTTGGTTATTTTCAAAGAAATGCAGCAGAATAAATTTTGGGCTAAATTTATAAAGAACAATTCTTTATTTGCCAAATTTTATAACAGAAACAAAGAAAAACATGTTTTTTTTTTCAAAACTTTCAGTCTTTTTTTGTTTATTTAGCAAAAAATAAAAACCCAGTGGTGATTAAATACCAACAAAAGAAAGCTCTATTTGTGTGAACAAAATGATAAACAATTGATTTGGTTATAGTGTTGCATGATCGCGCAATTGTCATTCAAATTGAGACAGCACTGAAAGCTGAAAATTGGCCTGGGCAGGAGGAGGATAAAAGTGGGCAGTAATGAAGTGGTTAACCACTTCAGCACCGGAAGAATTTACCCCCTTCCTGACCAGGGAAATTTATTGCAATGCGGCACTGCGTCGCTTTAACCGACAATGGCGCGTCGTGCGACACTGTACCCAAGCAGAATGTATATTCTTTTTTTTTCACATAAATAGAGCTTTCTTTTGGTGGTATTTGATCACCTCTGTGGGTTTTTATTTTTTGCAGTATAAACAAAAAAAGAGCGTCAATTAAAAAAACCAAAACAATATTTTTTACTTTTTGCTATAATAAATATCCCAAATTTAAAAAATATATATTTTCCTCAGTTTAGGCCGATATGTATTCTTCTACATATTTTTGGTAATAAAAATTGCAATAAGCGTATATTGATTGGTTTGCGCAAAAGTTATAGCACCTACAAAATAGGTTATTGATTTATGGCATTTTTATTATTATCAATATTTTTTTACTAGTAATGGCGGTGATCTGCGATTTTTATCGGGACTGCGACATTGCGGAGGACAGATCGGACACTTTTTTGAAACCATTGACATTTATATAGCGATCAATGCTATAAATAGCTGTTGATTACTGTATAAATGTCACAGAAAGGTGTTAACACCAGAGGGCAGATCAAGGGGTTAAATGCATTTCGAAATGCAGTGCGCACTGCATCCCTGGGAAATGATGACACACATTTCCCAGGAGCAGTAGCGAGCTGAGGGAGATGATGTCAGAATCCGAGGTGATTCAGAAGGCAGATTTCGTGGGACCGCATAGCAATAGGTACTTCCAGCTGAGTAAAAAAACATTTTTTTCAAATTTTTTTTTTTTTAGGCTATGTGACAGCAGGAAGGTAAAGTCACCTGGTTGCATCCAGGGGGGTAGATATATTTCGCCCAGATTCAGGCTTTACGCCGACTTATACAACTAGGTGGAGAGTTGTATAAGGCTAGTGGGCTCATGGATGACTCATACCTCTAGGGAGAGTGTGGGGCGTCGTGCAGACAGAGATGAGGAGACCAGCTGAACCTTGTCAGCTCATTTAGGCCTCTATAAGAACTCCCAGCTTCATTAGATGTTAGCTCATGCCTGGAACCAGACCTGTGTGGACTGTCTAGGGAGAGTGAACCCCTGTGCGGTGAGGCAAAGCCTGTGTGGCTATTTGTTTGGACTTTTACTAAACCAGGGACTTAGGGACTAGGACAGCACTAGGCTGATCCCAGTTGTTAGTTAGGAAACCTGTATGTTTAGTCAGAGGTCAACTTGACCAGGATTTATTTTGGTTATGTTTCTTTTGCTTTGCTGTGTTTTGTCACTGTAAATAGAAAATAAACCGCACCTTTTTTTGATTTTGAAAACCACAACCTCCGTTTGCTGGGCCTGTTTTGTGTGGGGAGCCCATCCCGGGGGTCACACACACCCGCTGCCGAGCTAACCCCCTCACAGTTGGTGGAGAACCAGTGGCAGTTTTTTTTAAGCCAGCATGGAGGAGATACTGAAGCAGCTGGCTCTAGCAAATGCCAATCAACAGCAGACAAATGCAGGTTTGCAAAGGAGCCTTGCAGCCCAGCAGCAGACAAACGCAACTTTGCAACAGAGTCTGGAGGCTCAGCAACGAGCCCAGCAGCAATCTGAGGCCCGCTTCATAGACCTGTTGCAGAAGCAAGAGCAGAGACTACAACAACAGATGGAAGCAGTAATGCAGCAACGTCCGCAGACCAGAGAGGAAAGCCGTCCCACTAATACCGCGTCCTTTGGGGTGAGTCGTTTATTGACAAAAATGACTGGAGAGGATGATCCAGAGGTATTTTTGACCACATTTGAAAGGACCGCTGAAAGAGAAAAGTGGCCTGAGGAGCAGTGGGCTGGACTGGTGGCTCCTCTGTTAACTGGTGAATCGCAGAAAGCTTACTATGACCTAGAGCCTAACCAAGCAAAAGACTATGTGATGCTAAAAGCTGAAATATTGGCAAGGCTGGGTGTCACCCAGGCTGTCCGGGCTCAGCGTGTGCATAACTGGACTTTCCAGCTTGGAAAACCCCCCAGGTCTCAAATGTATGATCTCATTCACCTGAGCAGAAAGTGGCTACAGCCAGAGACTTTGTCCGCACCAAAGATTGTGGAACGTGTTGTAATGGATCGGTTTTTGAGAGCTCTTCCTACTGCCATCCAAAAGTGGGTAAGCCATGGAGACCCAGAGACGGCCGATGGTCTTGTGGATCGTGTGGAGAAATACTTGGCTACAGAGAACCTGACGGCCTCTTCCAGAGACACTCGGACTTTCCACCCTAAGACCAGACCATCCCCAGGGGCGGATAAGAGGATTCCAAGGGGTGAGGGTGGAGAGAGTGAGAGGGTGGGAGCTCTACCCCAAGTTTGGCGAGAACAGCCTGGGAATAGCAAGGTAGCTGTTATTTGTGTGCATGGGGACACCCGAGAGTATCCAGTGACTACAGTGTGTTTCGAGACCCCCAAAGGTACCCTCTCTCATCCAGTGGGCTTAGTATCTCAGTTACCGCATGACGCCATTGTGGGAAGGGATTTTCCGAAGTTCTGGGAACTGTGGGATGATCCTGAGCCCCTCACTGGTGCCCCTATGTACCAGGAATGTGATAGCCAGAACTCCCCTGAGAGTGGTGAGGACTCTCCGGAATTTCCCTTATCAGTATTGGCAGGGGAGACTCAAGAAACTGGAGAGGAGCCCACCTCCTCAGACGAAAACCTACCGTCTGTGGAGTTTTCTGATCTTGAGGTTCACAGGGAAAACTTTGCCACAGAACAGTTGAAAGACCCCGCCCTAATAAAGGCACGGGAAAACGTAGTGAAAATAGCTGGTGAGTTAGTGAACCCAGATAATACCTGCACTTACCCATACTTCAGCGTAGAGAAGGACCTACTGTATCGGGTGGCAAAAAGGGCAGAAGAAACCGTTGAGCAGCTTGTGGTGCCCAAACCTTACAGGAAGTTGGTGTTGGAGTTGGCCCATGGGCACATTCTTGGAGGTCATCTGGGGACAGAGAAAACCCGAGAGAGGGTATTACAGAGATTCTATTGGCCGGGGGTGATGAAGGACGTAGAAAATTATTGTTCCTCCTGCCCTGTGTGTCAGAGGTTGGCCCCGATGCCACATTTCCGTAGCCCGCTGGTCCCTCTACCCATCATTGAGGTCCCGTTTGAGAGGATCGCCATGGATTTGGTAGGTCCTATAATCAAGTCCGCTAGGGGGCACCAGTACATATTAGTTATAATGGACTATGCCACCCGTTATCCAGAAGCGATCCCTCTCCGAAATACCTCGGCCAAAACCATAGCCAAAGAGCTATCTCTTGTTTTTAGCCGGGTGGGTATTTGTAAAGAACTGCTTACGGACCAAGGTACACCCTTTATGTCCCGGGTTATGAAAGAGCTGTGTAAATTGTTCAAAGTGACGCAATTGCGTACGTCTGTGTATCACCCCCAAACCGATGGGCTGGTTGAAAGATTCAACAAAACCCTAAAACAAATGTTGAAGAAAGTGGTGGATAGAGATGGAAAGGATTGGGACTGTTTACTTCCTTATTTGATGTTTGCTATTAGGGAGGTGCCCCAATCCTCTACGGGATTCTCCCCCTTTGAGTTACTGTATGGGAGACACCCAAGAGGGCTGTTGGATATTGCCAAGGAAACTTGGGAAAGTGAGAGTTCTCCCCACAGGAGTGTGATTGAGCATGTCGCCCTGATGCAAGATCGAATTGCACAGGTAATGCCCATCGTGAAGGAACATTTGGCCCAAGCGCAGTTGGCACAGCAGAGAGTGTACAACCGTGGAGTCAAGACCCGTACCTTTTCCCCGGGGGATAGGATATTGGTACTTGTCCCTACGGTTGAAAGTAAATTCCTTGCCAAATGGCAAGGCCCCTACGAGATAATGGAAAAAGTGAGCGAAGTGAATTACAAGGTCAGACAACCAGGAAGGCGAAAGCCCGAACAGATCTATCACGTTAATCTGTTGAAAGCCTGGAGGGATAGAGAGTCCCTAGTCGCAGACACTTGGTCACCAGCTCAAACTGGTTGCGTGATTCCTGAGGTTGGAATAGCAGCCACCTTGTCACAACCCCAACAACAGGAGGTTAAGGAGTTTGTGCTTCGCAACAAGGAGGTATTCTCTGAGCTGCCGGGACAAACATCTGGGGTAGAGCATGACATCATTACCCCGCCCGGTGAAAGGGTGAAGTTAAAACCCTATCGGATCCCAGAGGCTCGACGGGAGGCAATACGGGAGGAAGTACAGAAAATGCTGAACTTAGGGGTGATAGAGGAGTCCCAAAGTGATTGGTCTAGTCCCATCGTGTTGGTGCCTAAACCGGATGGGAGCAGGCGATTTTGTAACGATTTTCGTAAGTTGAACAAAGTTACAAAATTTGACACCTACCCCATGCCACGTATAGATGAGTTGATCGACCGGCTGGGAACAGCCCGATACATGACGACTCTTGACCTCACAAAAGGGTATTGGCAAATCCCCCTGGCCAAGTCGGCCAAAGAGAAAACCGCATTTGTAACCCCAGACGGGGCGTTCCAATATAAAAGAATGCCGTTCGGGTTACAGAATGCGCCAGCCACATTCCAGCGGAAAATGGACCAGATGCTGAGGCCCCATCGGAAGTATGCTGCGGCTTACCTGGATGACGTAATTGTCCATAGCACAGATTGGGCCTCACATCTGCCAAAAGTGCAAGCAGTCCTGGACTCTGTTCGGGAAGCGGGGTTTACGGCTAACCCCAAGAAGTGTACCATTGGGCAGGAGGAGGCCAAATATCTTGGGTACACCATTGGGAGGGGAGTAATAAAACCCCAACTCAACAAAGTCGAGGCCATCCAGAGTTGGCCACGTCCCAACAGCAAGAAGCAGGTACGAGCCTTTCTGGGAATCGCTGGGTATTATCGGCGATTCATTCCCCACTTTGCTTCTAAGGCTGTGCCCCTAACCAACCTGACGAAGGGGAAAGGGTCGGTCATGATTAAATGGACCCCCGAGGCTGAGGCAGCATTCCAATTCTTGAAACAAGCCTTATGTAGCCAGCCAGTGTTGTACTCACCCGACTTCTCTAAAGACTTTGTCGTAAAAAGTGATGCGTCAGATGTGGGGTTAGGAGCAGTATTGTCCCAGGTCTGGAACGGGGAAGAGCACCCAGTCATTTACCTCAGCAGGAAGTTGAAGTCCCATGAGGTAAATTACGCCACCGTTGAAAAGGAGTGTTTAGCGGTGAAGTGGGCTCTAGATTCCCTTCGGTACTACCTGCTAGGTAGGCACTTTGACATGGTTACGGATCACGCTCCGTTAAAGTGGATGGCTCAAAACAAGGAAACAAATAGAAGAGTGAATAGGTGGTTCTTGGCCCTCCAGGAATTCAACTTCACAGTAAAGCATCGCCCTGGCGTTCAAATGGGGAATGTGGATGCTTTGTCTCGAGTACATGAATGCCTGATTGCTGGTGTTCCAACCCCGAGGTTAAAACAAGAGGGGGGGGGTATGTGACAGCAGGAAGGTAAAGTCACCTGGTTGCATCCAGGGGGGTAGATATATTTCGCCCAGATTCAGGCTTTACGCCGACTTATACAACTAGGTGGAGAGTTGTATAAGGCTAGTGGGCTCATGGATGACTCATACCTCTAGGGAGAGTGTGGGGCGTCGTGCAGACAGAGATGAGGAGACCAGCTGAACCTTGTCAGCTCATTTAGGCCTCTATAAGAACTCCCAGCTTCATTAGATGTTAGCTCATGCCTGGAACCAGACCTGTGTGGACTGTCTAGGGAGAGTGAACCCCTGTGCGGTGAGGCAAAGCCTGTGTGGCTATTTGTTTGGACTTTTACTAAACCAGGGACTTAGGGACTAGGACAGCACTAGGCTGATCCCAGTTGTTAGTTAGGAAACCTGTATGTTTAGTCAGAGGTCAACTTGACCAGGATTTATTTTGGTTATGTTTCTTTTGCTTTGCTGTGTTTTGTCACTGTAAATAGAAAATAAACCGCACCTTTTTTTGATTTTGAAAACCACAACCTCCGTTTGCTGGGCCTGTTTTGTGTGGGGAGCCCATCCCGGGGGTCACACACACCCGCTGCCGAGCTAACCCCCTCACAGCTATTATATGCACAATAATGCTATTTTGTATTTTTGGTGGAAACTCCCCTTTAAGGCAAGTTTCTGATCCACTCCACGCTGTAAAAACAGCAGGATCCTGGAAACCGAATATGCCCGTGGACGCCATTCCATCTCCTCACACATAGAGATGTAGGCTCCCCACGTGCGATGGTAGATCTTCCTAGATTTCCGTGCTCTCAACATGGTTGAAATGACTGAATTTGACAGGCCTTAGTACCTGGCTTTCAATAGCCATGCCGTTAAAGCCAGTGACTGTAAAGCAGGATGAAGAATGGGACCTTGCGAGAGAAGGTCCTCCCGCATTGGCAGTCGCACGAGGTCGGCGTACCAGGGACGCCTGGGCCAATCCAGGGCGATGAGAATCACCGGAATCCCCTCGGTCTCTACTCTGCAGAGCAGACGAGGAAGCAACTTCAGTGGGGGAAAGGCATAAATTAGTAGATACTGACCCCACGGGCCCACCAGCGCGTCTGACGCGTCTGCCCAGGGATCTCTGGACCTGGCCACGAACCTCGACACCTTGCTATTGAGTCGAGAAGCCAGGAGATGCACGTTTGGCGTGCCCCATTTCCGGCAAAGGAGTTGAAAAACCTCCGGATGTAATGACCATTCCCCCTGGTCCAGCATCTGGCGACTCAGATAGTCCGCCTGCCAGTTTTCCACGCCCAGAATGTAAACTGCCGATAGAGCCGGCACGCTCCTTTCTGCTCACCGCAGGATGTGAGCGACCTCCGACGCTGCAGCCGAGCTTCTTGTTCCTCCTTGATGGTTGACGTATGCCACTGCCGTGGCGTTGTCTGACTGGATCCTGACTGGACACCCTTGTAGCCTCTGTGACCACTTGGAGAGGCGCAGCCTGATCGCAGATGGGGACATGCAAGTATGCGTCCTTGATATCCAAGGACGCCAGGAAGTCACCCGGATGGAGCGCAGCCACCACCGAACGAATCGATTCCATCCGGAATTTTTGAATCTTTATGAAGGCATTGAGGGCCTTGAGGTCCAAGATTGGACAGACTCCGTCCCTCTTTGGGACCACAAACAGATTAGAGTAGAAACCCTGAAACGGGGTTGTCCTGTGGTGGTACGGGTATGATCACCCCGCACCGCAATAAGTCTCGCACTGCCCCCTGGAGGGCAGCCCGACGAGCCGGAAGGAGAGGCAGATTTGAGGGAAAAAATAGGATTTTTTACTCACCGTAAAATCCTTTTCTCTGAGTCCATGGACCGACACAGCTTCTCTATTGACAAAGTGGGTATTATCCGTTAATTAGGAGTGACTAGGCAGAAAAACTTGTAAAAAGTGTTGCATCACACCTTCTACAGTACCGCCCAGGGGGCGGACCCTCTGGGTATACCCTCTCAGTCTGCACATCGCAGATCAGTTCGTCAAAAAGCAGTACAAACTTAAAAGGAGGGGTGGGTGCTGTGTCGGTCCATGGACTCAGAGAAAAGGATTTTACGGTGAGTAAAAAATCCTATTTACTCTTTCGTCCATGGACCGACACAGCTTCTCTATTGACAAAGTGGGACGTCCCAAAGCAGTGTCAGAGAAAAAACGAGGGGTGGTAACAGCATAAAAACAAACTTCACCCCAAAACACAAAACAGCACTCCTCCAACGGAGGAGTTGCAACTCTAAACAGCCGCCTGCAAAACCTTGCGGCCGAAAGAGGCATCCGAAGATGCACCTACATCAACTTTGTAGAATTTTGTGAAAGTGTGAGCGGACGACCAAGTCGCCGCTTTACATAGTTGGGAAACAGACGCTTGATGTCGGAAAGCCCAAGAGGCACCTATTGCCCTGGTCGAATGCGCCGTGACAGGAAAGGGGGGCGCCTGACCCTTTAAGGCGTAAGCCTGGATTACTATCTGTCGGATCCACCTAGAGATGGTGGCCGATGAGACTGCTTGGCCCTTCTTGGGACCAGCCACCGAAACAAACAGTGAGTCTGACTTCCGGAACAGGGAAGTAGCAGATATGTATACTCTCAAAGCTCGGACAACGTCCAAGGAATGCAACGCCGACTCCTTAGGATTCGACGGCTGAGGACACAAGGATGGAAGTACAATGTCTTCGTTGAGATGAAAAGCCGAAACGACCTTCGGAAGAAAGGAAGGCTGCGGCCGCAGCACCACCTTATCCTTGTGGAAAATCAAATAGGGAGCCTTGCAGGACAAGGCTGCCAGCTCAGAGACTCGTCTAACTGACGTAACAGCCACCAAAAAGACCACCTTCTGAGAAAGTGTCAACAGGGGAATATCTCTAATATTCTCAAACGGTGCCTTCTGAAGCACCGAGAGGACCAGGTTCAAGTCCCACGGAGGTAACGGGGGGCGGACCGGAGGGGCCACATGTCGAACCCCCTGCACAAATGTACTCACGAGAGAGTGAGTCGCCAGGGGTCGCTGAAAAAAGACAGCCAGGGCAGATATCTGTCCCTTAATCGTACTTAGGGCAAGCCTTTGGTCTACCCCATGCTGTAAAAACAGCAGGATTCTGGAAACCAAATAGGTACGCGGATGCCATTTCATTTCCTCACACATGGAGATGTAGGCCCTCCAAGTGCGGTGATAGACCTTCCTAGAGGACGGTTTCCGAGCACTTCTCATAGTAGAAATTACTGAGTCTGACAGGCCCCGGTCTCTCAGTACCTGGTTCTCAACAGCCATGCCGTTAAAGCCAATGACTGTAAAGCAGGATGGAATATGGGACCTTGCGACAGCAGGTCCTTCCGTAGTGGTAGGCGCCAGGGGACGTCTGCTACCAGACGTACTAGATCGGCGTACCAAGGACGCTGAGGCCAATCTGGAGCGATTAGGATCATTGGAATTCCCTCTGCCTCCACTCTGCGGAGCAGAAGAGGAAGAAGCCTTAAGGGAGGGAAGGCATAGATTAGCCGATACTGGCCCCACGATGCTACCAACGCGTCCGTTGCGTCTGCCCATGGGTCTCTTGACCGGGCCACAAACCTCAATACCTTCCGATTGAGTCGGGAAGCCAGAAGATCTACGTCTGGTGTGCCCCATCTTTGGCAGAGGAGTTGGAACACCTCCGGGTGTAAGGACCATTCTCCCTGGTCCAGCATCTGGCGGCTCAGGTAGTCCGCCTGCCAGTTTTCCACACCCGGAATGTACACGGCCGACAGTGCCGGTACGCTCCTCTCTGCCCACTTCAGGATGCGAGCGATCTCCGATGCTGCAGCTGAGCTTCTTGTTCCTCCTTGATGATTGACATATGCCACTGCTGTGGCGTTGTCTGACTGGATCCTGACTGGACGCCCTTGCAGTCTCTGAGACCATTTGAAGAGGCACAGCTTGATCGCCCGGATCTCCAGGACATTGATCGGCAGGAGGGCTTCCTCTGGGGTCCAGCGACCTTGCGCCAACTGGACACCCCAGACTCCCCCCCAACCTGTAAGGCTGGCGTCCGTCGTGATCACTATCCAGTAAACCGGAAGAAATGACTTCCCGGCCATTAGAGCCGGTGCTGTCAGCCACCATACCAGGGATCTCCTGACTAGGTGGCTCACTCGGATTTGATAATCCAGAGATGAAGGGCATCTGTTCCATCTGGACAGAACTTCCCTCTGTAACACTCGAGTGTGGTATTGAGCATATGGGACCGCCTCGAAGGAGGCTACCATGAGGCCCAACACTCGCATGCAAAAACGGAGTGACGACCAATTCCTGGAAGTCAGCTGCCGTACTGCAGCCCGGAGGGTCTGCAACTTCTCCACAGGGAGGAATACCTTTGCCTCTGAGGAATCCAGAATCAACCCCAGGTACACTAGGCGTTGAGTGGGCACCAATACTGACTTTTGCGTGTTTAGTATCCAACCACAGTCTCGAAGAGTCTGACAGGTAATGGACACGCTTACCTCTAATTCTGAGCTTGAAGGGCCCTTCAGCAGAAGGTCGTCCAAGTAACCTGTGATAGCGATACCCCGCTGTCTTAGAAGTGCCAGAATCGGAGCGAGCACCTTGGTGAACGTCCTGGGTGCTGAGGCAAGGCCAAACGGGAGGGCCACAAACTGGTAGTGGTTCTTCCCGATAGCAAATCGCAGAAACCTCTGGTGTCTGGAGTATATGGGGACATGCAGGTATGCGTCCTTGATGTCCAAGGAGGCCAGAAAGTCCCCCGGATGGAGAGCCGTGACTACGGATCGAACCGACTCCATCCGAAATCTTTGTACCTTCACAAAGCAATTGAGGGCTCTGAGATCCAAGATTGGACGAACCCCCTCCTTCTTTGGCACAATGAACAGATTTGAGTAAAAACCCTGACCCCGTTCCTGTTCTGGAACTGGAATAACTACCCCGCGTTCCAGTAGACCCTGGACCGCCCCATACAGGGCCTCCCGACGGGTCGGTAGTAGCTGGAGATTGGAGGTGATGAATCTGTCTGGTGGACAAGAGAGAAATTCTATCTTGTAGCCTGAGGAGATTACTTCGCAAACCCACCTGTCGGAGACTAGAGCAGTCCACTGAGTCGCGAATTTGCGAAGACGTCCCCCCACCCGAGAGCTGGGTGGGGGCGGACCTTCATGTGGACGCAGATTTGTCCACAGGCTTGTTGGGTCTGCGGGACCAAGGACGCTTTTGTCCTTGGGCAGGCGCTTTATCGGCCTGGGGTCTTTTCCCTGTCGCCTTAAGAGGGCGAAAAAACCGCTTACGTGCAGTAAAGGAGGGCCCTTGCCCTTGGCGTGGTCCCCTACCCTTGCTAGTTTGGGGAAGCAAAGTGCTTTTACCTCCTGTAGCATCCTTGATGATGTCATCCAGAGAAGCCCCAAAAAGTCTGTCGCCCTTAAAAGGCAGATCCAATAGGGCTTTCTTGGAAGTCTGGTCCGCAGACCAGCCCTTTAGCCAGATCAGGCGGCGTATTGCTACTGCATAAACCGAAGCTCTTGACAGCAGGGGAATAGTATCCATGTCTGACTCGCAGACAAACTTAAGGCCCTGGACCAACTGGTCGGCCAAAGTTATCTCATTAGGAGGAGCATCTCGCTCCTTTAACCCCTGGAGTAGCAATTTTGCCCATTCAGTAAGTGTCTGAGACACTAGGGCCCCCGCCAATGCCGGGCGTACTGCTGAGCCTACCACTGAGTATAGGTAGCGAGCGAGTGCTTCAGCCTTCTTATCCACAGGGTCCTTGAAAACAGGAGCCCCTTCTACTGGAATAGTGGTGGCTCTATTAAGTCTGGACACCGAAGGGTCCACTATAGGGGGAGAGGTCCATATCTTCAGAAAACTCTCCTCAAAGGGGTACCGTACTGCAAACCTCTTTGGGGCTGTAAAGACCCTCAGTGGGTTCTCCCATTCCTTGTATAAGAGTTTGTCAAAATAAGACACACAAGGGAACACCTTAGCAGTGCGGGCAGGTTTACGAAACCCAAAGGGGACTGGAGTATCTGCTACTTCTTCAGTCCTTTCCAACTTTAGCGTATCCCGCACTGCAGTAATAAGGTCAGATACCAAAGCCGTCTCGCGTACTGACCTGGACTTGGAGTCCTCCTCACTGTCCGATCGGTCACGGTCTGCAGTCTCTGATGCATCAGAATCTGGGCCATGAGCCGTAGCTGGACCTGGTTCTGCATCAGAAATATCCCCAGAAGATTGCAGGGGACAGGGGCGTTTATTACCCCCTGTATTCCCGTGTGCTGCTTCCACCCTGGCAGCAAACGCCTCTAGGATTGCCGACATAGCGTCCATAGACACCTCAGGGACACCAGCTGCTAAATCTGGTGTTTCAGGGGAGAAGACATCTGGCTCAGATGCCATGCTGACCACACGCTGACACTCACAGGGCTCCAGGCAAGATATCAATAGGCCACCCTCCTGCGCTGCAGAGATGCTGGGTTACCCAGAGGACTCACCACCCTGGATAGGTACTGCTATGCTGCGCCTATGATGCTGTCCCCTTGCTGCTGTGTCAGTCTGCTTCTTTTATCAGCACTTCCTGTGTGAATTTTCGCGCCAGTGTAATGCACCCTAGAGGCCGGAGGCTCTCGCAAAATGGTTGCCAAAACCGTCTGTATGGAAGATAATGTGGGCTCTAAGAAAATGGCCGCCGACAGAAGATAGAGGTCAGGCAGCCATAGCCCACAAAAAAGATGGCCGCCGAACGGCAATATCTGCATACAGGGTGGACAAACATGGCCGCCGATCACCTGATAGGGGCCAGTGGGTGTGGCCGAACTACAGGAAGATGGCCGCCAGGCAGTTACAAGAGGCCAAACTTGGCATGGACCACCTCAAAATGGCCGCCGACGGCATGGAGACACAGAAACACAGGTAAGCAAAAATGACATTTCTTTTAAATGTTAGTTACAGCCAGCCCCGCTCCAGTGGGACCCCCTAGGTGACCCCCAGCACCCAGCAACCTTTAGCTAGAAGCCCAGGGAGGAGGGAAAGGCAGGGAGAGAGGGAAGAAAGGGGCCACAACCACTTACTTGATCTCTCCAGGAATGTCCAGCTAAATCACCCAGCCGAGGCAGGGGAGTTTTACTTACATATCCTGCATGTATTCTGCTGGAAGACATTCCAAACAGATCATCGTCCGCGCACGGAAGGTGACTGTTGGCCAGGCATGCTGTGATTGGACCCAGAAGGGACGATCATATGTATGCCCTGGAGCATGACGCTCACCGGACAGGCTGCTGCGACTCGGCCGTAAGGTCAGCCGAAGCTGAGCGGTCCGATGCAAGCCTTGGAGCGTAAGCTCACCGGCCAGGCTGCTGCGACTCGGCCGTAAGGTCAGCCGAAGCTGAGCGGTCCGATGCAGGCCCTGGAGCGTAGGCTCACCGGCCCCCCGTGGAGCGACGGGCATGTCGTGGAAAACCCAGCGCGTAGCTAGGGTCGGCACACGCTCGATGGCCGAAAACTGGGGAGACTACAAGGATCGAGGATCCAGCCTGTCACCCAGTCGGCAGTTGATCGAAGATCGCAGGAAACAACAAATGTAGCAAAAAAATAAAAATATATATATCTTTTTTCCCCGGACCAATGAGCCCGAAGGGAGCCATGTCCTACTCCTTGCTAGACAGAAAAAAACTGATCTGCGATGTGCAGACTGAGAGGGTATACCCAGAGGGTCCGCCCCCTGGGCGGTACTGTAGAAGGTGTGATGCAACACTTTTTACAAGTTTTTCTGCCTAGTCACTCCTAATTAATGGATAATACCCACTTTGTCAATAGAGAAGCTGTGTCGGTCCATGGACGAAAGAGTAAATCTGTTTGGTGGACAAGAAAGGTACTCTGTCTTGTACCCCGAGGTGACCACCTCACAGACTCACTGGTTGGAGAACAGGGAGATCCACTGAGCTGCAAACCCGCAAAGCCGTCCCCCCACCCTGGAGTTGGGCGGGGGAAAAACTTCATACGGTAGCAGGTTTGTTTGCTGGCTTGTTGGGCTTGCGCACCCAGGGACGCTTCTGTCCCCCAGCTGGACCTTTGTCCACTTGGGAGGGTCTGCCAGCAGGTCCTGACTGACGAAAATACTGCTTCTGTGTGGGAAAGGAGGGCCCCGGCTTACGGCGTGGCTCCTTCCCTTTAGTGGACTGAGGGAGAAGTGTGCTCTTACCTCCAGTGACATCCTTAATGATGTCGTCCAGTGAGGTACCAAAAAGCCTCCCACCTCCCACCTTTGAAAGGCAATTCTGCCAGAGTTTTCTTAGAAGCTTGGTCAGCGGACCAGCATATCAGCCAGATTAGGCAGTGCAATACCACCGCAGATGCGGAGGCCCTGGAGATCAAAGGGGCTGCATCACAGACGTACACAAGTCCCTGTACCAACTGTTCGGCCAGTGACACGCATTCTGGAGGGAGCTGATGCTCCTCCACAGTCTGGTGCAATATTTTTGCCCATTCAGTGAGTGTCTGGGACACCAAGGTAGCAGCCAATATAGGCCGCAATGCTGACCCCAGCATGGTGAACATGGAGTGGCTCACCGCTTCGGACCTCCTATCAGTAGGGTCCTTAAAAGCAGGGGTCCCCTCCACCGGGATAGTGGTTACTTTATTTAACCAAGAGACCGGGGGATCAAAGACCGGAGAAGCCCATTTTTTCAAAAGGCTCTCTTCAAATGGGTAATGGACCGACATGCGCTGAGGGGCCGCAAAGGGCCTCTGTGACCATTTCTATTCCTTATCTATGAACTTGTCAAAGAAATCAACATAAGGAAAAACCTTAGCAGAGCGGGTCGGTTTGTGCGACCCAAAAGGGACAGGCCCTGGTGTGGAAGTCCCAGCTGCATCTTCCGGCTTGAGAGTGTCCCTCACAGCATTGATAAGTGCACTCACAAGTGCCCTGTCTTGCGCTGACCCGGACGAGGGGTCCTCCTCACAGGGAAGGTCCTGGTCCGCCCTCTTCTGACATACCAGAACTGGGGTCCTGAGCCGCAGCCAGGCCCGAGTCTGAGTCAGAACATTCCCCAGGAGATGGAGGGGGCGCTTAGTACACCCCTTACGCCCGCACGCCGCTTCCACCCTGGCAACAAATGACTCCAGGACTGCCGACAAAGTGTCCATGGGAACCGCAGGTGCAGGGGCACCGGTTGCTGCCTCTGGAATGTTTGGGGAAAAAAACGTCAGCTTCTGACTCCATATTGCCCACTGACAGCCCTTAGGGACTTAGTCAAGATACCTGACACAAAATTTTGTCCACCCTCCTTGCTGCACTGACCGAGGGGGGGATACCCAAGGGACTCACCGCCTAGCCAGACACGGTTCAGCGCCACTGCCCGCTCTCCATCCGCACAACGCGTGTGACTGAGGAACTTTGTGAGGTGAATTGCGCCGTTCGTGCTGTTCAGGAAGCTCAGCCAGCACTAGAGGCCAAAACCCACTCCAAAATGGCCGCCGGGTGCCTCAGAGAACGCGCGCGGACCACAAGAAAAAGGCCGCCCGCAATTTCAGACCTGCATCAAAGCCCGACCACGGCAAAATGGCCACCAATGGGATTTGCAATGCACAGGCCCCAGAAAAATGGCGAAAAAAGACAAAAAAAGCAGCGCCTTTTAAGCGTAGCAGTCAGTGAAATTTATTAAAATATAAAACAAAGTACAGGTAATGCACTCACAAAAGAAGAGTAAAGGTGAGCTTATCTGAAAGGGGGTCCAGGGTAGTAAAGTTCATCCGCTTGTCCCGGAGATGTAATGCTGTATGTCCAGAGATGGAGGGAAGATGGTGTCTCTGAGCCTCTTCTCAGGAGTCGTCGGTGTTCACCGTGGAGCGGAACCACTCACTCACAATAGCGGAGCGGGGGACGACTTAGCTGGAACAAACCAGCAGACTACTTCCGGGTCGTGGGGTCAGCGGGGGGGAAGCGCACGTTCGAAGCATCCGTGCTTCTTTATCAGGCTTAATCGAAAAATGGCGCCAGCGCTTCAAAAAATGGCGCCCAGCAAGCGAGGTGGACGAGAAGGCCAGCAGCGGAGGCTTCCAATAATTTACTACCCCCCACACAGAGAGCGGGCCTGGCCAGCCCCCTGCCAGGACCTGGAGCCCCCCTAAAGGTATTCCCCGGTCGGAGGACCTGCTGGTACGCTCCTGTCAGACCTACAACCGAGCAGTACAAAGTAGCTGTTGGCCCAGTCCACTGTGACTGAGACAGCAAGCAGCCCGGTCATATGTGAACCCTGGAGCAAAGCTCACCGGCCACCCCTGGAGCCATGGTGTATGTCGTGGCCGACCCAGCGCGTAGCTAAGGCCTGCTCAAGCTCGATGGCCGGACTGGGGAGACTACAAGGATCTATAATATCCTGCCTGTCATGCCCAGCCGGCAGTTGAAAATTTCTTCAGGACTGGGCCCAAAGGGAGCCAGGTCCTTCTCCTCTACTAGGCAGAAAAAAACTGAGGCTGCTGACTGCAGGGTGGAGGGTTATGTCCGGAGGGACCGCCCCCTGGGCGGGGCTGTTCAACTCTGTTAAAGTAACATGTATTAAATATCTAACATGTTCTGCCTAGTCCTCTCCTAATAGACGGAACATAACCCAACTGTCAAGAATTAAGGAGCTGTGTCTGTCCATGGATGAAAAGAGAAAAAAGGAGGTAAATTTTGTTTGGGAGCCACGTCGCAGGACCACACAATTGTCAGTTAAAGCGACGCAGTGCTGAAACGCAAAAAGTGGCCTGGTCTTTGGCCAGCGAAATGGTCCGGGGCTTAAGTGGTTAAAAGCGAATTGCTCGGAGATTATATTGCATAGAATAAGTTAACATTATTTGGTGTGATACTATACCAACAAGCATGAGAGTGAACCTTACAAATTTGGAAGAACCTACACACTATATGACCAAACGAATGTAGGAACACCTCCAAATCATTGACTGCAGTTGTTTCCAGTGAAGGGTACTAATACTGCCCGAGCATACAGTACAGATATATAAACCATTATGCACTTCCAGCTTGGTGGCAACAGATTGGGGGAAGGCTCTTTTTGATCCAGCGTGACTGTGCCCCTGTGCAAAAAGGAAAGTTCACGAAGACATGATTTGATGAGTTTAGAGTGGAGTTTTGCACCTGACCTGAAAAAATAAAATAAAATAAATCTCCTTAGGATGAATATGCACACAAATCCACAGACACACCAAAATCTGACATAAATCCTTCCCAGAAGATTGGAGACTGTTGTAGAGACCCTGTTACCAGGCTATTGATTCAAAAAACAAAAATCTTCACATAAAATGGCATGCATGTTTGCTATGCGTATTATTTACATGTAAAAGCTTCCCATGTGTAGACATCCAAAAGCCATAAAATCACTGCTGGGTGCCGCCAGGACCACCAGCAGACTCACAGCTGTCAATCAAGTGACACTATAAAATATTCCCCCTTACTCCACCCTTGGCACCTACATAAGAGGTTATGTAGGCAGGCCCGGATTTACTCCCTTTGCCGCCCCAAGGCCGGGTCCTTCAATGCCGCCCCCCCCACCATCACATGGGGGGGGGGCGACACGCCGGGGGGGGTGAGCGATTTTTCGCAGACAATGATTGGTGCTAGTGCTTCAATCATTCCGGCACCATAGTTGTTATGGTGTCAGGATGATTGAAAAGAGAGTCCTGGAGCAATGACAAAAGGGGAAATAAGCAGAGGGACGGCATGACAGGTGAGACAGGCAGTAGCCAGCAGAGGTTGTGTTTCCCTTTAAGAGAAGGGGGGTGGCCGTGGGGAAGAAGGGGAGGGGGAGCGCAGTTAGTCAGGGAGGAAGTGACGTTTTCTCACTTCCTCCAATTCACTCACTCCAATTCAATTCACTCACGAGGTAGAAAGCTTCACAGCCGGTGCCATGGCTGATGTGGCTGAACTAATAGCGCAATTGCGGGCCGCGGTGGCCGCGCAGGGGGCAGATTGGCTGCAGGAGCAGGTTGCTGCAGTGGTGGATGAGCGGGCGGCGGCGCCCGCCGGGGGGGGGGGTCGCTCCGGGGCGCGCTAGGCCGCCTGAGCGATACAGTCCGGAGGCATCCCCGAGTGGTTCAACTTCCGTCCGGAAACCCGTTGGGGGCCCTCCGGCCGCATCCCCTGGCCGCACGCAGCCTGTGTCGGCGGGGGGGGGCCGGGAGGAATCCGCGCCGTGGACGGAGTTCGGCGGTGGGGGAGACGAGTGGCCCTCTTGCCCCTCCCCCTCCCGCGCGTCGGAGATGTGGGGACGTCGAGGCTGCGGGGGATGCCCGGAACAGCCGTGCGGCCCAGCGTGGAGGATCCAGTTCGCGGGCCAGTGGCCGGGAGGCGGTGGCGGTCAGGGGTCCGGCGGTGCCAGCAGGACGAGCGGTGAGGGGTTTGGCGCCTAGAGTGACAGATGGAAGTCGAGCGGATGACACCCGGGCCAGGGGGCAGACCCGCAGTCCGTCGGTGGAGGTTGCGAGTGGGTCAGGTGTGCCGGGATCGAGAGGACGTGAGGCCCAGCCGCGACAACCCTTGCCACGTGGGTCGCGTTCGCAGGGTGTGCAGCCAGCGCTTGTGTCGGCGGGATCGGATGACAACAGGTCTGAAGGGGAGCTGTCCGGGTCAGACGGTGGCGAGGACTCGGGACAACTGGCTTCGATGGAGAACAGTTCGGCGGCTGGTGGACCCAGTCTCAGGCAGCCCGGTAAGTCCCACTCTTCGGTGGTCATTTGTTCCTTATTACAAGATTTATTGGGTCAAGGGGGTGTTGGGGGGGGGGCTTAGGCGCGACACCTGGGTCGCGTTCTTCCCCACCGGGGAAAAAAGCGGCAGGGGAGACGCAGGACTTGTGGTCTGGGTTGGAGGATTTGGTCAGGCGTTTTAAGCCGGGCGGGGGCGACATGGGGTCGCCCGCGGCGGCTTGGGGGAAAACAGGGGGTTCATCGCAGGGGGCGGGGCTTTCGGATGCAACCGGGGCCCTAGGCGTGCAAGCGGTAGAGGTGTCAGAGGAGGTGCAGGCCCCATTGGAAGGGGGGGCGGCCACAGCAGGGGGGCAAGTGGCTACGGGAGAGAAAAACAAGGAAGTGATCAGGCTGGCGGACGCCGCTAAGAATGAGATGTACATTTGTTTTGAGGGACCGTTAGGAACTCACCTCAAGCCGGAGGTCAGAGAAAAGCTGTGGAAAGGTGAGTACGTGGAGATCTTCACGTTGCTCCCCTTGGACAAATTCAACCTGGATAGGGTGAAGCCGGAGGAGAGCAAGAAGGAGGACGAAGAAAAGAGGCGTTATCGTCTTATACCCCGTACTTTCACCAATTGGTTGCAAGCGTTTGCGATCATGGCTTGTGTGATAGGGCAGAAGGCCCCGGAACATTGTTCTGGGCTGTTCATTTATTTGGAGGCGGTTAGCGAAGCGTACAGGACGTATGGTGGCGTAGCCTGGTTGAGGTATGACGAACAGTTCCGGCAGAGGCTGGCCATGAGACCAGGACTGCGATGGGATCACAAGGACATCAACTTGTGGATGCGACTGATGACAGCGTCGCGGGCATCCAATCAGTTTTTTCAGGGGGGGGTCGGAGGTGCTGCGGCCTCAGGACAACCGACCGAGAAAAGGTGGGGCTACTGCTGGCAGTTCAACGAGGGCACCTGCAAGTACGGAGCAAGCTGTCGCTTCAAGCATGTGTGTTCAGGATGTGGGGGCAGTCATGCCTTGTCCAAATGCTTTAAGCGAGGCAGGGGTCGCCCCGGGGATTCTGGGGGAAAAGGGAACGACGCCAATACGGGTGGAAAGGATGCTCCCCTTTCTCAATGGTATCCCGACAGGCGTGCAGCCAAGTTGTTAGAGGAGGGTTTCGCCGGTGGTTTCAGAATTCCTTGCGCGCCGTTTGCAGTTCCCCCGGCAGCCAAGAACCTCCGGTCTGCATTGCTACATCCTTTGGTGGTTTCAGAGAAGCTGGAGAAGGAGGTGCAGTTAGGGCGGATGGCCGGACCGTTCACAGATGCGCCCATACCTGATTTAGTGGTGTCTCCCTTGGGGGTTGTCCCCAAGAGGGAACCTCAAAAATTTTGCTTGATTCATCACCTGTCCTTTCCCAGGGGTGGGTCGGTGAACGATGCTCTTGCGCCGAAGGACTGCACGGTATCATACACCTCCTTCGATGCGGCTGTGACATGGGTGCGTAGGTGTGGACGGGGAGCGCTGTTGGCAAAAGCCGATGTTCAATCTGCTTTTCGGTTGCTACCAGTACACCCGGACAGCTTTCGTTTCTTGGGCTGCATGTGGGAGGGGGGCTTACTACGTGGACCGTTGTTTGCCCATGGGTTGCTCCATCTCTTGCGCGCTCTTTGAGACTTTTAGTTCGTTCCTAGAATGGGTGGTCCGGGACGTGTCGGGGATCAGTTCGATCATCCACTATCTGGATGACTTTCTGTGTGTGGGCCCGCCGGGGTCTACCATTTGCAAGGTCCTGCTGGGGACGCTGCAATACGTGGCCGACCGTTTTGGGGTCCCTTTGGCCCCTGAGAAGACAGAGGGCCCCACGTCGTCCTTAGTTTTTCTGGGCATAGAGCTGGATTCAGAGAAGATGGAATGCCGACTCCCGGAGGATAAGCTGGAAGCATTGAAGGAGGAGGTGCGAGGTGTTATCGGCCGTCGTAAGATTCAGTTGCGACAGATGCAGTCACTATTGGGTAATGTGACAGCAGGAAGGTAAAGTCACCTGGTTGCATCCAGGGGGGTAGATATATTTCGCCCAGATTCAGGCTTTACGCTGACTTATACAACTAGGTGGAGAGTTGTATAGGCCCAGCTAAGGCTAGTGGGCTCATGGATGACTCATACCTCTAGGGAGAGTGTGGGGCGTCGTGCAGACAGAGATGAGGAGACCAGCTGAACCTTGTCAGCTCATTTAGGCCTCTATAAGAACTCCCAGCTTCATTAGATGTTAGCTCATGCCTGGAACCAGACCTGTGTGGACTGTCTAGGGAGAGTGAACCCCTGTGCGGTGAGGCAAAGCCTGTGTGGCTATTTGTTTGGACTTTTACTAAACCAGGGACTTAGGGACTAGGACAGCACTAGGCTGATCCCAGTTGTTAGTTAGGAAACCTGTATGTTTAGTCAGAGGTCAACTTGACCAGGATTTATTTTGGTTATGTTTCTTTTGCTTTGCTGTGTTTTGTCACTGTAAATAGAAAATAAACCGCACCTTTTTGATTTTGAAAACCACAACCTCCGTTTGCTGGGCCTGTTTTGTGTGGGGAGCCCATCCCGGGGGTCACACACACCCGCTGCCGAGCTAACCCCCTCACAGTTGGTGGAGAACCAGTGGCAGTTTTTTTTTAAGCCAGCATGGAGGAGATACTGAAGCAGCTGGCTCTAGCAAATGCCAATCAACAGCAGACAAACGCAACTTTGCAACAGAGTCTGGAGGCTCAGCAACGAGCCCAGCAGCAATCTGAGGCCCGCTTCATAGACCTGTTGCAGAAGCAAGAGCAGAGACTACAACAACAGATGGAAGCAGTAATGCAGCAACGTCCGCAGACCAGTGAGGAAAGCCGTCCCACTAATACCGCGTCCTTTGGGGTGAGTCGTTTATTGACAAAAATGACTGGAGAGGATGATCCAGAGGTATTTTTGACCACATTTGAAAGGACCGCTGAAAGAGAAAAGTGGCCTGAGGAGCAGTGGGCTGGACTGGTGGCTCCTCTGTTAACTGGTGAATCGCAGAAAGCTTACTATGACCTAGAGCCTAACCAAGCAAAAGACTATGTGATGCTAAAAGCTGAAATATTGGCAAGGCTGGGTGTCACCCAGGCTGTCCGGGCTCAGCGTGTGCATAACTGGACTTTCCAGCTTGGAAAACCCCCCAGGTCTCAAATGTATGATCTCATTCACCTGAGCAGAAAGTGGCTACAGCCAGAGACTTTGTCCGCACCAAAGATTGTGGAACGTGTTGTAATGGATCGGTTTTTGAGAGCTCTTCCTACTGCCATCCAAAAGTGGGTAAGCCATGGAGACCCAGAGACGGCCGATGGTCTTGTGGATCGTATGGAGAAATACTTTGCTACAGAGAACCTGACGGCCTCTTCCAGAGACACTCGGACTTTCCACCCTAAGACCAGACCATCCCCAGGGGCGGATAAGAGGATTCCAAGGGGTGAGGGTGGAGAGAGTGAGAGGGTGGGAGCTCTACCCCAAGTTTGGCGAGAACAGCCTGGGAAATCAGCGGCTCAAGAGGCGGCAAGAAGGATTGTTTGCTACCGCTGCCGGCAAGCGGGACATATTGCAGCCAATTGCCCGGTTGTGGAGGAACCCATGCAGTGTGACTTTCTGACGGGCAGACGTCAGTCGCTGTGTGCGACAGTCGCATGCACTGCCATTCGAGGAACTGAGAAACATTTATGCAAAATGTGTGTTAATGGTAGAAATGTTGTGGTATTGCTGGATTCAGGTAGCCTTGTGACCCTGATAAAGGCTGAGTTAGTTAAAACAGAGGTCTCTGGGAATAGCAAGGTAGCTGTTATTTGTGTGCATGGGGACACCCGAGAGTATCCAGTGACTACAGTGTGTTTCGAGACCCCCAAAGGTACCCTCTCTCATCCAGTGGGCTTAGTATCTCAGTTACCGCATGACGCCATTGTGGGAAGGGATTTTCCGAAGTTCTGGGAACTGTGGGATGATCCTGAGCCCCTCACTGGTGCCCCTATGTACCAGGAATGTGATAGCCAGAACTCCCCTGAGAGTGGTGAGGACTCTCCGGAATTTCCCTTATCAGTATTGGCAGGGGAGACTCAAGAAACTGGAGAGGAGCCCACCTCCTCAGACGAAAACCTACCGTCTGTGGAGTTTTCTGATCTTGAGGTTCACAGGGAAAACTTTGCCACAGAACAGTTGAAAGACCCCGCCCTAATAAAGGCACGGGAAAACGTAGTGAAAATAGATGGCGAGTTAGTGAACCCAGATAATACCTGCACTTACCCATACTTCAGCGTAGAGAAGGACCTACTGTATCGGGTGGCAAAAAGGGCAGAAGAAACCGTTGAGCAGCTTGTGGTGCCCAAACCTTACAGGAAGTTGGTGTTGGAGTTGGCCCATGGGCACATTCTTGGAGGTCATCTGGGGACAGAGAAAACCCGAGAGAGGGTATTACAGAGATTCTATTGGCCGGGGGTGATGAAGGACGTAGAAAATTATTGTTCCTCCTGCCCTGTGTGTCAGAGGTTGGCCCCGATGCCACATTTCCGTAGCCCGCTGGTCCCTCTACCCATCATTGAGGTCCCGTTTGAGAGGATCGCCATGGATTTGGTAGGTCCTATAATCAAGTCCGCTAGGGGGCACCAGTACATATTAGTTATAATGGACTATGCCACCCGTTATCCAGAAGCGATCCCTCTCCGAAATACCTCGGCCAAAACCATAGCCAAAGAGCTATCTCTTGTTTTTAGCCGGGTGGGTATTTGTAAAGAACTGCTTACGGACCAAGGTACACCCTTTATGTCCCGGGTTATGAAAGAGCTGTGTAAATTGTTCAAAGTGACGCAATTGCGTACGTCTGTGTATCACCCCCAAACCGATGGGCTGGTTGAAAGATTCAACAAAACCCTAAAACAAATGTTGAAGAAAGTGGTGGATAGAGATGGAAAGGATTGGGACTGTTTACTTCCTTATTTGATGTTTGCTATTAGGGAGGTGCCCCAATCCTCTACGGGATTCTCCCCCTTTGAGTTACTGTATGGGAGACACCCAAGAGGGCTGTTGGATATTGCCAAGGAAACTTGGGAAAGTGAGAGTTCTCCCCACAGGAGTGTGATTGAGCATGTCGCCCTGATGCAAGATCGAATTGCACAGGTAATGCCCATCGTGAAGGAACATTTGGCCCAAGCGCAGTTGGCACAGCAGAGAGTGTACAACCGTGGAGCCAAGACCCGTACCTTTTCCCCGGGGGATAGGATATTGGTACTTGTCCCTACGGTTGAAAGTAAATTCCTTGCCAAATGGCAAGGCCCCTACGAGATAATGGAAAAAGTGAGCGAAGTGAATTACAAGGTCAGACAACCAGGAAGGCGAAAGCCCGAACAGATCTATCACGTTAATCTGTTGAAAGCCTGGAGGGATAGAGAGTCCCTAGTCGCAGACACTTGGTCACCAGCTCAAACTGGTTGCGTGATTCCTGAGGTTGGAATAGCAGCCACCTTGTCACAACCCCAACAACAGGAGGTTAAGGAGTTTGTGCTTCGCAACAAGGAGGTATTCTCTGAGCTGCCGGGACAAACATCTGGGGTAGAGCATGACATCATTACCCCGCCCGGTGAAAGGGTGAAGTTAAAACCCTATCGGATCCCAGAGGCTCGACGGGAGGCAATACGGGAGGAAGTACAGAAAATGCTGAACTTAGGGGTGATAGAGGAGTCCCAAAGTGATTGGTCTAGTCCCATCGTGTTGGTGCCTAAACCGGATGGGAGCAGGCGATTTTGTAACGATTTTCGTAAGTTGAACAAAGTTACAAAATTTGACACCTACCCCATGCCACGTATAGATGAGTTGATCGACCGGCTGGGAACAGCCCGATACATGACGACTCTTGACCTCACAAAAGGGTATTGGCAAATCCCCCTGGCCAAGTCGGCCAAAGAGAAAACCGCATTTGTAACCCCAGACGGGGCGTTCCAATATAAAAGAATGCCGTTCGGGTTACAGAATGCGCCAGCCACATTCCAGCGGAAAATGGACCAGATGCTGAGGCCCCATCGGAAGTATGCTGCGGCTTACCTGGATGACGTAATTGTCCATAGCACAGATTGGGCCTCACATCTGCCAAAAGTGCAAGCAGTCCTGGACTCTGTTCGGGAAGCGGGGTTTACGGCTAACCCCAAGAAGTGTACCATTGGGCAGGAGGAGGCCAAATATCTTGGGTACACCATTGGGAGGGGAGTAATAAAACCCCAACTCAACAAAGTCGAGGCCATCCAGAGTTGGCCACGTCCCAACAGCAAGAAGCAGGTACGAGCCTTTCTGGGAATCGCTGGGTATTATCGGCGATTCATTCCCCACTTTGCTTCTAAGGCTGTGCCCCTAACCAACCTGACGAAGGGGAAAGGGTCGGTCATGATTAAATGGACCCCCGAGGCTGAGGCAGCATTCCAATTCTTGAAACAAGCCTTATGTAGCCAGCCAGTGTTGTACTCACCCGATTTCTCTAAAGACTTTGTCGTACAAAGTGATGCGTCAGATGTGGGGTTAGGAGCAGTATTGTCCCAGGTCTGGAACGGGGAAGAGCACCCAGTCATTTACCTCAGCAGGAAATTGAAGTCCCATGAGGTAAATTACGCCACCGTTGAAAAGGAGTGTTTAGCGGTGAAGTGGGCTCTAGATTCCCTTCGGTACTACCTGCTAGGTAGGCACTTTGACATGGTTACGGATCACGCTCCGTTAAAGTGGATGGCTCAAAACAAGGAAACAAATAGAAGAGTGAATAGGTGGTTCCTGGCCCTCCAGGAATTCAACTTCACAGTAAAGCATCGCCCTGGCGTTCAAATGGGGAATGTGGATGCTTTGTTTCGAGTACATGAATGCCTGATTGCTGGTGTTCCAACCCCGAGGTTAAAACAAGAGGGGGGGGTATGTGACAGCAGGAAGGTAAAGTCACCTGGTTGCATCCAGGGGGGTAGATATATTTCGCCCAGATTCAGGCTTTACGCTGACTTATACAACTAGGTGGAGAGTTGTATAGGCCCAGCTAAGGCTAGTGGGCTCATGGATGACTCATACCTCTAGGGAGAGTGTGGGGCGTCGTGCAGACAGAGATGAGGAGACCAGCTGAACCTTGTCAGCTCATTTAGGCCTCTATAAGAACTCCCAGCTTCATTAGATGTTAGCTCATGCCTGGAACCAGACCTGTGTGGACTGTCTAGGGAGAGTGAACCCCTGTGCGGTGAGGCAAAGCCTGTGTGGCTATTTGTTTGGACTTTTACTAAACCAGGGACTTAGGGACTAGGACAGCACTAGGCTGATCCCAGTTGTTAGTTAGGAAACCTGTATGTTTAGTCAGAGGTCAACTTGACCAGGATTTATTTTGGTTATGTTTCTTTTGCTTTGCTGTGTTTTGTCACTGTAAATAGAAAATAAACCGCACCTTTTTGATTTTGAAAACCACAACCTCCGTTTGCTGGGCCTGTTTTGTGTGGGGAGCCCATCCCGGGGGTCACACACACCCGCTGCCGAGCTAACCCCCTCACAGTAAGTTGTGTTTCGCTTGCAGGATAATGCCCATGGGCAGGGTATTTAGCCGCAGGTTGTCGGCTGCGACAGCCGGGGTGCGGGTTCCTACTCATTTTGTAAGCCTAACCAGAGAACTTCGTGAGGATTTGGAAGTGTGGCACGGATTCCTGGAATCCTTCAACGGGCGGGCGTTGTGGATGAAGGGGCCCGTTAGCAATTTCGATCTGGACTTGTTTACAGATGCGGCTGGCTCCACGGGGTATGGGGCGTTCTGTCAGGGAAAATGGAGTGCGGCTCCATGGCCAAAGGAGTGGGAGGAAGCGGGGTTCTTGAAGAACCTGGTACTATTGGAACTTTTCCCAATTGTGGTGGCGTTTGAGTTATGGGGGGATTCATTCCGGAATAGCAAGGTGCGCCTGAACTGTGATAACATGGGAGTGGTTCAGGTAGTGAATAAAGTGTCGGCCACATCACAGCCAGTGGTGCGTTTGCTGAGGCATTTGGTTTTGCGCTGCTTGCAGTTCAATGTATTTGTGTACGCAGTACATCTTCCTGGGGTGGATAACACCCTGGCTGACGCGTTGTCTCGTTTTCAGTGGGACAGGTTCCGGGAGTTGGCACCAGCAGCGGAGCAACGAGGGGTTACCTGTCCCGACTGGATGTGGGACATTGCCTTGACAGCGCAGCACAGTGGATTAAACGGTCGGTGAGTGGGGCCACGTGGAATGCCTATGCTAAGGTGTGGCAGGAGTGGGGGTCATTTGTTCGGGGGCTGGGAGTTTCCCCGGGGGGTGGAGAAGAGGGAGCGGCTCTGATTTATTTTCTCACATTGAAAATGGAGCAAGGCGTTTCTGTGTCCGCGGTGGACCGTACACTAGCTGGTTTGGCGTTTCTGTTCAAATGGCAGGGTTGCAAGGACCATACTAAAGAATTTTGGGTGAAGCAGGCAGTGAAGGGGTACAGAAAAGGTCGGAAGGCGGCTGATAGCCGCAGGCCGGTCTCGTTCAGAATGTTGGAAAAATTGTTTCTGCAGCTGCGCTCCGTGTGCAGTTCGGAATATGAGTGTCAGTTGTTCCGGGCAGCATTCGCGCTTGCCTTTTTTGGGGCCCTGAGGGTAGGAGAGCTGGTCAGTTCTTCCAAAATGGCTCCGGGGGGGGTTGTTGGAGCAGGATGTGGAATGTTCGGGAGATTCGGTGGGCATATGGGTAAGCAGGTCCAAAACGGATCAAGTAGGAAAAGGTATGCGGCTTCAGTTGTTTCGCATCCCAGAGGCGTCAATCTGTCCTGTACGGGCGGTGGAATCCTTTTGTTCCATGCGTCCGGGACTAGAGGGTTCTTTTCTTATGCATCGGGATGGGGCAGCGTTGTCAAGGCTTCAATTCATAGCGGTGTTCAAAAAATGTTTGGTGGCAGCGGGGTATGACCCGACGGGTTATGCCTCTCACTCCTTCCGCATTGGGGCAGCTACGGAGGCGGCTAGGGCAGGACTGCAGGCGGACGCGGTGAGGAAGATTGGGAGGTGGGAGTCTGATAGGTTTCGCCTTTATGTTCGCCCTCAGCTGTTACAGGAGTAAAGGGCATTTGGGTAGGTGTTGTATGGGGTCTGGGCGTTGGCAGTTTAGAATGTGCCATTAATTCGTTGTCCTAATGTTATTTCCATGTTTTTCAGGTGGTGAATCCAGACTAGTTTGGATTTTGGGTCACTCGTACGTGTTCTGGGGGGCGAAACGGGCCGATGTTCGGCCCAATGGACGGCAGTTAGGAATTCCCTTACGAGAAGCATGGGTCCGTTGGATCGGGGTGCCGGGTATGACGTGGAGTGGGGTTATGCCGGAAATACAGAGGTTCGCTGGTCGGGAGAGGGCACCGGATGTATTGGTGCTACATGCGGGAGGCAACGACATGGGGGCCAGATCAATGCACCAACTGATACGGGACGTTAAGTCTGATTTTTTAAGGTTGCGCACTACATTCCCGGGTATGGTGATTATTTGGTCGGACATGGTAGGCAGGACATCCTGGCGGTGGGCATGGTCGGTGGACAAAGTCAATAAGGCCCGGATAAAAGTCAATAAGGAAGTGGGGAGATTTTTGTGAGGAACGGGGGCCTGGTGGTGCGCCACCGAATTGGAGGTGGATACGTGGAGGTACCTAAGGGGAGATGGGGTCCACCTGAATGCAGTGGGCATTGACCTGTGGAACATGGGTTTGCAGGAAGGAATTCAGCAGGCCCTTAGGGTGTGGGGTTGCTCGCAAGGGTAAGGTTTTACCCCTTGCGAGCTGTGGCGGAGTTTGGTTCCTGGAAAAGGAGGTAAAAGGGGAAGGTCTGGAGAAAAAGGTGGTACCCATAGGTGGTATGGGGTTTTTTGAGTACCTTCTGGTCAACAAGGGTTAACCAGGAAGGGGGGTAAATGGTAGGGCACTGCGGCCAGGTGTACCGTCTCCGAGTCGGTGTCTTGCGACTGGAGGCCTAAGGGATATGTTAGTCCCAGTGCCCAAGTTGGGAGTTGGTGGTCTATAAGCCCACCAGTGGTATTGGAAGTGTTATAAATGTTATTTAAACGGTTATTTAAGTGGTTATTTATTTCATATAAAGTTGTTAAAATAAATAGGCCGGAAGGCCAATTTTACTCCACAACCTTGTCAGTCGTTATTTATTAGAATGGTACAAGGGGGTGGGTAAGGTGGTAGAGGGTAAGTCAAAGCGAAGGATCGGTCTTTAACATGTCATGCATTGTTTCTATCATTACATTGTAATATAAAATTAAATAGTTCAACTCACCATAAAGCAGAATGAGTGGGAGCCCTGAGTGTGTCACTTGCCACCGTCGCTTGTCACCAGATGGGAATGTCACTTGCCACGCTGCCTGCCACCAGATGGGAATGTCACTTGCCACACTGCCTCCCCCCCCCCCCCCAGCATTGCAGAGTACTTGCAGCCAGGTACAACGCTGTCAGCCTCTCCTCTGCCGCGCGGGAAAACTAGCTGCAGGTGAAACAGAGGCACATGAGACGCGAGAGATGAGAGTGAGGGCGGGCGGTGAGAGATGACGTCATTCTCTCTTCTGTGTGATGTCGCACAGCCTTCGCGGCCCTGTAAGTAAGGGCGGAAGTTGGAACAGCAGTGCGGGCAATGAGAGATGATGTAATCTCTCTCCGCCGCCCAGTGGCGTAGCGTGGGTTGTCAGCACCCGGGGCAAGGCAAGTAATTTGCGCCCCCCTAACCTGCAGACTTTTAGCACTCCCCGAGTCCCTTCAAATACAATAGTACTGACCTACCTGATTCCAACACTGACCACTATAATATATTGTCCACTACACTATACTATACTATACTGACCACAATACTACACTGACCACTATAATGTCCTACCTACTGTAACTCTCTCTCTGCCTCTGCCACTCTCCCTGCCACTCTCTGCCCCGTCTCTCTCTCTCTCTATCTGCCTCTGTCTCTCTCTTTGCCTCCCTCTGTCTCTCTCTCTCTCTCAGTGCCTCTGTCTCTCTCTCTCAGTGCCTCTGTCTCTCTCTCTCTCAGTGCCTCTGTCTCTCTCTCTGACTCTGTTTCTTTGCCTCACTCTCTCTTTGCCTCTGTCTCTCTGTCTCTGCCTCTGTTTCTCTCTCTGCCTCTCTCCCCAGTCTGTGTTGCTCCTCACCTGATTGTCGGTCCGAAGGATAGGAGAAGGCGGCCGCCATGTTTTTTCAGTGTCCGGCGCACTATGATAGGGCACATGGAGGTCATGTGCAGAGGCGGGAGTTCAGGATCACGGACAGGCCAGCCCCACGCCGCACATGACCCCTATGGCCCAATCACAAGGCGCCGGACATTGAAAAATGGTGGCCGGAGCTTCGGGCGGCCGGGGACACAGGAATTGAATTTAGGAGGACTTGTCTCCTCCGCCGCGCGGCGCCGCCCCTGCACACAGTGCCGCCCCAAGGCCTGGCCTTGTGGGAAATCCGGCCCTGTATGTAGGGAGGTCAGTGGAGGGGCGGAGGAGCAAGGCCAGCAGAGACAGTATTTAGACACTCATAGAAGAGGGCTGTAAGGTACAAGGAGAGAGGGAGGAAATAGTCACATTTTCTAGCAAGCTCAAAGGCACAGAGGAAAAGGGAAAACACTACATATAAGAATTTAATATACCGTAACCTGACTTTTCAGTGCTGTTGCCTGAAAGTTGGTGACAGGGTATCTTTATGCTCACAAAGGGGGAGACAACTTCATATAAATACCTATGGTTTTGAAATAGTACATTCAACGAGCTAATATGGGTAGATGGTAGATGGTGTCCATAAACTTTTGGCGATAATCTATGCGTTTCAACTTATCCATAGGCATGACTTTTTGCAGTTTGCTCATCATCTATGTATATATCACCTAAACAGTAATACAGGAGATTTGAGAAGACAGTGCAATGTCTTTTATATGTTAAATTACATGCAAAGGTGCCAACTGTCCATACTTCTAATAACAGGGCTGGCTTAACCAAGCAAAATTACCAATTGATTTTTTTCCCCACAAAATATACAAGTCTGCATAGTTAGTTGGGGCACATACACTATATTACCAAAAGTATGGGGACGCATGGGACCTTTAATGGCATCCCAGTGCATAGGGTTCAATATTGAGTTGGCCCACCCTTTGCAGTTATAACAGCTTCAACTCCTCTGGGAAGGCTGTCCACAAGGTTTAGGAGTGGTGTCTATGGGAACGTTTGACCATTCTTCCAGAAGCACATTTGTGAAGTCAAGCCTCGTACACACAGACGGTTTTCTCGGCAAGAAAACTGCTGGGAGAGCTTTTTGCAGAGAAAACCGTTCGTGTGTATGGTTTCTCGTCGGGAAAACTGCTGGGAATCTCAACGAGAAAAATAGAGAACCATCTCTCTATTTTCTCGTCGGGATTCTCGTCGGCCTGTTTCCCGGCGAGAAAACCGTGCGTGTGTACGAGGCTTGTATGCTTACCTGTCCCCAGGTAAGCCCGCGCAGGCTTGATGAGACTTCGACGCATGCACGGTAGCTCACAAGGGTAGTGTAGGGTAAAGCAAGATGGCGGCGACGAAATCGAATGTGACGAGCGCATGCTCGTCGTAGTTGATGACGTCACCGCGTTCTTGCCATTCAAAAGAACGGCGGTTATTTTGAATGTGCATGTGTACACAGGGCTTAGCAAGAAAAGCTTGCCAGGAATCCCGTCAGGAAAAACAATTTTTTTTTTCTGACGGGATTCTCGCCCATGTGTACAGGGCTTCAGGCACTGATGTTTGATGAAAAGGCCTGGCTCGCAGTCTCCACTCTAATTCATCCCAAAGGTGTTCTATCGGGTTGAGGTCAGGAGTTCCTCCACCCCAACCTCGCTCATCCATGGCTTTATGGACCTTGCTTTGTGCACTGGTCCAAATCATTTGGTCAAGGGAGGATTATGGCGTGGGTTTGTTTTTCAGAGGTTGGGATTGGCCCCTTAGTACCAGTGAGGGGAACTCTTGGGGCATCAGCATACCAAGACATTTTGGACAATTTCACGCTCCCAACTTTGTGGGAACAGTTTGGGGATGGCCCTTTTCTGTTCCAACATGACTGCGCACCAGTGCACAAAGCAAGGTCCATAAAGACATGGATGAGCAAGTTTGGGGATGGAGGATTTTGACTGGCCTGCACAGAGTCCTGACCTCAACCCGACAGAACACCTTTTGGGATGAATTAGAGCGGAGACCGTGAGCCAGGCCTTCTCATCCAACATCAGTGCCTGATCTCACAAATGCGCTTCTGGAAGAATGGTCAAACATTCCCATAGACACACTCCTAAACCTTGTGGACAGCCTTCCAAGAAGAGTTGAAGTTGTTATAGCTGCAAAGAGTGGGTCAACTCAATATTGAACCCTACGAACTAAGACTGTAATGCCATGAAATGCAGGTGCCCCAATACTTTTGGTAATATTTTTTTTAACAAGAAATACTTTTGGTAATATAGTGTATACATCAGGGGTCTCAAAGTACCGGCCCGCGGGCCATTTGCTGCCCGCGGACCGGTTATAAATGGCCCGCAGGCAGCGCGGGGGTGTCGCAGAAGGGGGGGCGCAAATTGTCAGTGTTCTACTGCCAGGCATGTACTGGCCGGACATCCGCAGCGATTTACCCGTCAATCGCCTACTGCTGGCGCCTGACGGTAGATCGAGATGCATGCAGAGTAGCGCAGGAAGCGTCTGCCATAAGTTCACTTCTCTCTCATGTCACGCTGTTGCTCCCCGGCGGCCCCTCCTCTCTTCGTCCATCCCTATTTGCTTGTGACATCATCTGGGATGGACGAAGAGAGGAGGGGCCGCCGGGGAGCAACAGCGTGACATGAGAGAGAAGTGAACTTATGACAGACGCTTCCTGCGCTACTCTGCATTTGAAGAAAACGACAAGTAAATGCTGACCTGTGCCCCATGTACCCTGATTGTGCCCCATGTACCCTGATTGTGCCCTGATGTGCCCCATGTACCCTAAATGTGCCCTGATGTGCCCCATGTACCCTGATTGTGCCCCATGTACCCTAAATGTGCCCTGATGTGCCCCATGTACCCTAAATGTGCCCTGAATGTGCCCCATGTACCATGATTGTGCCCTGATGTGCTGGGCTCTGTGCACTGATGTGCTGTGCCCTAATGGTGAGTGGTCAGTGTGCAGTGTAGTGGTCAGTGTGCAGTGTAATGTGAAGTGCGGTGTAGTGGTCAGTGTGCAGTGTAGTGTGCAGTGTAGTGGTCAGTATGCAGTGGTCAGTGTGTTGTGGTCAGTGTGCAGTGTAGTGGTCAGTGTGCAGTGTAGTGGTCAGTATGCAGTGCTCAGTGTGTTGTGGTCAGTGTGCAGTGTAGTGGTCAGTGTGTAGTGTAGTGGTCAGTGTGTAGTGTAGTGGCCAGTGTGCAGTGTAGTGGTCAGTGTGTATTGTTCAGTGTGTATTGTTCAGTGTGCAGTGGTAAGTGTGCAGTGGTCAGTGTGCAGTGGTCAGTGTGCAGTGTAGTGGTCAGTGTGCAGTGTAGTGGTCAGTGTGTATTGTTCAGTGTGCAGTGTAGTGGTCAGTGTGTATTGTTCAGTGTGCAGTGTAGTGGTCAGTGTGTATTGTTCAGTGTGCAGTGTAGTGGTCAGTGTGTAGTGTAGTGGTCAGTGTGCAGTGTAGTGGTCAGTGTGTATTGTTCTGTGTGCAGTGTAGTGTAGGGTGACCAGACATCCCCAGTTTCCGGGGACAGTCCCCGGATTGAGGACACTGTCCCCGGACCAAATCTGTCCCCAGTTTTGTCCCCGGATTGGATTTGAACAGGGGCTAGGGCAATTTCAAAGACAGTCAGTGCAGAATAAAAAAAAAACTAAAATTCTGAATTACACCCCCCGCCCCACCGCTCCTACTAGCTTAGGGGGGGTTAATTTTTTTCCATTATCTGTGCCCCTTTCTGATGATCATGTGCTGGTCGGAGTGGAGGGAATATTTCTTCAGTTTCGGGTGCCCATTCAGCTCCGCTCACATTTTCTTCTTCCTTAACTCAAATCCAGGCCAGCTGCCTGCCTTCCCTGATGGAGTGATCTTCCTCCGCTGCCCACCCAGTAGTAGCCGGGGCTACTACTTGACTTGACAGGCTGTAAGGCGGGCGGCGGTGGTGACGGGCATTGAGTCGCTGATTGCCGCTATTACTAGTAAAAAAAAAAAATATGTCCCCGGTTTTCATTTTAAAAATCTGGTCACCTTAGTGTAGTGGTCAGTGTGCAGTGTAGTGGTCAGTGTGTAGTGTAGTGGTCAGTGTGTATTGGTCAGTGTGTATTGGTCAGTGCGCAGTGGTCAGTGTGTATTGTTCAGTGTGCAGTGTAGTGGTCAGGTTTAATAATGCGTTTGCTGACACCAGTGCTGGGGGTTAATAGTGCATCTGCTGACACCAGTGCTGCTGTTTTTGAAGTTTGAATGTTTGCATGCGGCCCCCCATGGGATATGAAAACTTGTCTTGTGGCCCTCAGGTAATTTGAGTTTGAGACCCCTGGTATACATGCAATGTAACATGAGAGAAAGATGTATCACGGTAAAAGTCCTGATATTGTCAGTATTATCCCACTACACCCACACACGAATTTCAAGTTTGTTTTTTTGCAGTTTTGCACAGTGCAATGAGCTACAGATTCTTTTAGCTCTATTTGGAAAATTCAGTTGCCCACAGGGAATCCCTTTACGGGGAGCAAGTGTGAACGTGGTCTGCATGCAACTGCAGTCAGCATAAAGTCTAGCCCGGAGATGGCATTACTGACATGCAACATCAGTCCGTGATTCAGCATTCTGATCTGCTGTGCTGCCTCCCTCCCCCCTGCATGTAAGATGGTTTAGGGATTCTCAAAAACAATATAACACAGGTAAAATAACTAAGACAAAGAATCTTTTATCCCTGATATCTGATCTTTACATACAGCAATAAAGAGGATCATGTTCTCACAGTATTTCTTGGTGTCTGTCTGCTTTCTTTAAAAAACAAACAAAAAAAAAAAACTCATATGCTTATTTTAAATAGAACTATGGTCTCCCATTAAAAAAAAAACAATGGGGGTAGTATTCATAAAGGGCATCGTATAGCATTCCGTAGGGGCACTGCATCAAAATTGTTGGTGCTTGCGCTTGATTCATGTACCTGTCAGAGACAAGTAACAAGTCAGGGAAACAAAAACCTGTTCTAAAGACTACAATGGACCAGTGGCGGCTGGTGCTCAAAATTTTTTGGGGGGGCGCAAACAAACTAAAAAAAACCCATCAATTGCAGCCACTGTGCCCATCAAACGCCACCAGTTTACCTCCTCAAATGATGCCAGTTTCCCCATCAAGTGCAGCCAGTTTGCCCCGGGGGGGGGGCAACAGGGCAATTGCCCCCCCGAGACCATCTGTCACACTCGCTTGCTTGCTGTCTTTTTTTTTGCGCCTGATCTCCCGGATTTTGGGGACCCGGTACCCTGGACCCCAAACGTGGCACACATGTAGCCCCATGTCTACTCGACAAGTGTGCAAAGTTTGGTGTCTGGGGGACCTACGGCCGGAAAACACTGATTTTTTTTTTAAAGCCGGGCACCCCTTCCATAGACTCCAATGTTAAACGGTCATTTCTCCTGTGACTTTGCGGACCCGGTACCGGACGGTCGTAGGTCCCCTGGACCCCAAACGTGGCACACATGTAGCCCCATGTCTCCTCTACAAGTTTGGTGTCTGGGAGACCTACGGCCGGGGAGAACCAATTTTTCAAAGCCGGGCACTCCTTCCATAGACTCCCATGTTAAACATCAGTCTAGTCATGGGCACAGTGAAGCACAGTGAGGCATGCAGATGGACACCCTAGGCTTATACTCAAGTCAATACGTTTTCCCAGTTTTTTGGGGTAAAATTAGGTACCTCGGCTTATATTCGGGTCGGCTTACTCGAGTATATACAGTACTTGTTCTGCGGCTGCCACTGCCTCTCTGAGTCTCTCTCTCAGTTTCTCACATCAGCCGATCAGCGGCGCCGAGAGACTCGTCTAATGTAGTTACGCGGCGCACTGACACGATACCAGGAGCGGAGGAGGAGGTGGGTGGAGCTTCTTCCCTGCACTAGCTGCTAACGCCTGGGCCACTTGGCGTCTAGCAACAATTGACGTCAGTGAGTCACGTCGGGCCGCTCTGCGGGCAGGTGCGATAGCGTGCGGCTCCACAGACGGGCAAGAAAGGCGGGCGGCTCCGCTTGCAGCGCGGTTCGTGGGCAGACCGTGCTGCTCAGTGTGTTGGCAGCGCAGGTGAGAGTGAGAGAGCAGGCTCAGTGTGGCAGCTGGCCAACCAGCTAGCCGGGAGCGGGGGAGCAGAGAGATGAGATCATCTCTCACCGCCCGTGCCTGCCCTGCATTCCTGCAGTGACTTCCGCCCTCACTGTGCAGGCAGCAGAGAGATTACATTATCTCTCTGCTGCCTGACTCTGGGAGTCTGGGACACAGCAAGAGACAACCAAAACTACACCTTAGCAGGCAAGTTAGGGACAATCCGCAAGGTGTGGCAAGTGATAATCAGCAAATTGTGTCAGGTGACGTGACAAATGACAATTTGCATCTGGTGGCAGGCAAGTGACAATCAGCAAGGTGTGGCAGGTGACATGGCAAGTGACAATCCGCAAGGTGTGGCAAGTGACAATCCACAAGATGTGGCAGGTGACGTGGCAAGTGACAATCCGCAACGTGTGGCAAGTGACACGCTCAGGGCTCCCACTAATTGCAGGCGACGGTGGCAAGTGACACACTCGGGGCTCCCACTAATTGAGGCGACAGTGGCAAGTGACACACTCGGGGCTCCCACTGATTCTGCATTGAACGATTTAATTTTATATTACAATGTAATAATAGAAATAATGCGCTTCAATCATCCTGACACCATAACAACCATGTTGCTGGGATGATTGAAGCGCCGACACCAGCCATTTCCCCGATAAATTTCTCACAAAAAAAAAACATTTTTTGGCAGTGCCCCTCCCGAGAAAACTCTCTGGATCCGCCCCTGTTTGCCCCCTCAAATGCAGCCAGTTTCCCCATCAAATGCAGCCAGTTTCCCCATCAAATGCAGCCAGTTTCCCCCTCAAATGCGGCCAGTTTGCCCTCCTGCCTGGCACTTACCTTTTTCGGGTCAGCGCCGCCCTCCTCCGAGTCCTCAATGTCTTCTCCCTTCCTCAATGTCATCTCTGCTATGATTGGATGCCTGATAGGCGTCCAATCACAGCGCCTGTCGCTTCAGCCAATCAGATGATCGGTAACCAGACCCGGTGCACCTAATTGGCTAAGAGGCGGGTCAGTGTTAGGGAAGCGATTTCCTAACACAGCATTGTTTAAACAGGGAACGCACAGCCTGTGCGCCCTCTGTTTAACCATTTGGAAGCCGATTAGAGCCCACAGGCTCTAATCAAGAAGCTTATTAGAGCCTCTGGCTCTAATCAGGCACTACCAAAACACACCCACCGCTGTAATGGCTGGACACCTGAATAGGGGGCGGCAATAGATAGAGTCATGCAATGCATGAATCTATTGTTGAGTGACGGGTGCAGGAGAAGGGGGCGGCGCTCCTGCGCCCACTATGGACGCACCGCCACTACAATGTACTAAAGAATACTGTATATACTATTCTCTCCAAATGTATGAACAAAAAGAAAAGACCTCTCAGTGTTACCCTTATGCTTGGTGCCTTTCTTCCACTCCCCTCTTCTCCAAATGTATGTGCTAAGTAAATAACACTACCCAGGCTGTGTTCCCATTCAGATCTTAATTTCAAAAACACAATTGAAATAGAACTAAAGGCAAAACTTTTTTCATTATAGATAAGGGAGGGATATAACTAATGTCAGTTTTTTGGGCTGTGTTGGGGAGATTTCCCTTCACTTTCTGTCTCATAGTCAAGACAAGAAGTGGGAAGAAATCTCTCTAAAATGATGAAATCCCTGGCTGGTACCAGAACAAGTGTCCACATTCAAAGCTTTCCCCTCCATGCCTTTTCTAGTGACAACCCAAACTTTGGAATTTTCCTTCACTTTTACTTATGTTGATAGTGGTAAACAGGGCAAATAGGGGGTGACGCGCCCTAACTGGGACACAGGCATTAATAAAGACACAACAGATGTTCTAATTCTTAAGCCTCGTACACACGATCGGATATCCTATGGATTCTAATCCGATGGTTTTGTTCATCGGAAATCCGATGAAGCTGACTTCCATCAGTCTTGCCTACACACCATCAGTCAAAAAACCGACCGTTCCAAACGCGGTGACGTAAAACACTCTGATGAGCCGAGAAAAATTAAGTTTAATGCTTCTGAGCATGCGTCGACTTGATTCTGAGCATGCGTGGATTTTTTATCCGATGGACTTGCCCATAGACGATCGGAATTTGCTAACGTTTTTTGATCCAAAAATTTTTTAAAACATGTTCTATTTTTTTAGAACCGATGGAAAAAAGACCGATGGGTCCCATACACGATCGGTTTGTCCGATGAAAAAAGTCCATTGGACTGTTTTCATCGGTAAAACCGATCGTGTGTACACGGCTTTATTCACTCTAAAAAAAAAAAAAAGGTTTTGCCATTAATTATGCTTTAAAGTTGCCTGGCAATCTCCTCATGTAACTCACCCAGGATACATAACTTCTTGCCATCGGAAACATTTACCCCCTTTATGACCAGGCCACGTTGTGCTTTTTGCCACTGCTTTACTTTAACTAACAATTGTGCAGTCATGCAATGCTGAACCCAAATAAAATTTATATAATTTTTTCACACAAATAGAGCTTTCTTTTGGTGGTATTTGATCACCTCTGAGTTTTTTATTTTTTGCGCTATATATGAATAAAGACCAAAACATTTTAAAAAAAGATGTTTTTTTTTTTACTTTCTACTATAAAACATATCCAATAAAAATTAAACAAAAATCTAATTTTTTCATAAATTTAGGCCAATGTGTATTCTGCTACATGTAGCTGTCATATATGAACACACCAACCAGATCCAAGCCCAGAACAGTTTTTGGACGAGATCTGGACTTGGATGTGGCTGCCATAACTATATGGTGGGAGACTACATGCTATTGCAGGTATAAGCCTCAGCTATGTATGCTACATACACAATAATACCAAAAGATTTTGGATGCCTGCCTTTAAATGCACATGAACTTTAATGCCAGTCTTAGTCCGTAGGGTTCAATATTGAGTTGGCCTACCCTTTGCAGCTATAACAGCTTCAACTCTTCTAGGAAGGACATCCACAAGGTTTAGGAGTGTGTCTATGGGAATGCTTCACCATTCTTCCAGAAGTGCATTTGTGAGGTCAGGCACTGATATTGGAAGAGAAGGCCAGTCTCCACTCTAATTCACCCCAAAGCTGTTCTATCGGGTTGAGGTCAGGACTCTGTGCAGGCCCATCAAGTTCCTCTGTCCCAAACCCACACATCTATGTCTTTATGGACCTTGCTTTGTGCACTGGTGTTCAGTAATGTTGGAACAGGAAGGGGCCATCCCCAAACTTTTCCCACAAAGTTGGGAGCATGAAATTGTCCAAAATGTCTTGGTATGCTGACGCTTAAGAGTTCCCTTCACTGGAACTAAGAGGCCAAGCCCAACCCCTGAAAAACAGCGCCACACCATAATCCCCCCTCCACCAAATGATTTGGACCAGTGCACAAAGCAAGGTCCATAAAACAATCACATTAGAGGACAGGCACCGTTTTTGTTTTATCCAGCTGTATTTACTCAGTGCAACGTATAACATCCAAGTGAAAGATATAACACCAACATGTAAAAAAAACAAACAAAAAAAACAACAAACAGAATCACCGAGTTGGAAAAAGGATCACCCCCTTGTGTCAGTATTTTGTTGAACCACCTTTTGTTTTAATTACAGCCTTTAGTCTGTTGGGATATGTCTCTACTAACTTTGCACATCTAGACTTTGCAATATTTGCCCACTCTTCTTTGCAGAACTGCTCAAGTTCAGTTACATTTGATGGTGACTGTTTGTGGATGTTATATGTTGCACTGAGTAAATACAGCTGGATAAAACAAACTGTGTCTACATTAATTTCAGGCTGCAAAGCAACAAAATGTGATTATTTTAAAGGGGTGCGATTCTTTTCTATACCCACTGTATGCTTTATCTGAATAGATATATCACTATTGGGACTTTATTGCATATTGAGGACATAGTATAACGGCATATGAAAAACACAATATTAATGTGGAATCACTAATCTGGTGGCACTACAACCAGTCACTAACAGAGCATTTTGCATGGTAAATGTTGAAAGCAAGCACTAGTTGAATATATTGTAGATGTGCTTGTGATCTGTATAGATTTATATCTCTTCTTGGCCTAGGTGTAAGTAATAAATATACTCCAATGGAAATTTAAAATCACTAAGAGTTCCCAAAGGTGTGCTAGGAGGATTTTGTCTACGCAATCACCTGTTGGAGCAGGCCTGGGCTTGATATTTATAACGTTTTGCATTGATTTTGAATACTGTAATTTCCATCCGGATTTACATACTGGATGTTCATCTTGAAACTGAATAGAGTAACCATCTACAACCCCAATTCCAAAAAAGTTGGAACGTTGTGTAAAATCTACATAAAAACTGAATGCAATGATTTGCAAATCTTACATACATTTTCTATTGTGAATAAAATATGGGTATCAAATATTTAAACTGAGAAATCTTAAGAAAAAAAAATAGGGTAATTTTGAAATTAGCAACAAAAAAGTTCAGACAGGACACAAAAAACTGGCATAGTAAGTGGTACTAACAAGGAAGAGCTGGAATAATTTTAATTTTTTTTTTACCTGGTATAAATGGCGCCAACCATGTACTAAAATTGGTTATATTTATGACAGCTGCCCCTTTAAGTGTGAAATTATTGATCAAAAGATAAATTAGGCGCTATACTATATAAATTACGTCACCTGTGTTCCACGGGTATATTAGCAGCGATCTAACCTCAATAATAGTGGCAGTGATGTCATCTAGGTGGATCACATGTCATCTCCCAGAAATACTCTGCAAATGGAAGATTCTAAATATTATTTAGGTCGGATCGCTGACGATATACCCATGGAACGCAGGTGACGTCACGTCCGTTCGTCAGTGGAACGCACGCCCAAGTTTGGCAAGACAGACGGCGTCTTTGTCTGTACTATCTGGCGGTAGCTTTGGATTGAATATAAAGTTACACACAGACATGCTGATCAAGCTGGTGCCCGTCTGGGCACTCTGAAGTGTAAGCGTATACTATTGGGCGAAGTGTTTTAAATAAGGGAAATTTTAATAAAACTGTGTTGCACGATTACCCTGTCATTTGCTTTTTTGGGCGATTGGTGCACATCCTTTGAGGGGAGATGAAGATGATTTGGAGTACCATGCTGGTCATCTTGGCTGTATAAAAAATGCATGTTGGTCCAGTGGGCCTCAGGGCTCTTGTGAGTGCAATATTAGCTTTATTTGTGGTGGAGCACTTTGCCTGTAGCTGTGTTTTATCACTTCACAAAGCAGCACGGTGGATGGGATTAATCAGAATTGGAGATATTTGGATTTTTGTGTTGGAACAGTTTTGAGAAGTACTTTTAGTTTGTTATATTTCATTTAATAAGAAAAAAAAACAAAAAACATTTTTTTTTTTTTTATATACTTATTCATGTAAGTTTTACATGACATTGCTGATATCGAATATTTGCAGTGTCTCTTTGGAGGTTCTAAGAATTAGTTTGAAGGTTAATATTATTGATTCACAATTTATTGTATAACATTACATCTTTATATTTGTTATGCCCCATACACACGATTGGAAATTCCGACAAGAAAACTGTGGATTTTTTTCTGACGGAATGTTGGCTCAAACTTGTGTTGCATACACACGGTCACACAAATCTTGTCTGAAATTCAGACCGTCAAAAACGCGGTGACATACAAGACGTACGACGAGCCGAGATCAATGAAGATCAATAGGCAAGTTCAGCTCTTCTGCTTGATTCTGAGCATGTGTGTTTTTTTGCGCATCAGAATTCCATACAGACGAGCGGAATTTCCGACAAGAACTTTTTCCGTCGGAAAAATAGAGAGCATGCTCTTAATCTTTTGCTGGCAGAAATTCTGCCAGAAAATGTTGGATGGAGCATACACATGGTCGGAATATCGGACCAAAAGCTCACATCCAACTTTTTTTGACGGGAAATCCTATCGTGTGTACAGGGCATTAGTGTGTTTAGGGTCACCATCACATATGGTTTGAAGCACCAAGTGTTTAAGGATTTATATAGAGTAATAGCGCCTACTTTATCTTTTGATCTGGAATAACATTTTGCAACTAATTAGATTAAAAAGTTAAGTTCACCTTTGTAAAAATAAATATATAATTAAATGCACATCTTTTTTGCAGGCAAAAAAGTGCATGTATTTTTTTATTTTTTTTTACTATGAGTCTACAAAGAATTGCACCCGCAATCAGCAAATTGCAGGTGCTATGCAGAGACACTAAACATAGAAAACTGAAGGCCAGCCCCCTTGAGGCTAAAACCATTCCCGCCTTACACCCGTGTAGTTGTAGCAAGCATTCCCAAGAGAAAATTATACCATGGAGAGGGCTGTGTCCCTAAATGGACTCTGAGAAAAGGATTTTACAGTGAGAACAAAAATCCTATTTTCTCCATCGTCTACTGAGGGACATAGCTTGGCAACTCAGGGATTTTCAAAAGCAGTCCAAACAGAGGGGCGGGCACACAAAAACAACACAGGTGAACAAGCTCAGATAGAAAATAAACAAAGGGAAACAAAGGGCATTAAATAGCCGCTTGCAGAACCTTTAAACAGAAACTAGCATCTGTGGAAGCAGGCATATTTACTTAGTAAGTATGAAGACCAGGTCACAGCCTTACAGATCTGTGACATTGAGGCCTAGTGGTGAAAAATCCAGGAAGCACTTACTACCTACCGTATTGCAGTTAGCTTTAAGAGGAAACCGAGGCAATTATTCTCGCAACTCATTGGCCTGCACAATAACCATTCAAACCTGCTTATTGGAGATAGCGTATCTGGAAACCAAAAACCTTTTAGAATGACAAAGGGAATCAGTCTGCCTAAAAGAAGCAGTGGCAGAAAGGTAAACCCTGATCCTGGCAATAGAGAGAAATCCCCTTGGGGTAAGCTAGTGCCTGAAACAGGGAAGGCAGCACAATATCATCATTAGATGAAAAGCAGAAACTCTTTGAGGTAAAAAGGAGATGCTTAAGCCAGCCATAGACAGCTAAACCACCCTAGATTCGAAACATGTATGGGCAGGCTGAATTTACCCAAGTTGATCGATCATCTTGGGTACAACCACCCTGCCAGATTTTATAAGTGGGTATTGCTAGCAGCTATTATAGCCACTAGCAATAATAGCTGTTTTCTCCCGGTGGAGAAGGCTTCCCCCACCCCCCCAGGAGAACACAATGGCTCAGCGGTAGCGATTTCCCCCTCAACAATGTTTGTGTTGATGATGGCAATCAAGCAACATAAAGTGAAACAATAAACCCCAGCAAAGCAAAGATCTCCATTAGTCATTTACAATAAGCAAGTCTTTAGGGACAGGGACAAGTGGAACGTCAAAGCAAGAACAGTATTATACCTAATGAACTAGGGAAAATCAGTTTCTTGTTAGCGAACACTAACTAGCTTAAAACTACTAGTTAAAAAAAGTCTTCCATTTCAATAAAAAAATATAGCAGAAGGGAAAAAGCATTTATTCTCCCAAGGACATTAAGGAAAAGCGAAGTTTGTGGTGGTCAGGGTTATGGTCTCAAAGGGGCTGAACTTCAATTTTCTATGTGTCTAGTGGCCATTTCTCCTGTAGATGGCAGTATACCCAAAGTTGCTTATTATCAACAAGCAGTGTCCCTCAATGGACGATAGAGAAAATACATTTACTGACGTGTGAATATGATGAGAAAGAAAAAAAAAAAATAATGTAAAAATAGGATTTTTTGTACTCACCGTAAAATCCTTTTCTCTGTCGTCCATGAACGGACACAGCTCCTTAAATCTTGACATGTGGGTTATGTTCCTGTTCATAGGAGAGGACTAGGCAGAACATGTTAGTTATCTTAAAACATGTAACTTTAACAGAGTTGAACAGCCCTGCCCAGGGGGCGGTCCCTCCGTACATAACCCTCCATCCTGCAGTCAGCAGCCTCAGTTCGTAGAAGAGCAGTACAAACTAAAAAAGGAGGGGTGGGTGCTGTGTCCGTCCGTGAACGACAGAGAAAAGGATTTTACGGTGAGTACAAAAAATCCTATTTTCTCTTTTCGTCCATGGACAGACACAGCTCCTTAAATCTTGACATGTGGGACGTCCCCAAGCAGTGTCAGAAAAAATGAGGGGTGGGAACAGCATCAAAAGATGACTTAACTTCACCCCAAACAAACAGAGCTCCTCAACGGAGGAGTTGCAACCTCAACCAGCCGCCTGCAAAACCTTGCGGCCAAAGAAAGCATCAGAAGATGCACTCACATCAACCTTGTAAAACCTTGAGAAAGTGTGAACAGACGACCAGGTCGCCGTCTTACACACCTGTAAGACAGATGCTAGATGTCGGAAAACCCAGGAGGCACCAACTGCCCAGGTTGAATGCGCCGCGACAGGAAAGGGAGGCGCCCGCCCCTTAAGGGCATAGGCCTGGATGACGGTCTGCCTGATCCACCTAAAAATGGTGGCTGACGAGACCGCCAGGCCCTTCTGTGGACCAGACACCGACACGAACAGTGAGTCAGACTCCCCGAATGGAGCCGTAGCAGACAGGTACACCCGTAGGTCACGTACCACGTCTAAAGAATGCAGCGCAAACTCCTTAGGATGCGACGGCCGAGGACACAAGGATGGAAGTACAATGGCCTAGTTTAGGTAAAAAGCTGAAACTACCTTAGGAAGGAATGAAGGTTGCGGGCGTAGCACCGCTTATCCATATGGAGAACCAAGTAAGGTGACTTGCAAGACAAGGCTGCCAATTCAGAAACCCTTCTGACCGATGTAATGGCAACTAGAAAGGCAACTTTCTGAGAAAGCGTTGAGAGGAATCGCCCTAATGTTCTCAAAGGAGGGTTCCTGAAGTACCGAGAGGATATCAGCCACCCTCTCAGGGAAGCCTTGACCAAGTGACTTACCTGAATCCAGAGAAAATGGAGATCTGTTCCATTTGGACAGGATCTCCTCCTCCTCCTACTGCCTCGAAGGAGGTCATTATGAGGCCCAGAACTTGCATGCAAAAACGGAGAGACAACCATTTGCTGGATGCCAATGATTGCACCGCCTACTGGAGCGTCTGCAACTGCTCCAAAGAAAGGAAGACCTTCGCCTCCGAGGAGTCCAGGATCAAGCCTAGGTACTCCAGACGCTGAGTCGGTACCAACACCGACTTCTGCATGTTCAGCACCCAACCAATTTCTCGGAGGGTCTGACGGGCTATAGACATGTCCTCCTCTAATTCTGAGCCAGAAGCAGCTCTCAGAAGAAGATTGTCCAAGTAGCCCACGATAGCAATGCCTCGCTGTCTCAGCAAAGCCAGAACGGGGCGAGCACCTTGTTAAAAACCCTTGGTGCTGACGTTATTGCAGAAGGGGACATGCAAGTATGCGTCCTTGATTTCCAGGGACACCAGAAAATCCCCCGGATGGAGCGCAACAACCTCCGTGTATTCCATCCTGAACTTTCGGACCCTCACAAAAGGTATTGAGGGCCCTGAGGTCCAAGATTGGACAGACACCGTCCTTCCTTGGGACCACCAACAGATTCGAATAGAATCCCTGAAACCTTTCCACCAGGGGCACAGTTAAAATTACTCCGCACCTGAGCAAGTCTTGTACTGCTCCCATCAAAGCAGACCGACGTGCCGGAAGGAGAGGAAGATTTGAGGGAAAGATCTGTTTGGTGGACAAGAAGAAACTCTAACTTGTACCCCGAAGTGACCACCTCGCAGACCCCACTGGTCAGAGAGCAGGAAGGTCCACCGAGCTGCAAACTCGGTAAGTTGTCCCCCCAAATTTCATGCGTTAGCAGGCTTGTTAGCCTGCTCATTCGACTTACGCACCCAGGGATGCTTCTGTCCCCCAGCTGGAGCCTTGTCAGTCTGGGAGGATCTGCCGGCTGACCCTGACTGACGAAAATACCGCTTCTGCGCGGAATAGGAGGGCCCCGGCTAACGGCGCAGCTCCTTCCCCATAGAGGACTGCAGGAGAAGAGTGCTCTGACCTCCAGTAACATCCTTAATAATGTCGTCCAGCGAGGTACCAAAAAGCCTCTGAAAGGCAATCTGCCAGAGCTCTTTTGGATGCTTGGTCAGCAGACCAGCATTCAGCCAATCAGGCGGTGCAGTACCACCGCAGATAGAGGCTCTGGAAATCAAGGGGGCCGCACTGTGTACGATTGTACTGTGGCGCCGAAGGCGCGCATGTCTTTGGAGTGTGAGAGGAAACCGGAGCACCCAGAGGAAACCCACGCAGACACAGGGAGAACATGCAAACTCCAGGCAGATGGTGTCGGGGTCCGGGTTAAAACCAGTGACCCTCTTGCTGCCAGGTGAGGGAGTTAACCACTACACCACTATGCTGCCCCCCAGAGTGGCATCACAGACATACACAAAGCCCTGTACCATTTGGTCAGCCAACCTGACGCACTCTGGAGGAAGCTGATGCTCCTCTAATGTGTGTTGCAAAATCCTTGCCCATTCAGTAAATGTCTGAGACACCAAAGTCGCAGCCAATATAGGTTGCAACGCTGACCCCAGCATAGTGAACCTGGAGCAGGTCACCGCTTCCGCCAAAAGGATAACGGACCGCCATGCACTAAGGGACCACAAAGGACCTCTGCGGCCGTTCCCAAACTTCCAAAGACCGTAGCATAAGGAAAAAAACTTTCACAAATCGGTCAGATTTGTGTGACCCAAAGGAGACCGACTCCTCTGCGGAAGTCCCAGCTGGAGAGTGTCCCGCACAGCATCAGAAGTGCACTCATAAGTGCCCTGTCTAGCACTCCCCAGAAGATGGCGCTTTTTTACCCCCCTTACGCTGTTTCTACCCTGGCAACAAAGGATTCCAGGACTGTTGACAGCGTATCCATGGAAACCGCAAGTGCAGGGGCACCGTTAGCTGCCTCTGGCAATTTAGGGGAGGAAAGGTCACATACTGACTCCACTAACATCCACTGACAGCCCTCAGGGACCAAGTGAAAAACACTTAAGAAGTCCACCCTCCTTGCTGCGCTGACCGTGGGGGGGGGGGGGTAACCCAGGGGACTCACCACCCAGAGGGAGACCGCTCAGCACCGCTGCCCGCCTTGTATACACAGCGTGTGTGTGTGATGAAAAAAAATGAGGAGAATGAGCAGTGCGCCGTATAGAAAGCCAGTGCTAGAGGCCAAAACCCACTCCAAAATGGCTGCCAGATGCCTCAGATAAAAAGGGCGCGGACCAAAAGAAAATGGCAGCCGCAAAACCGACCTGCGCCATAGCGCGGCCACGACAAAATGGCTGCCAATGGAAATTTTAAAAGAGAAAACAGACACTAAAAATGGCGTTAGCGCAGCAAAAAATGGCGCCCGAGCCCCGGATGTGGACGAGAAGGCCATCCAGAGACTTCCCAGGAAACAGACCCCCCTCAAAGAAAGCGGACCCCGGCGCCCCACAGGGACTCGGAGCCCCCCCACAGGTACACCCTGGTCGCAGCGGGCCCTAGGGCAGGAGGGCAAATGGCGACAAAGAGAAGGGAAAGGGAGGACAGGAGAACCCCTTAATCCCGGGAATGCCCAGCTGTTCCATCCTGCCGAGACAGGAGAAACCATACTTACCCGTCCTTGCAAGGACATGCTGGCGCATCCTTGACAGACCCACAACCGATGGTACGAGTAGCTGTCGGCGCGGTCCACTGTGAGTGAGACAGCAAGCAGCCCAGTCATATGTGGACCCCAGAGCATGTGCTCACCGGCCACCCCTGGAGCCAAGGGGTACGTCGTGGCAGAACCAGCGCGTAGCTAAGGACTGACACGCTCGCTGGCCGGAACTGGGAAGACTACAAGGATCTATAATATCCAGCCTGTCGCCCAGCCGGCAGTTGATAGAAGATATCACAAAAAAATAAAAAAATTCTTCAGGACTCTGGGCCCAAAAGGGAGCCACGTCCTTCTCCTCTGCTAGGCAGAAAAAAAACTGAGGCTGCTGACTGCAGGATGGAGGGTTATGTACGGAGGGACCGCCCCCTGGGCGGGGCTGTTCAACTCTGTTAAAGTTACATGTTTTAAGATACTAACATGTTCTGCCTAGTCCTCTCCTATGAACAGGAACATAACCCACATGTCAAGATTTAAGGAGCTGTCTCCGTCCATGGACGAAAAGAGAAAATAATTTTTTGCTTTTGGATAGAGTGAATTAGAGCCCCATCAGTTTTTCTTTTTGGTTGTTATTACTATTATACAACAGAAAAAAAATTCCAAAGCAAGGAAAAATCCCTTCTAAGACAGTTGTCACGAGAACAGGTACATTTGGCAAGGTTCTATTTAAAATAGTCGAGACTTCAATGCACTACCAATTGTGTGTTACCATACATGTAGTAAAAATTACTGCAGCACATCAATGTGAAGATGGCCTTAAAGTAGAATTCCAGTTCACTATGCTTAAAAATGTTCTCTCCCCCCTCCTGCTACCTATTCTACCTACCATGTGTAAAAAAGTGTATACTTACCTATTTTAGTCTGCTCCGGCTCAGACTCCCTTGTGTCAGTGAGTGGAGGCTGCAGGGCAGGAGAGGAAGCCGCTGGGATATGGGAGGCTATGTTTGATATCTAGGCTACCAGAATTTCCAGCAATTCAGTAAAACCTCCTCTTTCTTGCAGCCATCGCTCACTGACACGGGATCATGTGAGCAGACTAAAATTAGGTGTGTATACACATCTTTTTTCCACCCAGGGTGGGCAGGACGGGTAGCGGGAGAGGGGAGGGAACATTTTTAAGCATTGTTAGGCTGGAATTTTACTTTAATGTTTGGGTATTTCTTTAGAACTTTAAAAATGTATTTTTATATACAACTTCCATAAGTAACTGAATCTGTCTTTATATCAAACTCCTGTCTTCCTGCCTACAGCAAAGAGGGAGTGGCAGCAATAGGAGCCAAGCAGGAGCTGCTACAGGAAACATGCTGACGGGAAGGACACAGCATATCATTCATATCAAGGTGTTGCTTCTACTTAATTATCCAATCTACAGGCTGTGGTCCGGGAGGTGACACCACTGTATTTCTAAACTGTAATAAAATGTCATCATTCTGGCTGAGCTGTCACACAGAGAAATATGAATCACAGAAGTGGAAGCAAAAAAATACAAATTATTCGTCAGACAAGATAGTTGATGTATGTGCACTTCAGTGGCTTATTCAGACGTTTGCCTGGAGTTCAGCTTTAAGGTTATGGGAAACAGCAAATGGAAGGCAGTCCACTGGAAATAAATGCATTCGCCAATAAATACATTATAAAAGCCTCCTGTGCTTTAATTGTACATCCACTTGAAAATTCCATCATAAATCACTCACCCCTTTAGCCTCATGGGCCATCTACAGGGTATTTACATCTGTTCTGCTGGAATGCACAGTGAAGGAACACAAACAGCCTCTGGTTAAATAGAATCAGGTAGAAGCTCCTTATGATAAAGGTTTGCAGTCTTAGATGAGCCATGCCTTAAAAGCTCTAGATGTCTTTCCTTGGGACCCTGTTTGGCAGTGCTCATATTTAATTGTGCACAGAACTTGCAGCTGCTGCTGGTAATATCTCCATTAGAATTATTGCTATTGACTGTTTGTAAGTACAGTCATTTGATAAGAGTTGCTCAAAAATAAGCAGATTTTTTTTCTTAATGGTCTCTCCCTTGTAACAATCAGATCAGGTTAGCTGAAGAGAAAGCTCTGATACTATCTCTAGAGAACAAGCTGCAACATCTACTGATTTATTGGAGAAATACATGCAGAGCAAAATGTTCCAAACTTTAACGTGGAACTAAACTCTCTCAATCAACATTAAAGTTATTAAAGTTATTTTTTAAATAACAAACGTGTCATAATTGCCTGCTCTGTGCAATAGTTTATATAGAGCAGCCCGATTCTCTTCTTCTGGGGTCCCACGCCGGTGCTCTCAGCCCCTCCTATTCTCTGTGTGCCACCTTAAGAAGCCTCTTACAATGGTGGCACACGTGCAGGCCCAATCCTGAGCCGTGCTCGTTTTGTCCATTTACATACACAGTGTGCTCAGCCCCAACCCAGCACTGGATTCTGACTTGCCAATGGATCATTCTGCTTTAACTGAGTGCAGTGAGGAGGGAGAGAGAGGAGAGAGCTGGTACTCTAGGGCAGTGTTTCTCAACCTTTTTCCAGTCGGGACGCCCTTAAAAAGAATTTTCAGTCTTGAAGCACCCCAGTCCACGTTCATGTTACTGTGTGTCGCAGAATACATGCAAAATCGCGCTCGTTCCCGACACAGACGAATGCTCTGCTCTTTAGGGGTACCATTAATTCTTATGGTGCAGTGCAATTTAAGAAAAAAAGGTCGGGGACTTCTTTCCCTGCATTTTTGTGGGTAGGGAAGCCCATTGAAATGAATGGACTGCCCTACACACAGCACGCAGCCACACAGATGTGAACCAAGGGCTTGTTCACGTCAGGTTGGAGGGGCTATAAAACCACATGGTTGAGCTGTTTCTACCACCCCCAACTTCTCCCCCTTTAGCTGCAGAAGGGGGGTGTACACATGCTGTGCTTCAGCTGGAGGTATACCCAGGGTGAATGGGGCTGCACTGCAACTACCCCGCAAGTGTGTGCATTGCACGGTGGCGGTGTAGTGATGCTGCATTTACAGGCTTAAAATAGGTGGTGAGGAGGCAACATAATGCCTCTTTACCGCCTGTTAAATGCCGCTGAAAAGCAATCTGTGTATGGATTGCTTTTCAGAGGAGCAGCAGTCCTGGCTGCTATCACAAACAAGCACTACAAAAGCAGTTCTGATGGTACAGGAATGGGGGGGGGGGGGGGGTCAGGATTAAAAGGAACATACACATGCGCACACACACATGCGCACACATACATACAGACACATGCGCGCACACACACAGACAAATGCGCACGCACACACACAGACACATGCCTACACACACGCATACAGACAAATGCGCACACACATACATACAGACTCATGCACACACACATACATATTCATGCACACACACATAAACAGACACATGAATAAAGCCCTTTTAAAACTAATCTAGCTTCTAGCACAGTACTGTACCTTTCCAGTTTCCTCAATTTGCCAGGTACTGCACTGCAGGGGGAAGCAGAGAGCACACTCCCCTGCACTTTACTTTCACTTTTGAGGCTGACGGAGCTTCTCACAGTGCTGATGTATAGTTCGGCAGGGGATCGGGCTTATTCACAGCCCTTCTCTCCCCTAATCCCGTGGCACACCTGAGAACCTCTGACAGCACACCAGTGTGCCGCAGCACACTGGTTGAGAAAGGCTGCTCTAGGGCACATCGCTGGATCGAGATTGCGCTCAGGTAAGGTGGGGAGGGAGATTCTGACAATAGAAGGGACTTTATTGTTGCGATGATGCGGTGCCTGGACTGACTTCTGTGACATCAGCAGAGAGTGGACTTCAGACTGCTCTCTGCTGAAAACGGGTCACAGGAGTGAAAAACGAACTGCACCCCTGTGAGCCATATGAGAAGTCCAGCAAAAAACAAGCTTTGGCTGTACTTCTCCTTTAATTGTTTAAGCTTTTTTTTTTGCATTTCTTTAATTGTTTTCTAGTTACTGGCCTAGGCCAAAACATCTTACATTACAGGAGTCTTTTCCTTTCATATGGAAGAGGTGCTTTACTAGTTAAACACAACCTCCTGCCTGCATGCCTGAGCCTAGGGCAGATGGATTCCAGGAAGTAAATGCTACATGAATCCTCTCCCCTTACCCAATAGAGAGCTGTGGCTAGAAATGGATTAGTTTGCTTTGACTACTAAAAATTTATAAAATAGTATTTTCAGTTTGTGGTGCTCAACAGAACTATACTCACCTTGGCTCCAGCGATGTGGCGGCCCAGAGCTCCAGTCTGCTAACATCTTCGGGGGCAATCTCCCGGGTTTTGATTGCTGGCCCAGGATGATGTCACTCCCGTGCAGTCAGATTTGGCATTTCTGTATGTGCGCAGATCACTGTACTAGGATATATAGGCAGGTAAATAGATTTAATGCAGAAGCAAACCATGTCTCTTTTGCATTAAAATTGCTGTCTGTTCACCCATTTTTATTTTTGACCTAAAGTTCAACTTTAAGTTTAGCTTTAAAAGGTATATTTCACAGAAAAGTGCATTATAACAATTTTGTATGACCTTCCCAGTCAATGTATACATACAAGAAACCCATTATCCCTTTATAGAACTGCCTTAGAGCAAGTGGGCTAATGGGGGATGCTTGGGTACTTGACCCAGTGACTTTAATTCAAAATAGCCAAGGCTTAGATAGAAACTCAGATTTAAAGATCTTGGCACTAGGAGAGGAGTTGATTCAACTCCCTGACATTCACACTAATTTTAATACAGGCACCTTAAATGGTTGTTGACTTCAAATATATCTACAGGCAGTAATATATTGTAAATACCGTATATACTCGAGTATAAGCCGAGTTTTTCAGCACTTTTTTTTGTTGCTGAAAATGCCCCCCTCGGCTTATACTCAAGTCACCTTTTTGTGCCTGATCTCCCGGATTTTGGGGACCCTGTACCGGCCGGCCGTAGGTCCCCTGGACCCCAAACTTCACAGACATGTAGCCTCTTCCTCTACAAGTATGCAAAGTTTGTTGTCCGGGGGACCTACGGCTGGGGAGCATCGATTTTTCAAACCCGGGCACCCCTTCCATAGACTCCCATGTTAAACGGTAATTTCTCCGGTGATTTTGGGGACTCGGAAACTTGGCAAACATGTAGCCCCATTTCTCCTTTATAAGTGTGCAAAGTTTTTTGTCTGGGGGCTACGGCTGGGGAGCAACGATTTTTCAAAGCCGGGCACCCCTTCCATAGACTCCCATGTTAAACGTCAGTCTAGTCATAGGCACAGTGAGGCATGCAGATGGACACCCTAGGCTTATACTCGAGTCAATACATTTTCCCAGTTTTTTGTGGTAAAATTAGGTGCCTCGGCTTATACTCGAGTATATACGGTACTTGATACTTATGATGCCAGTATGAGAAATTGAGGAAATATATGACTGGAAAATGGACTTCATAGGCACCACAGATAAAAAGGTAATACATTTTATTAAACACACCACATAAATATAAAAACAGAATTTAAAATACAGTAATTGAGAACACACACAATAGTCAAATATATGTCTCCATGACAGCCGTCTATGTTAGGGGTGTACTGGTGACAACCCCAACTATTGTGATGACGGCTAATACAAAGTATGAATTACTGGAAGCTTGACATGTCCTGTTATGTCTTGTTATCTCCATGGGACACTCGTTCCTGCACTCCCACCGTATTGCAGATTCCCTGTGAATCGTGCATACGGGGTGATTGTATGGTGCACACGCGCTACCCCCCCTCTGGCCGGGTCAGGTAATGCGGAAGCAGTCACACTGCTCACTTGACTGGGATATGCATTTAAAGCTCAGTTGTGGAGCTTGATTTGGTAGAAGCATCTCTCTCCCAATGTGTGCTCCTGCGGTATGGCTTGTGGTGTTTTACACTCCTATATAGCACTGAAGAGCGATCCACTATATATGGTCGACTTATTTGTGACGTTATCTTTGCGGCACTGAAGTGCTTCTCAGATACTCCCTAGAGGTGAGAGCTTTGAAGTAATTATTATCCAACTTATAGCTCTATCTACTTGCTCAAATGGTGTTTGGAGTTTTTTAAATTTGGCTGTTTATATGGCAGGTTCCATTCACGCCTTTACTGACTATCCATTTAAGAATATTTTGAATACTGTGGGAGAGCTAAGTGGACTTGGCTTGATCCTACATAAGTGGCAGAGGTGATTATCAGCACCGCAGGTGATCCCCTAATGGTGAGATAGTACTAAGGAAGGAGGGAACAGCTATCTATTCTGGCTAAAGTGCATTACAGGTTAATGCCACATATCTTCTGATGAGGTGGGCTCTCTAACTTGATGCACTTTATGATACCTGGCATGTCCCCACATTAGCACATAGCTCAATTGCATGTGTAAATCTGAGGTGCTGGTTTATAGACACACTATTTGCTATATGTTTATATCACACCGGTGAATAAGTACAGTGCCTTGCGAAAGTATTCGGCCCCCTTGAACTTTTCATCCTTTTGCCACATTTCAGGCTTCAAACATAAAGATATAAAATTTTAATTTTTTGTGAAGAATCACCAACAAGTGGGACACAATTGTGAAGTGGAACAAAATCTATTGGATATTTTAAACTTTTTTAGCAAATAAAAAACTGAAAAGTGGTGCATGCAAAATTATTCGGCCCCTTTACTTTCAGTGCAGCAAACTCACTCCAGAAGTTGAGCGAGGATCTCTTAATGATCCAATGTTGTCCTAAATGACTGATGGTGATAAATAGAATCCACCTGTGTGTAATCAAGTCTCTGTATAAATGCACCTGCTCTGTGATAGTCTCAGGGTTCTGTTGAAAGTGCAGAGAGCATCATAAAGACCAAGGAACACACCAGGCAGGTCCGTAATACTGTTGTGGAGAAGTTTAAAGCCGGATTTGGATACAAAAAGATTTCCCAAGCTTTAAACATCCCAAGGAGCCCTGTGCAAGCGATCATTTCGAAATGGAAGGAGTATCAGACCACTGCAAATCTACCAAGACCTGGCTGTCCCTCTAAACTTTCAGCTCAGACAAGGAGAAGACTGATCAGAGATGCAGCCAAGAGGCCCATGATCACTCTGGATGAACTGCAGAGAACTTCAGCTGAGGTGGGAGAGTCTGTCCACAGGACAACAATCAGTCGTACACTGCACAAATCTGGCCTTTATGGAAGAGTGGCAAGAAGAAAGCCATTTCTCAAAGATATCCATAAAAAGTCTCATCTAAAGTTTGCCACAAGCCACCTGGGAGACACACCAAACATGTGGAAGAAGGTGCTCTGGTCCGATGAAACCAAAATCGAACTTTTTGGCCACAATGCAAAACGATATGTTTGGCGTAAAAGCAACACAGCTCATCACCCTCAACACACCATCCCCACTGTCAAACATGGTGGTGGCAGCATCATGGTTTGGGCCTGCTTTTCTTCAGCAGGGACAGGGAAGATGGTTAAAATTGAGGGGGAGATGGATGCAGCCAAATACAGGACCATTCTGGATGAAAACCTGTTGGAGTCTGCAAAAGACCTGAGACTGGGACCGAGATTTATCTTCCAACAAGACAATGATCCCAAACATACAGCAAAATCTACAAAGGAATGGTTCACAAATAAACGTATCCAGGTGTTAGAATGGCCAAGTCAAAGTCCAGACCTGAATCCAATCGAGAATCTGTGGAAAGAGCTGAAAACTGCTGTTCACAAACGCTCTCCATCCAACCTCACTGAGCTCGAGCTGTTTTGCAAGGAAGAATGGGCAAGAATTTCAGTCTCTCGATGTGCAAAACTGATAGAGACATACCCCAAGCGACTTGCAGCTGTAATCGCAGCAAAAGGTGGCTCTACATAGTATTAACGCAAGGGGGCCGAATAATTTTGCACGCCCCACTTTTCATTTTTTTCTTCGTTAAAAAAGTTTCAAAAATCCAATAGATTTCGTTCCACTTCACAATTGTGTCCCACTTGTTGGTGATTCTTCACAAAAAGTTAAAATTTTATATCTTTATGTTTGAAGCCTGAAATGTGGCAAAAGGATGAAAAGTTCAAGGGGGGCGAATACTTTCGCAAGGCACTGTATATATCCTGATGCATGATCTATGGAATTATATCTATGTGTATATATACTTAATGAATCTCTCTCCATTTTCATTTAGAAATTGTATATAAGCTCCCAAAGAAGCGGTTTCCCACGAAACATGTTGAGCTTCCTGCAATTCATACTTTGTATTAGCCGTCATGACAATAGTTGGAGTTGTCACCAGTACACCCCTAATGTAGACGGCTGTCATGGAGACATACATTTCTGTGTGTTTTCTCAAATACTGTCTTTTAAATTCACTTTTTATATTTATGTTGTGTGTTTAATAAAATGTATTACTTTTTATCAGTGGTGCCTATGAAGTCAATTTTTCCAGTTATATGTTTCCTCAATTTCTCATACTGGTATCATAAATATCAAGTATTTACAATATATTACTGCCTGTAGATTTAGCTGAAGTCAACAACCATTTAAGGTGCCTGCAATAAATTTAGGTAAAACAAAATTTCGAATCACTCTATAGACTCTTTAAACCAAATAGTCTCACAATCATACCAATTATGGAAACAGTATAACCAAAAATATAATCTTACATCTAAATCTCCCCCACATGCATCCTTTATAGGGGATCCAAAATTCCACCAAATCGCACATGGTTCCGCTGATCTTACATGGTGGATAAATAATAATCTGACTTCTTTTCAATTTTATAGAAGGCACTAATTTCATCTCTTTCTCCATACTAAAATCCAAACACCAGATTCCTAATACAGAATATAATAAATTTCTTCAGATAAGACATTTCTTCAACACACACTTCCAAACTACGAACACACAGCCTCCCTCCTTTTTTGAGAACCTTTGTCTTAAATCACCAAGAAAGCGAGGTTTTATCTCTGAAATATACTCTAATCTAATTAATAACACAGAAACAAACAAACTTACATACATGCTCAAATGGGAACAAGAGGCAAACTTCACATATTCTACTGTTAATTGGGATAATTGCATAAATAACTTGCATAAATGCACTAAGTCCATCGCTATTAAAGAGACTGCTCTGAAACTAATTACAAGATGGAACTATACCCCTATTAAACTTCATACTATTTTCCCTACGTCATGCTTCAGGGATTGCAGTTCCATAGGATCATTCTCTCACATCTTTTGGAGTTGCGACAAGATCACATATATTTGGAAGCAGTTAGAAAAATTTGCTTCCAAAATCTCAAATAATAATATTGCTCTAACTCTACATAATTGCCTTCTCTTCTCCCCCATCACAGGTCTCTCTGTCCATATGAGATTAATACACACAATATGTGTTGCGATACACTGGTTAGATGCATTCCACTGGACATCACCATCTGTCCCACTAGCACATCTCAAAGCAAGAATTAACAACATAAACTTAATGGAAAAAATGTATCACAGAATTCAAACCATATATACAACAAAAAATGGGATCCATGGTTCGAGCATTCCACCTATTTCTTTACCCCAAACCAACATACCCCTGCATAGTTGAAAGAGAGATAATATATATTGATCAATGCAACAACTATCATAATGCCTGTCTTCAGTTTACTTATTAACCAAAATACATTACTGCTACCTAAATATGTTATATTGGTCCATTTATGCAAAATTACTTTCTGTAATTTTTTCTGTACTTATGTCAAGTCGGTTTTGTACCACCTTTTTATACTCAAAAAACTTTGTAAACAAAAAAAAATTAGTGTGAATGTTGTGTGTGTAATAAAATGTATTACTTTTAAGCAGTGGTGCCTATAAAGTAAATTTTTCCAGTTATATTTTTCCTCAATATGTGAGGACATGGCGCTTTATTTTTGTACACCCGCAGTGCCATCCTGCGTTGTGTGCTTCGGTTTTTTCTTAAAATGGTGCCAGTATCACCCCTGCTGCATTGACATACTTTTTTTACATATAAAAAAAGTCCAAAAAAAAAATCTGTTTTCCCAAGTGCTTTGTCAAGGCCACACAAGCTGTTGTCATTTTAAGCAGCAAAAAGCCCATTCTGAAATATATATATTTTTTAATTACTTTTGGAATAATAAAAAAAAATAAGTTATGTCGTCATGTGGCCAAAGTCTGTACTCTGCAGATAATACAAGCTCTTTCACTTACGCTAACCCCCAATCTAATGCAAAGAAGGGCAATATAGTTTTTTAGCTAACCAACCAGTGTAAAGTTCAGTCACCAAAACAAGACATTCATTAGGTTTAGGTTTGCATGCAGTTCCCAGATCTGAAAACGGCAGAACTTCTTTGCCAACTGCATAGCAATAAGAGTAGCTGGTAAACTGATGGATGCCATGGCAGGCTGATTAAGATTTCTTTAGCCTAGACATAGCTGTTGGAATTGTTAGGCTACTGGAGTACATACTTTACTTTCCTCCACTACACTATTACAACTCACTTGGCTCATCACTATGGGGAACAGCAGAAAATACATTTTCACATGACCAAATGTCATGTGTCACAGGAATGGGGGGGCATAAATCTGTCAGCCTGATGATGAACAGAATATAATTTCTACTCTGCATCTATGTGGTTTTTAATTATGCAACAAAAAATCTTACTGTTATTGAGAACTGACGTGGAGCTACATGCACAACACCTGGAACATAATTTAACCAAATATGTAAAATGTTGACGTCAACAGTTAATCTGCTGAAACTATACTCATAAATGCAAATTCAGCACTAGACTGGAAAGGGTAAGCAAACACAAAATGTCCTTTTCTGCCTGTAACTCCAAGATCTTCAGCTATACTGTATGTACAAGATGATGCACAGATGAGAATGAGAAAACAGCGAACTCAAATTTGACAAGACAACTTAAATTCAAGCCCTGTAGCAGTAAATAGTGGTACCCAAGTTAACCTGTAATGACTCAGAATTTACAGCAAATCTAACTGTTGCAGAAGTGCTCATGGGAGAGGAGAGCTATCATTGCAATTAAAGACCAAACAGAGGGAGCCTAGGTAAAATAAACAAACAATTGTTCCTAGAAAAGTTTTGTAACCCACACGAGCTTCATTAACTTCTGCTTATCAAACCAGCAGCAGGGACAGACACTTACAGTGCCTTGAAAAAGTATTCATACCCCTTGAAATGTTCCACATTTTGTGGGCTTTTATGTGCTAGACCAACACAAAGTGGCACATAATTGTGAAGTGAAAGGAAAAAGATAAATGGTTTTCTAAATTCTTTATAAATAAATATCTAAAAAGTGTAGCGTGCATTTGTATTCATGAAAGAAAGCCATAAGAAGTCTTGTTTTCAGTTTGCGAGAAGCCACGTGGGGGACACAGAAAACATGTGGAAGAAGGTAAAAAGAAAAAAAGAAACTGCGCCAAGATAAACAGTGGCAGTCAATTGTGGACAAAAGAGTGCCTAGAGCTCTAGTTGTAAGCAGCAACTAACCTGAAAACATAAATCCGTGAACAAACAATGGAAAAAATATATATAGTTGCGTTAAACCTTAAATTAAACCTGAGTAAATAAAATAGTATATTCCTAGGAACCATGATGTTAAACTGGCAAATCACAATATAAATCATATAAATCGCGATACGGGTATAGAAAAAACTTACGTTCGACTTACCGGTTAAGCCCCGTACACACGATCGGATAACCTATGGATTTTCGTCCGATGGATTTGTCCATCGGAAATCCAATGAAACTGTTTTTCATCAGTCTTGGCCACACACCATCAGTCAAAAAACCGACCGTTCCAAACGCGGTGACGTAAAACACTCCGATGAGCCGAGAAAAATTAAGTTTAATGCTTCTGAGCATGCGTGGGTTTTTTAACCGATGGACTTGCCCATAGATGATCGGAAATTCCCATCGGTTTTTTATCCATCGGAAAATTTTAAAACAAGTTCTATTTTTTACAACCGATGGAAAAAAGACCGATGGGTACCATACACGATCGGTTGGTCTGGTGAAAACCATCCATCGGACGGTTTTCATCAGTCAAACCGATCGCGTATACGGGGCTTTACGGTATTTCTACTAACCTTCCAGGACGGCACCCCCGAGAGATGAGGGCTCCTCCCCACAGGAAACACAATCAATTGACAGCTTGTTATAAGTCCCCACCCTTCCCCTTGATCCCCAGTATGTAATAAAGTAATCCTGAACTGGTTCACAAGGGGCATCGCTCCATATAGGTACTTGCCACCTAGCGTTTCAGATTATCTTTCCCTCCACATAGGGCGGGAAGTAGGCCTGCTGTCCTGGAAGGTTTGTAGAAATACCATTACCGGTAAGTCTAACGTAAGTTTTCTCCCATCACCCTTCCAGGATAGCACCCCTGAGAGGATATCCAAGTAACCACAGGCCTACTTTAGGGTGGGACCCCTGCCTGCAAGGTCTTTCTGCCAAATGCCAGGCTTTTGACTTGAATTTTTTACCTCCACTCCCTAGAGCCTAGATGAAGGTATCCTAGCTGGATCATGTAACTGATCTGCAGGTCTGCTCCACCTATGTCCCTGCCTTCTCTTCGGATGCAGGATCTAGGTGGCATGGGCTCTTAAAGATAAAATCTGAGAGCCTGTGAATTTTGTAAGTTAGAAAAATTGACTGTGTCAACCTTCTAGCAATCGTGGTCTATAATGTCTGTAACTGCTGCACAAGACCACTAAAGAGACTAATCAGAGACTTGTTCTGTGAAACACAGAACTACTTTGGTCAACAAAGAACATCTGGCTTTAAACCATTAGTCTGTTCAGAACGATTTAGAAAAGAAAAAGGCTCCCTGACAGACAATCCTTGTGGGTCCCCTTTTTATTTATTTGCCATAGCCATGGTGAAAAGGAAAAAACCCACTTAAGGATAATAGATTAGGGGAAGTTTATTCCCTGGGCTCAGAGGACTGGACAGGTATGTGACCAAGCATACCCAACTTCTGGCTTTCTTCCCATCTGAATGCTGACATGTCAGATGTGAAAGTGTTCTTTATCCCCAGGCTCCTTATAACCCTGCGGGTAGATGCATTAAAACTAAGCAGAAAGGAGCCTGGTAAGAACTGATAGTAACCATTTAATAAATATCAGGTGTCCGAGACCATAGTCCACTCCAAGCACCTCTTGGTACCAATGAGTGTCAAGTTAAGCAGATCCCTACTACAGGGAATTAATTCTATAGTATGAGTAAAAGACTAATATTGGCTAGCTATAAAGAAAAAGTGCCTGTGCGTCTGCCACTGGGTGTTACTACACTAGCAAAGTGCAACGTGCTAAAAAAGATTAATAAAATAAATAAGACACACAACAGCTAGCTTCTAAAATGTAACCAACATCAACAGATATAAAATAAAAATTGAAGCAGCGCTAAGTGTCAGTGAATAAGATAACCGTGCTATAACTGATAAAAAAACAGCAAAAAACTAATATACCATGCTAATTGGAACAATACTAAACACTAATATATGTTTAACTGTAATTAATATAGTGCAAAACATGCAATTCAAATATTGGCTAGCTACATCCAGTTCGTCCAAGGGGGTGGCATGAAGGATACCTGCCGAGCTGTAAACTTATCGGGTCGGGTAAACAGGTCAGATAAGTTCTGATGCTGCATCTTCAAGCCAAAAAATAAAAAATCTTATGAACATAACTCCCTAGTTCTTACAAAAAAATAATGATAGGTGATTTTATGACCTTCTTCCAGTGTCTTATAACCCTACTGGGTTCAAGCCTAGGGAATGCCTCTGGCAAGCCTAAATGTAAAGGACTGAATTTTTTGCAGTCAGTAATTCTGTTCCTTCCATGTGCATGGAAAATGAGGTCTGAAATAAAAGTGACAAATATATAATTAATATCACAGATATACAGGCCATAAATCTTGTATTTCTGAAGGGTAGCAAGCTCAAGCTTTATATGGAATACAGAACAGGAAGACACACCCAGCCTTCACTCCTTCACTGTTATATTTTCTGATATACAGTCACCTGTAGAACTTCAAACTGTGTGCTTCTGATGCTCAACAAGTTAAGGTCATACACCCAACAGAAAGGACACTAACAAATGCAAATGTGGTGTTTTTCTGAGCAATCAATATGAAGAACAGAGAAGACACAGACACCTTTTACTGCTGTGTTTTTCTGATGTACAGCAAACTAAGGTAATAGATGCAAGACAGGAGGACAAGAACCACTTCGGTGTTGTGTATTCCTGATACCGAACGCAGTACGGTCATATCACCAACAGAAATTATACTAACACATATTGTGCATATTCTGATGATCAAGAAAATGCAATCGCATTGCCAGTATGACAACAGAAAAGACACATGTGACCTACAGTTGTGTATTGCTGGTACTGGACCACGTGCAGTCATAACCGGCAGAGAGTGACACTAACAAACTTCTGATTAACAACAGGGTATAGACATAAAACCAACAGAAATGTCACCAACAATATTTCAATGTTGTGCACTTCTGATTAGCAACACTGCACAGTCATATAACCAACAGAAATGTCACTATCAAAAAATTAAATGCAGTGCATTTCCGATCAGCAACACTGCACAGTCATATAACCAACAGAAATGTCACTATCAAAAAATTCAATGCAGTGCATTTCTGACTAGCAACACTGCACAGTCATATAACCAACAGAAATGTCACAAGCAAAAACTCAATGCTGTGCGTTTCTGAATAGCAACCTTGTAGAGTCATATAACCAACAGAAATATCACTTAGCAAAAACTCAAAGCTGTCCGTTTCTGAATAGCAACAGTGTACAGTCCCATAAACCCACAGAAATGTCACTACCAATAATACAATGTTGTTAATTTTCTTATTAGCAAACTTGTACAGTCATATAACCAACAAAAGTCGCCATCAGTAACTCAATGTCGTGTGTTTCTGATTAGCAACAGTGTACAGTCATATAGCCAACAGAAATGTCACTAACAATAATTCAATGTTGTGCGTTTCTGAAAAGCAACCTTGTAGAGTCATATAAACCAACAGAAATGTCACTACCAATAATACAATGTTGTGCGTTTCTGATTAGCAAACTTGTACAGTTATATAATAGAAGGGTCATTAACAATTCAATGTTATGTGTTTCTGATAAGCAACAGTGTACAGTCACATAATCAATATTATGCATTTCTAGTGAGCCATAAGATAGTTACATAAACAGAAAAGACACAAAACAAACTTCCAATGTTGTGTATTTCTGATGTGTGGTCAGACAAACAATCTATCCTAGGCATAGCCTGAACTCCAGATACTAATCCTTCATCCACCAGTGAAGGAACATGGTAGTTCCAAATAATGGATGTCTGAGGTGTGTGACTATACCACACTAGTGGTAGCTGTTACCCTACTACTGCATAAGTCTGAGTAGGTGTGGCTAGCCCACACACAGGTGGGAGCGAGTCCAAGCCTCCCAAGCATCTAAGGTCTTAACGAGCACAGACCCAGAGATCAATTAAGTCATTCTCAGGAAGAGAAGGTGATCACAATCTTAGCCTGGAGGCAGACACCTGTAGGGCTTCACACTAAATACAGGCTAGTCTATGTAGCTCTAGCATAGAGGTTTGCACCAGCAACCCGTCAATTAAGGGTTGCAGGATAGCATTTTAGGCTTCTCGTACAGCCCACAGGTGGGTTGTAGCCCAAACCACAAAAGGGCTTGATTAATTCTTACACACTGATAGATATAGCAGCAGTGTAATGAGGAAAGAATAGGTTGGAACTTGTTGAGATGTTGCCCATAACAAGCAACCCCCTCAAGGATATGTTCACAAGGGTGCCCATTACTGTGCCACCCCACCCTATGGGTAAACATTTAGGAGGCAGGTTTTTAAGGGCAAAAAAACTCTAAATGCACCATCATGGAGCTACCTGCCAGATAGCAGCTGGCCCTGATCCTTTAAGGATTGATGGAGTGGGAACACCCTGGATTTGAGCCTTGCTCAGCCCCCTATATATATCTTGTCCTGTGCTGAGTTTACTCTAGGGGCTTCTGGAATCTTCTCAGTGGCATATATTGCCTGCAGGGGTCCATCCAGATCCACTAGGGTGAAAAGGTGTCTCCTTAACCTTGCATCCTCCTGAGTCTGGCTTTCCATATCCCCCCGTCCTCCTCTTCTTCCTCTGCTGGGACTAGAGGGAGTGATTGTGAGGGTGGGAAAAGGGCACTAGGTGCCTCTCCAAAGAGGCTCTCCTGGGAGGATGTGCCTTCTCTAGGAGTAAGCTCCTCTGTGTCAGGACCCTGGGTTGCTAACTGCCGGGCGGCTTCACGGAAAGCTTTGACTGTTGCCAGCATTTCCGTCTGACAGTTATAGCAAAAGGGCTTCGAGTGGGACTTTATCCTTACAGTACACACATTTTTTTGAGGAGCTATGCCCTGTTGCGGCAGGAGGTTGTTTATCTGAGGCCTCCTGGGCTCCGCTGGGGGATTCTGTAAGACAAGAGATATAACATATATACATAACATTACTGTCTTCCCCTAGAACTGCGGGTTTGTACCGGGGAGGGGGAAAGGGTAAGGTAAAGCCCAGTCCTGTTCTGGCTGGCCCAGGGATTCTCAGACCACTGGAAGCCAGGACCTCTCCTCCCTTTCCAAGGGGGGGTTTGTACTCACCGGGCCCCTACCTGGATCTCCCCGTTGTCGTCGTTACCTTCCCTTCCTCTTGTTCCATGAGGAGGTTGGCTGGGTCCTGGGCTGCTGGTACTGCTAAAAGGGCTGGTACAGCAAGCCAACCGCTTCCCACCACCTTGCTCTGCTCCACGCCACTCTCCACGCTGTCTCCTGGCGTTTCTAGCACTTTCCGGGTTGTGCTGTAACTCCGGCACCGCCCACTTACTGTGATGCGGTCGTGTTCAGAATGAAGCTTGAAGTGCAGTGCATCCTGCAATAGGAAACCCGGAAGTGAAGAGAGCGGCTGATGGCGGTGGTTTATGCAATGCAGCAATGGCACGCACTCCCTGCGGCCAGAGCGCTGGTGCACACTTGGGGCGACCTGTGAGAAGGACAAGGCCTACAGGTTAGTTCAGCCCTCCCCGGCCTCCCTAAAACCTGTCTCAACAGGGGTACCCATCAGACCCTCCCCGGTCATTAGGTCTTTAAAACAAAACAAACATGTCGCTGTGTTCTGGAGAAACACAATCAATACTAGGGATCAAGGGAAAGGGTGGGGACTTATAACAAGCTGTCAATTGATTGTGTTTCCTGTGGGGAGGAGCCCTCATCTCTCAGGTGTGCCGTCCTGGAAGGTGATAGGAGAAATATGAATATTCATCTATAAATCAATTCATGAAGTGCAAAAAATTGATACATAAAGTGCAGAAATATTAAAAATGTGCCATCAATAAAGTGATCACATACATAAGTGCAAAATTAGGTTCATATATTTCCAAGAAAGTCCATATATGACATCTGTGTTGATAAACACCCATGTAAGAATCCAAGTGACAATCGGATTCTTCACTCAAAGGCTGAAGACCGGAGTGAAATCCACCACCATTAGTAAGTAGATATGTTTACCAGAGCACCTTGGTCCCCTATAACGGAGGACCTCAGACCGCATATAATAAATCCCAGCTGGATAATGATAGCCACTGTGTCCATAGATTCATCGATCAGCACTTTCCACAACATTAAAGCCAGTTGGATAAACATGCAAAGGAAAGAGGATGCCTCGATGGTGAAAAATCTTTGGGGTTTATTATTAAACTTAACACATAGGTAAAAAACTCACATTTAGAAAAACAAAGGAACAGCCTTAAGTCTGTGGCACTGGCCAGCCACAAACAGACAAACCCGTCCGTGTGGAGATCGAGCAGTGGAGGGTGATGACGTCAGCGTGCCCCTCGTTCCGCCCAAGAGATGATGTCATCACCCTCCACTGCTCGGTCTCAACAAGGATAAGTTTGTCTGTTTGCGGCCGGCGCAACAGACTTAAGGCTGTTCCTTTGTTCTTCTAAATGTGAGTTTTTTACCTGTGTGTCAAGTTTAATAAACCCCAAAGATTTTACACCATCAAGGCATCCTCTTTCCTTTGCATGTTTATCCAACAGGCTATAATGTTGTGGAAAGTGCAGATCGATGAATCTGTGGACACAGTGGCTATCATTATCCAGCTGGGATTTATTATATGCGGTCTGAGGTCCTCCGTTATAGGGGACCAAGGTGCTCTGGTAATGCACAATGCTGCTCTAAGGCTGGGTTCACACCTATGCGAATTGGATGCAGTAGTTTCCCCACATCCAATTCGCATTGCAGGAGAATGTGACCGGCTCTCTATGGAGTCGGTTCACATATCTCTGGGGCGCCTGCGTACAGGGCCGATCCTAGGGTCACAGACGCCTGGGTGCAGAAATATTATGGACACCCCCACGTGGGCGTTGTCATCTTCCGAACGCCTCCCCTTTGCAAAAGTTTCTATGGCAACGACTCAAACACAGATATGCTCCCCTAAGGAGTCTGTTACCCTGGGATCCTCCCACAATCTAATAAACAAAACAAGATGGTCAGAGACTACAGACATGATACATGAGATGATCAGAGACTGCAGACTTACTACATAAGATGGCCAGAGAATGCAGACATGATACAAGAGATGGCCAGAGACTGCAGACATGATATAAGAAATGATCAGGGACTGCAGACATAGTACAAGAGATGGTCAGAGACTGCAGACATACTACAAGAGATGGTCAGAGACTGCAGACATACTACAAGAGATGGTCAGAGACTGCAGACATACTACAAGAGATGGTCAGAGACGGCAGACATACTACAAGAGATGGTCAGAGACGGCAGACATGATACATAAGATGGTCAGACTGTAGACATGATACAAGAAATGGTCAGAGACTGCAAACATGCTAAAGAAAATGGTCAGAGGCTGCAGTTATGATACAAGAAATGGTCAGAGACTGCGGACAAGATACAAGAGATGGTCAGAGACTGCAGACATGATACAAGAAATGGTCAGAGACTGCAAACATACTACAGGAGATGGTTAGAGACTGCAAACATACTACAGGAGATGGTCAGAGACTGCAGACATGATACAAGAAATGGTGGGAGACTGCCCGATCAGTGCCCATCAATGCAACCTCACTAGTGCCCATCAATGCAGCCTGATGTGGGGGGTCAGCTGTGTCAGGGTCTCTCACCTCATCGATAGCAGCTCAGCAGGTCGTTGCACGGCCACCTGGGGGGCTAATGCACCTGGTCCTGGGGTCAAGTTGTTGCAAACCAGCGTCTAGCCCCATAACCTGAGCCAGTCACGTGCGGCTCATTCAGGGATTCAGCGCTAAAGGGGGGGGGATGCCTGTTTGCATCTCAACTATATGGACATATAGACGAGTAGTAAATGTTGGGCTACGAGCCACAGTTTGCACAGAATCTTTCTACTGCCAATATCCAGGGAACATTTCAGTATTTATCCTTTTAAAGCCTGTGTGCATAAGTCCCAAAAGACCAGTCAAATGTGTACTGAATGGACTCAATGGATCTGGAGGGGATGCCATAACTACTGAACTCTGCGACCTGCATTAGGAGAGATGCTGCAGGTCATAAGCCTTGCTTGAAGACTGAACTAGAAAGATGCTGAAAATATTTCTGTAACTGAGATAAGTAAATGTTAATTTTCAATTGTGTACAAGCAATTTATTATTTACAATTAACAGGCTTAAAATTATGAATTATTTAATACTTTACATACAATTCCCATTTCTTTAGGCAACAGGTGGCAAAAAACTTGTCATTCAAGAGAAAGATAGACTACGTTGGATAATTTGAATGATGACTACCATCAACCCCCCCATCCCAAGATTAGATGGCGTCAGAGACATCTGGTAGTGCTACCTCTCGTCATTGCTAAAAACATACAAGCTTGCATGTCTGAGCAACCATACACGTCAAAGTTTACGTGAACAAAAGGGTATATGCCTAGCTTCGTAGCCAATTTTTAGTAAAACTGTTTTAACGTAACAGATTTAACTTAATTTGCTTTCGTATTGTAAAACAGAGGACAACAGACACAGTAAATGAGACATGGATACATGATGTATAAGTCTAATTTATTATTAAATTACATAACAAAGCTTTCTTCTTTATTACAGACAGAAATTGCACATTAGGTGCAGAAATGGGAAAATAATTACAAGAGCAATAAAATATAATTAGTTTAAATGAGCCATTTGTAAAGCAAAATAAGAAAGTGCTATTTGAGGGGAAAGGATATATACAGGTGGACACTTTGGGTTTGGAAATTCTGAACAGTATACACTGAGCATGTTGAATAAATTAGGGTCCTCACATTCTATTGGGGAACACACATACAAACAGACATTCAGTAGAAAAAGCAGACTAAATTTGTGCCTGGCAAAACAGTTAGTTTAAAGTTGGATTCTTCTGCTTCCATTTAATTGTAATATCTTTCCACTCCTTTGACCCACTTGTAAACAAAAGTCTCACATATAAGTCTCTAGTCTATGATGCCTGGGGCGAGCCATTACAGATCATGGAGCAGGTCAGGTTCAGTGGGCCAGCATTGGTATTGTGCCAAGATGGCACTACATAGTCCTTGTCACTGGAGGCTTCTCCTACCACTTTTTACTTTGTGACAGGCTCCCTAGTACAAGAGAGGCCCTCTGCAATTTATTTTTGCTGGCTGTATCAGAAATACATTTTACATAAAGCATGTTGGTTGGTGTTAGGTTTGACTTTCTACCAAGAACTACTGTATAATATATGTTGGCCTCACATCCAGTGTTCCATGCGATATGTGCAAGTTGTTCATGAGCGCATTGGAAAGACTAGATCCATAAAGGAGGTACTTCTCATAAACCAAGGTATTGTCCAGAGGTCAAAAAGTCAAAAGCTAATATCAGACTGGTTAAAGCTCAAAACAACCATCTGCAACTTTGCAAGCATTTAGTTTTATACAATGCCCCTAGTGATTGAAATATTAGCATATTGAAAACTAATAAATTATGTGTCTCCACTAGTAGATCACATCAAGTCACATGTCTATTTGTCTTGGACTACACACATCTACTTAGAAAATAAGAGGTGGACCAGTCACTGTAAGCAAAGCTTGGAGTTATTAAAAGTACTTGCATAAGAAGAATGACAACTTTCTTCATAAAATGCTAGTTAAGTCTGCATACCTGTTTTAGGTTCATACATACTTGGACTCATAGGGGTTGATTTACTAAAACTGGAGTGACCAAAAACTGGAGTGACCAAAAACTGGTGCAGCTGTGCATGGTAGCTTTTAACTTCAGCTTGTTCAATTAAGCTTTGACAAAAAAAAACCTGGAAGCCGATTGGTTTCTATGCAGAGCTGCATCAGATTTTGCACTCTCCGGTTTTAGCATACACACCCCACAGCATTGAAGCAGGAGGGTCATCAAGGATTTTAAGAGTGTGACAGTTGCCACATTTCTCATATTTCTCTTAAGTGCCAACCAGAGGATTTTCTTCTTAATGGGACTTTACAAATTCAGGAATGAAGCCTGGTTGTATGATCTCATATTGTACTATTCCTTTACCCAGCATGTACAGTAGTAACATTATTGCACATGATATACTAGTTGAAGGCACAGACCTGCACTTGGATCAGGTCTGATGGGAAAAACACACCAGATTACCAAGACACTGTTTATCACATGCTTAAAGTGGTTCTAAAGGCAGAAGGTTTTTTATCTTAATGCATTCTATGCATTAAGATAAAAAACCTTCTGCATGCAGCAGCCCCCCTAATACATACCTGAGCCCCATCTCGATCCAGCGATGTTGCACGAGAGGCTCGGCTGTCCGAGACTCTCCCTCATTGGCTGAGACCGCAGCGTGCGCCATTGGCTCCCACTACTGTCAAAGTCAGTAAGTCAATAAGAAGAGAGAGGGGGCCAAGTCACGTCTGAATGGACACACAGAGCAGCGGCTCAGCTCAGGTGCTCGGCAGGAGTGCCGGTGAGGGCCACGAGAAGAAGAGGATCTGGGCTGCTCTGTGCAAAACCACAGCACAGAGCAGGTATGACACGTTTTTTTATATAAAAAAAAAAAAACAAGACTTTAGAATCACTTGCTTAAAGTGGTTGTAAAGACAGAAGTTTTTTTTTTATCTTAATGCATTCTATGCATTAAGATAAAAAGCCTTCTGTGTGCAGCAGCCCCCTCAGCTCTCCTAATACTTACCTGAGCTCATCTCGATCCAGCGATGTTGCAAGAGTGTCTCGGCTGCCTGGGACTGACTGTCTGAATAGACACAAAGAGCTGTGGCTCGGCTCGGGTGCCCCCATAGTAAGCTGCTTGCTGGGGGGCACTCAACAGGAGCGAGGGACCAGGAGAGCTGAAGAGGGATCTAAGAAGTGGAGGATCAGGGCTGCTCTGTGCAAAACCACTGCACAGAGCAGGTAAGTATTTCATGTTTATTATTTTTAACATAAAAATGATTTAATGATTGAATAGAGCTGATTAAAATGTGGCTGTTATAGATTAACCACATTTTACTATATGAAATTATACAAAAATCCACAGAAACCCATCAAAAATCAACTTCTGTATTTTTGATTTCATAGACTAGTGGATGACTTCTAAATGTTTACCATGAGTAGCCACAGAACAAAGCAACTGTACTTTACATAGAACACATTTACATGCTGCTTGCATGCAGTGACTGCATTTTCGCCCTTCCTGGTAGTCTTTTCTCTTCCGTGTATACTCAGTACTTTGCACACACACCACATATACAAGTACTCAACCAAGCCTTACCAAACACATCTGTCATTTATGAACCCTTAAAATGAGCCTGTTCATTTTCTGTCACTTAATTATCTGTATGCCAACACTGTTACTTAAAAAAAAAAAAAAACTGGCACCAGTAGCAGTCTGCTCATAACTTAACCTCACTTCCTTTTTGCGTGAGTCAGGAGAGCCCCTGAACCTGAATGTTCCCGCTTCAGTCCTACTTGGTCACACACTCCCTTTAACAAACAAATCCAACACATGTGCCTCTTTACTGCTAGGCATCAATCGTTAGATTTAACAGGTACAATCTTGCACCTTGGAGCTCTTTATGGCTTCTAGTGTTAGTCAAGTTACATCAAGTGACAACTTTAATTTCAAGGAAAACTATTATAAAAGCTTTTCATAATAGGAACTAAACTTGATCCTATATTTTGTAAACTGAAAGCAGCCAGACTCGCCAAAAACGATGTACATTCATTCTGGTGCAGTTTGATGCATGAGCATGTATGGTCACTATCTGGTAGCACTAAACACCAATACTAGGTTGTAAATGTAATTCACCAACTCAATTACCACCTCCAACATCAAAACAGGAAGTGCATTCTAAAGCACAGCTAATGAAAATTGATTTGCCCTCTATCCCAATTTAATTTTAACAGCTCTGAAGAAAGCTCTTAAAAAATTTCTTCCACTTGCTACAGATCTAATTTATTATTAAATGTATATAGTGTGACTGCATACAGTGGAGGAGCCAGGAGATATTGTTTGTACTGGGTTGCTGTTAAGCCACGGTGAATGCTTTTCTTTAAAACAAAATGTTGGGTTTAAAGAAGAAAGTATAATTTAAAAGAAAAATACAAGAATGGGAACGTTCTAAATATCATCCAACACATTTACTGACAATATACACAATTGGGAGTTGCTGACAAAGGGAAGATATTTAAACTTTCATTCCTTCTAACAGTATTACAAAATGTTTCCCTCATCATGTGACCACGATGTGAAAGGAAAATGCCAATAAAGCAGTTTGAAAACTCTTATTTTTCATAATCTTGAACTTGGCGATACAAGAAAAGGTACGTTAACATAAAAAGACAGTGGACAAATACCAGGAACCAGGCTTCTTACAGGTCTTTTGTATCTGTTACAACTGGATCTTGTTTTTATGATATGAAATAGTAACTTTCTTACAAACAGCCTTACATACGTATAGTAAAACATTGTGAAGAAACTCAGAGAACAGTGGAACACCAGGATCCATTAGCCAATGTCAATCAATCCAAGAGAAGAAAAAGATCTCAGGACTCAACTGTTCTTTGGGAATATCCCATTTAATGCATGCCGGCAAATACGATATTTGACATGGAACTAGAGTCTACACAAATGGGAGGGAACAATTAGCTCAAAATGCCATGTTATGTTATAGGTTGTAAAATAATTTCCAAAGAACAGTAGAGTCCTAAAATTGTAATATAGAAACAGTTTCTCAAATGTACTTTAAAGATTACGGCCAGCTTGTCTGTAAATTTATGAACACTTGTGAGTGCATACTGATGTAGCTGAAAAATACACATCCACTGATGTACGTTCAGCAGGTCAAAGGACATAGCAGGTATAATGCTGGGCTACTTTTGCATGCCAGTGCAATGTACGTTGCAGGTGTGATGCCAGAAGCAGTTCTGCATTAAATGTAATAAAATGCAGAGGAAGTCTAAAGAGGTTCAATGTCTGCTTGCTCGGGCTAGACCAACTCCTGGTGTTTATATTAATCATCCCTGGACACTAACCGTAGCAACTACCTATTAAAATGTTTTCCTTCTAATCTACACGGGATCTATTTTTTATGGGCTGAAGAGGCAGATTCCTTTGTATCAATTTTTATGTATGATGCTCATTTTTGTAGATACATTTGTGCTAAATCTGCAAACAGTTTTTGTTTCACTGATCTGATCTCCGAATTCAAAATACTGTATTAAATATATCAACTGCATCACAAACCAGACCACACAGTAGGTCAATGCCTTCTTTTCCCTTCAAAAGTGCTAAATCTATGTGAAAATAATTACCGTATTATAAAGCAAAATGTCTGTTACATAGACCATATTCACGGTATAATTTATGTAAACGTCTGCCAGGCATAAATTCTAACGATACAGTAAAAATGATCTTCTGTAATTAAAATTAGAGCTAAAACTAAGAGTAATCCAAGCCACAATTTTGTATTCAGAAATATATATTTAAAGGTCTTTACAGCATTACAGAAAAGTATGTCTGGCCCCTACACATAGTGAAGGCAGTTCTTTGTGTCTGGTAATGAAACTGCAGTAGATCAATTCAGTGAGACACGACAGACAAAATTGCTGCCACCAATGTTGTTTAAATAACGGTTCACTTTGATATACCCAATGCTCAATATGGCCTTGTCATCCAACCAAGCAGTCGCCTAAACAAGTTTATTGTCCTTCGTTGCTATATGTAGTAACTCCATAAATGAATAAACTTTACTTTGTTAGGATTAAAAAGATATTGGGTCTCAGATAGATCTCTGATGCTTTTAGTCTCTAGGTTTAATTTTTTTTGCAACTGTCACATAAAAAGGTATGAATCCTAGGTTTGGCATTCCCTAAAAGTGCTTTTTTTCAAGCTTGAAATTACAGACATCAATCAGCCATTGGTATTCATCAGATACACTATGGATATACATAATGGTTAGACCAATACAAGTATGTACAGCTACTGGCTAGCATGTTGATGCTGCCAGCACTTAAGATTGCCAATATAAAATGTAAATTATTCCTTTAATACCCCGTGTTCCCTTATGTACAGGTGGTGTGTGCAGAAACGCACTTTTCACTGGTCTCTTCATTCTGCTGTAGCTGCTCACTCAGGTTTGTGGCAGAGTCTGTTGTCAGTCGTCAATGGAAAGCATAGAGCAGCAACAAGATAGTGCAAATGCCAATTATAGAGCCCAGAATGAGTGAGTCCCGGCGCTTCCTCAGGTTAATCCTCTGGATGAGGCTGTTGACTGCAGGAAATCGATCTATGTAAATTAATTAAGGGAAGTAACTGAACATATGAAGATGAGTGTAGCACAGAAAAGATGGAATCTAAAGAAACATTTATAAGCTATAATACCTGCATAAACGTTAGTGAGAGAATATTTCTGGAGCTTTAAGAAATTTTGCATTCGGATTTCTGCATGAACGGCCTTCTAAGATCCAGCCATAATGATCAAATCTAATTGAATAAACATACACAAGACTCTACATTGCCACATCTTTATTGAACAATGGTAACACAATTTAGAACAGAAATTGAAAAGTATATAAAATGCTAGGATAAATATAATGTTATGTTGTTAAAATAGGATTACTGGAGTATGGCATTCCAGCGTTATATTTCAAAGAAATGGGGGGTTAACTCAATTGCCTTAGTGAAAAAAAAACATAATTATAATATAAAAAGTAGTGTCACCTAGTTGTTCCACAGCAAAATGTTCTGAGGACAAAACTCATAACTTGAACAAATAATTGGAGAAAACATAACCCCTTTAAATGCCCCCAAACCCATACCCTGACGAGGGTATATAACTATTTATTTAAAGTGTAGGTCCAGCCAAAACTTTTTAATGTCGTTTTGGACAGAGTGAGGATTACTGCAATCCACAACATAGATTTCCCTTAACTTTTTCTCCTGCTGTCCAAAAAGGGAGGTGAGGCCCAGACAGCGATCTATTTCTGTCTATTTTGCTGTTGGAGATATACCCACAACTTCTGTTGGGTAAAACCATTGCAAGCAGAACAGGAAGTGAGGAGTCTGTTTTAGAGCCTCAGAGAACAGCATAACCCCAACGGGGTTTCTAACCTTTGGCTGGACATATACTTTGTAAATTTTCAGGGTAAGCCCAAAATTCATACACCATTTTAATCATGTGCTCCAAAATAAAAAAAGCTGCATCACACAGCACGACAGCGATCCAAAACTCAAATGAAAATCAACAAGACAGCAGCTCAACCAAAAGAAATCTTGTATTTCAGAGGGGAAAAGTCAAATCTGTATAAAAAATAACTAAGAAATTAAACCATTTCGAATATAGGAATTGGGCAAAATTATTTTTAAAAAGTGCATTACTCTGACTAGCAGTTGTAGAAAGCATCTGAGTAAAGTTAGAGCCAATAAAACAATCTCCACTAGTTACAAAATATTACATCAATAACCTCAACTGTTCCTCATTTGTTCCTCAACCTCTTTTGTGCAATATGTAAAATGTGTCCACTGGGTTTTGCTAGTTTCAGAACAAATTCCCTTCCCATACAAGTCAAGGGGAATGCAAAAGCAGATTTAATCAGGTTAATGCAGCTTAGGAGATCAAATGTAAGTCAGCATGTCAACTGCAAGTCACATGCATCTATCAATTACCTCTTAAAGTAGAATTCCAGCTTTCATTTGACTTTACATAGTTTGTTTGGAGGGTTGGCCCAATATTTTTCCATGACATTATTATTCAGCCACTGTGTGATGTATCATACTGCTGTATACAGTATGTGGTGCTGTTTTTAGCAGCAGTATAGGCAACTTCCTGTCTGCTGCCAGAACAAAAAAGTCAGCCTGAATGCTTCTCCGCCATTGAGGAGAAGCATTTTATTTGTACTAATCAATACAAGGCTTCCTCTGATTGGCTGAGGTAGAGAGGTGGGCAGATGTCACAATTTCTACTTTGGCCATTTAGAGGAAGCCTTGTATTCAGCGATAAGAGTTCATGGCATCCCCTGAATTGCAGAGAAGCGTTCAGGCTGACTATTTGTTTTCAGCAGCAGAGGGGAAGTCGCCTGTACTGCTGCAGAAAACAGTACCGCATACTGTATAACGAATGTTGCAACAGTATGATACAGCAGTCACATAGTAATGTCATGGCCAAAATTAACTATTTAGGGTGAAATGAAGGCTGGAATTCTACTTTAATTATCTCTGAAGCATCTGAAATTGGACTCAAATGTAAGCAGGATGCAACTGAAAGCAAGCTGCTTTTAGCCATTGATAAAAGCGTAAGGCTTTCTTTATTATAACATAAAGATTACATTTTATGAGCTATGTATTAAAAGAAGCCAACAAAAATAAAAAAAACACAAAAGGGTTCTCAGACTCTCTCGCAACTCAATACAGACACACACACACTTTTTCAGCAACTTGACTTGTGTCCTTCTTATTCTGTACTATGCCAGCATGCCTTCTCAAAGAACATATACAAACGCTAATGTGGTTCCAGCATACTCCCAGTGGCAAGGAAAAATGAGAGGGAAGAATGGAGCCAACAATGCAGCTCCTGAAATATTAAGCACTTTTCCTGGCTCTACAGTCATTACTGTGTAATTAAACCTATGACACCTCTCCATTGATCTGTCTGCATAATCTTACCATTCGCGAACACAAGAGGAAAGGAAAAAAGATAGCATAATAGAAGGAAAATAGTATATAAATATATATATATATATATATATACTGTAACTTATCTTTTAGAAAAAAAATAAAATATTATAATGTAAGCCAAAAAAAGTGAGACATTTTTCAGCAGGTTGAGAAATCAGAACATCGCCACAGATGGTCCTTTGCTGTTAAGAGTCTCTGCAGTTTTTAATGTACGTAGTCAAAAATAAGGCAAATATCTTCCAGAGAAAAACTTGTTAACAAGAAGAGTTTCAAAGACATCATACAAGAGCTCATAAAGTGACCCCTGTGTGTTTATATACTAAATATCAAATCGCTAGAGAACTTAAAGGAACAAGGCAAATGCTTTCATATATAAAAAGGCAAACCAATGATTTTACAGTACAGTAAGGTTTCATCCAAATTTGGCATTAATGTGACAAAAGAAAAGGAATTCTAATAAAGCAACATACACCCAGTTTTATAATAAAGATGGTACCATCAGGTTATTAAAAACTAGAACAGGTTTCTTAAAGCTGAATTCCAGCCAAAAACATTTTTTGTCCATTTGCACCGTAAAAAGAAATGAACACGAATGAAGTGTGTGCAATGTGCAGCCACTGCTGCATTATGTAATACTCTTTTTTTCATTCCCCACGTACATTATTACACTCAGCCCCGAACGTCAGGTGCTGAAACTTAGGACCCTTTCACACTGGGGCGTTTTTCAGGCGTTTCGGCGCTAAAAATAGCGCCTGAAAAAAATCCTGCCCTGCAGTCTTTAATGTGAAAGCTCGAAGGCTTTCACACTGAAGCGGTGCGCTAGCAGGACCGCTCCAAAAGTCCTGCTAGCCGCATCTTTGGAGCAGTGTGTTTAGCGCTATCAGGACCGCTCCAAAAGTCCTGCTAGCTGCATCTTTGGAGCGGTGTGTTTACCGCTCCTGCCCATTGAAATCAATGGGACAGCGCATTGTGGACGGTTTTAACCCTTTCTCGGCTGCTAGCGGGGGTTAAAACCGCACCGCTAGTGGGCGAATATTGTGGCAAAAACAACGGTATAGCGGAGCTAAAAATAGCGCCGCTATAACGCCAGCGCACCTCCCTGCTCCAGTGTGAAAGGGGCCTTAACAGTTCCAACTGGAGTACACAGACCACAGTGGGCCACTCTCTGTGTAGCTTTGTTTTTTTTACTTAAAGGGGTCTATTTATAAAAAGCTTGCTGAACGAATGCGACACACATTCGCCCAACTTGAACGAAACTTGCCATAGTCTGTTATATATATATTTTTTTGCCATAGTCATATATATCAGTATATCAGTTATATAACTGTATGTTGTATGACTAAGTGCCACCTAATGGACACAATGCATATTTATTTTTAACCACTTCAGCCCCGGACCATTTGGCTGGCCAAAGACCAGAGCACTTTTTGCGATTCGGCACTGCGTCGCTTTAACTGACAATTGCACGGTTACCAGTAGGGTTGTCCCGATACCGATACTACTTGTACTCGGGGAAAATGCTCTGATGCTTCACCCGATACCTGGGCAGTCAGGGATGATCCGTGCGGCGGGGGGAGTTACATGCACCGATCTCCCTGTATAGATTTCTATAAAGTCCGACAGTTTCCCCCCGGACCCCCCCCCCCACTTTTCAGCTGCTTTAGTGCAATTTATACAGCGGTGATCGGTGCTTGTAACTCCCCCCCAAAGCCGCACCGATCACCGCTGACTGTCCCTGTATCCATGCTGCTCTCCCCCTCCGGGAGTTACGTGTCCCCCGCAGTGCTGCGTGTCCCCCTCCGGTAATTACATCTCCCCCTCCGTGCTGCATGTCCCCCTCCGGTAATAACATCTCCCCCTCCGCGCTCCGTGCTGCGTGTCCCCCTCCGGTAATTACATCTCCCCCTCCGGTAATAACATCTCCCCCTCCGCGCTCCGTGTCCCCCCGTGCTGCGCGTCCCCCTCCGGGAGTTACATGTCCCCCTCAATGTCCTCCTCCAGCCCCTCGATCTGTCAGGATGGAGAGCGGAGGTAGGAGCCGCTAAACCCGGCTCCTACCTTTTCCGAATGAACAGAGTCATCACTGACTCTGTCCATTCATATAACTGAAACATCGTAACCTGTGTTTACAATGCTTCAGTTTATGAATGGAGAGGAGCCTCCTGTCCATTCATTTTAGCTGAGGCTGCAGAGAAAGGGACTGGGGAATCTGTGTCCTTAGTCCCTTTCTCTGTCTCAAAGGGGAGATGTCAGGGGTCTGTTAAGACCCCTGAAATCTCACCAAAGCCCCCCAACAGGTGTAAAAAAAACAAACAAAAAAAAAAACAATAAAATGAATTGTAAAAAATAATAAAAATGTAAATAAAAAATACACTGACACAATCCAACCCCCCCCCCCCCCCCCCCCTAAAAAAGAAGAAGAAAGCACTGTAAAAAAAACAAAACAAAAAATCGTAAAAATAAAAAAAAATAATAAAAAAATTTGTAAAAATAAAATAAAAAATACTGACACATGTGCCGCTGTCACGTGACATTGAAAAAAAAGTATCGTAATCGGTATCGGCGAGTACTTGAAAAAAAGTATCGGTACTTGTACTCGGTCTTAAAAAAGAAAGTGGTATCGGGACAACCCTAGTTACCAGGCATATATCCAAAGGAAAAAAGGAGGATGGAGGCAATATCTAGCATACAGTATGTGTTTTTTAGTAGAACTACAAGATACTGTATGAGTGGTGCCAAGAAAATGTATAGGTAGTGCTCCGCAGGTTATCTGGTGAGTAATGAATATTGTGCCACAGAAGCCATATTTTGTGTCCATAATGGTGGATGCAACTTGTCATTATCAATCATTTTTAACCACTTCAGCCCCGGACCATTTGGCTGCCCAAAGGTCAGAGCACTTTTTGCGATTCAGCGCTTTAACTGACAATTGCACGGTCGTGCGACGTGGCTCCCAAACAAAATTGACGTCCTTTTTTTCCCACAAATAGAGCATTCTTTTGATGGTATTTGATCACTTCTGCAGTTTTCATTTTTTGCGCTATAAACAAAAATAGAGCGACAATTTTGAAAAAAAAGCAATATTTTTTACGTTTTGCTATAATAAATATCCCCAAAAATTATATAAAAAAAACACGATTTTTTTCCTCAGTTTAGGCCGATACGTATTCTTCTACAAAAAAAAAAATTGCAATAAGCGCTGATTGGTTTGTGCAAAAGTTATAGCGTCTACAAAATAGGGGATAGTTTTATGGCATTTTTATTAATAGATTTTTTTTACTAGTAATGGCGGTAATCAGTGATTTTTATCGCGACTGCGACATTATGGCGGACACATAGGACATTTTTGGCGCTATTTTGGGACCACATTTATACAGCGATCAGTGCTATAAAAATGCATTGATTACTGTGTAAATGTGATTGACAGTGACATGACTATGTTCCTATGTTTCTAATAAACTGAGATATTTATTTTACTTGATTCATCTGTTTGGACCTTTATGACCACCTCACTTAAAGTCCCATGGGCTAACCTTGTTGTTTTTTATTGCATAAAATTTAGGGATGGAGGAGGGTCAAATTTTGAGGCAGCTTTCAGGCCATTTTCTTTTTCTATTGAATTCAGGTGGAAGACACCTACATGCCCTTTTTTGGTCCGTCGCTGTCCTCCAGGTCGTTGAATACATATACTGTCCCATCATATATTTAAATTAGCCATCTAGACATGTTTTTCATCAATCCCGATTATGGTTAACTTATGGGCTTGTTTGCAGGTGTCCCCATGGCGGATGTGGCTTGTTTCTCTTTTCCGGGGGCTGCGATGCACACTTGGGGAGTCCTTCCCCTGCTGTCCCCCCCTCTCTGGTTTCGGATAGGCGGGGCCACTGGTGCATCGGCGCCATGCCTCTGCACCCAGCATGGAGACGTCTGCGGCGTTTCCACGTTTGTGTTGTGGTTACGACATCCAGCTGGCTGGAGGAGTGCGTGGTCACCCGCTCCCATTGTGTGGCGAGCGTGCCACGTGCTCACGTCTTGGCCATCTGATGCATGGCCTTAGGGGCGGACACCGCCGCGTACGCCTGGGGATTTAGGTCAGGGGACTGGCATGGCAAACTCTCTTTCATTTGGCTTCTCATCCTACAAACGTCAGATCACACACACTGGTAAGAACCTATCATTGGTCACTTTTTGATGACACCTTATTTTTCACCCACACATGGACCCAGTGATGGGCCACTTACTTAGATACTTACCCATAATTGTTTCCACTCTCTCTCACAATTCACCCACCTGTATTGTTCTTTACATCCTTTTCCCTTACACTGCATCTTCCTCCTTTTCCTTCCTCCCTTACCTGCATTCCGGCTCATAGTCTCATGGACTTTTACACCTAAACATGAACGCTCCTTACACTTTTAGTCTCCAGCATTATGGGAGTGACTTACTCAGATACCGCCATTATTTATGTTTCAGTTGCCATGACACATGTAGCCAGAAAGGCATACCAAGGGACACTCTCTCCTTCTCATCACCTTTACCATTCGCCATGTCTGCCTGTTGGTCCCGCTCTTTCAGCACCCGGTTGGAGTGCTGCCCGCCGCCGCCACTGGGGATCAGTCCTTGGAAACAATTGATCCAATTGTAAGTATGGGGAGTACCTGTTTAGGCCCCTTGTTGCTTGTCTAACCATATTTTAATTTGCATGCCATATCTTATTTACAATTATATTTTTTAGATACTCCATACATACATCAACTCCTGAGGAAGCGAGTAGAGCTTGCGAAACGCGTCGAGTTTATAGATGTACATGTATGCTTTATACTCTGATACTATTACTATATGTTCATTACTGTATAACAATTGCATCATGCTAATTTTACGGGCTGTTTTATATGTCCATGTTCAATACATGTTCAATGTATGATGAGAGTTCACAGATGTATATGTATATATATATTTTCTTTTTACTCCAACATTAGAATAAGATGTTCATGATTATAGCAATCGCAGCATGCCACCTTCACATGTTGCTCTGCACGTTCATGTTTAACCACTTAACGACCGCCCACTGTAAATATACGTCGGCAGAATCACGTATATGTACGTGATTGCCTTTGTATAGTTAGGGGGTCCGATCGGACCCCCCTTCTTTACAGTGAGCGGTCGTTTTACCTTCGGGAGCGATCCGGCATGAGGGGACGGCCGTTCGATTCCGGCCACCCCCTCTCGATCGCTCCCGGCGAATGAGAGCTTCCCCTGCCTGTGTGCTTGTTTACACAGGCTGGAGGAAGTGATGTCATCTCTCCTGCGGCGCTCACATATACCGAGCGCCGTACAGGAGAAGATGCAGGTTAGTGCACACAACACTACACTGACACCAGGACACATAGGTACATAAATCGCCCCCCCAGATCACCCCCCAGTCACAGTGTCACTGATTGCAGTGACCATTTATTTAGTGATCACTGCAATCAGTGACATTTGTGACTGTAAAAGTGTCAGTACATTTAGTTTTAGGTCCAGTGTAGCCCCCTGACCCCCCCTAATAAAGGTTTAACCCCATGATCACCCCCCAGATAACCCTTTCACCCCCTAGTACCGCCGTCGCTAAGCGATCATTTTTCTGATCGATGTCTTAGCGTCGGTGATGCTGATCGGTAGCCAGTAATTTATTTTAGGTTCGCCGCAGGTTTTTATAGCGTCGGGTACCCCCATATATTACCTAATAAAGGTTTAACCCCCTTGATCGCCCCCCAGGTAACCCTTTCACCCCCTATCACCACGGTCACTCAGCGATAATTTTTCTGATCGATGTTTTAGCGTCGGCGATGCTGATCGGTAGCCAGTAATTTTTTTTAGGTTCGCCGCAGGTTTTTATAGCGTCAGGTACCCCCATATATTATCTAATAAAGGTTTAACCCCCTGATCGCCCCCCAGGTAACCCTTTCACCCCCTATCACCACTGTCGCTAAGCGATAGTTTTTATGATCGTTGTCTTAGTGTCGGTGATGCCGATAGGTAGCCAGTAATTTTTTTTTTAGGTTCGCCGTCAGGTTTTTATATAGCGTCAGGTACCCCCATATATTACCTAATAAAGGTTTTAACCCCCTAATTGCCCCTAGTTAACCCTTTCACCAGTGATCATCATATAAGTGCTACGGGTGACGCTGGTTAGTTAGTTTGCTTTTTATAGTGTCAGGGCACCCGCCGTATATAACCCAATAAAGGTTTAACCCCCTGATCGCCCGGTGGGTGATATCAATTAGGTTTTAGCGTCAGAGAGGGTCTGCGTCACACCCCAGGCAGCGTCAGGTTAGTGCCAGTAGCGCTAACACCCACGCGTGAAGCATACACCCCCCTTAGTAGTATAGTATCTGATCAGCTCAATATCTGATCTGATCAGATCTATACTAGCGTCCCCAGCAGTTTAGGGTTCCCAAAAACGCAGTGTTAGCGGGATCAGCCCAGATACATGCTAGCACCTGCGTTTTGCCCCTCCGTCCAGAGCAGGCCACCCAAGTGCAGTATCGATCGATCACTGTCACTTGCAAAACACAACACACATAACTGCAGAGTTCGCAGAGACAGGCCTGATCCCTGCGACTCCAGTGCTGTAGGAGGTGATTTCACCACCACAGTTTAAAAAAAAAAAAGCATATATGCCGAAGCATTGGGGCAGCAGGGGCGGAGGAGCGATTTTGCTCCTAATGCCGCGTACATACGGTCGAAATCCCGACGGAGGCTTGCCCGTGGAAAAGTCTGACCATGTGTACGCGGCATAACTTTTGCGAGAAGATGCCCCCATGCTTCGGCATATATAAATGGTGCATGTATGCCCATCATTAGAAGTGGGTGGATGAAGGGCGGTATTCTAATGGTGGGCATACCCACCGATCAATCTTTTTTTTTCGTTCAGCCAACAGGCTGCATGAAAAAAAAGATTACAATACATGTCCAACAAGGACCAGCAACATACTGGTATGTTGCTGGACTTTGAATGTTTATACCAGAATGATGCCTGCGGGTTTAGGTATCATCTTGGTATCATTCTTTTCAGCCAGCGGCCGGCTTTCATGTAAAAGCAATCCTAGTGGCTAATTAGCCTCTGGACTGCTTTTACAAGCAGTGGGAGGGAATGTCCCCCCCCCCAGATATAAAAAGCGCCATTGGGAAATTGGGATAGCATTTTATCACACCGATCTTAGACCCCAGTTTTTTCAAAAAAGAGTACCTGTCATTACCTATTGCTATCATAGGGGATATTTACATTCCCTGAGATAACAATAAAAGTGATAAAAAAAAAAAATATGGAAGCAACAGTTTAAAAATAAAATAAAAAAGCAAAATTAATAATAATAAAAAAAAAAAAACCCTGTCCTGCCCTGCTCTTGCCCAATGGCGAACGCAAGCGTCGGTCTGGCGTCATATGTAAACAGCAATTGCACCATGCATGTGAGGTATCACCGCGAAGGTCAGATCGAGGGCAGTAATTTTAGCAGTAGACCTCCTCTGTAAATCTAACGGGGTAACCTGTAAATGCTTTTAAAGGCTTTTAAAAATGTATGTAGTTTGTCGCCAATGCGCGTTTGTGCGAAATTTTAAAGCATGTCGTGTTTGGTATCTATGTACTCGGCCTAAGATAATCTTTTTTTATTTCATCAAACATTTGGGCAATATAGTGTGTTTTAGTGCATTAAAATAAAAAAAAGTGTATTTTTTCCCCAAAAAATGCGTTTGAAAAATCGCTGCGCAAATACTGTGTAGAAAAAAAAATGCAACACCCACCATTTTATTCTGTAGGGCCTTTGCTTTAAAAATATATATAATGTTTGGGGGTTCAACATAATTTTCTTGCAAAAAAAATTATGTTTTCATGTAAACAAAAAGTGTCAAAAAGGGCTGTCTTCAAGTGGTTAGAAGAGTGGATGTAAGCTTCCTAATGTTGTGTATAAAATGCCAGAACAGTTCAAAACCCCCCCAAATGACCCCATTTTGGAAAGTAGACACCCCAAGCTATATACTGAGAGGCATGTCGAGTCCATGGAATATTTTATATGTTGACACAAGTTGCGGAAAAAATACAATTTTTTTTTTTTTTTTTGCACAAAGTTGTCACTAAATGATATATTGCTCAAACATGCCATGGGCATATGTGGAATTACACCCCAAAATACATTCTGTTGCTTCTCCTGAGTACGGGGATACCACATGTGTGAGACTTTTTGGGAGCCTAGCCGCGTACGGGACCCCAAAAACCAAGCACCGCCTTCAGGCTTTCTAAGGGTGTCAATTTTTGATTTCACTTCTCACTGCCTATCACAGTTTCGGAGGCCATGGAATGCCCAGATGGCACAAACCCCCCCCCCAAATGACCCCATTTTGGAAAGTAGACACCCCAAGCTATTTGCTGAGAGGTATTGTGAGTATTTTGCAGATCTCGCTTTTTGTCACAAAGTTTTGAAAATTGAAAAAAAAAAAAGAAAAAAAAATGTTCTTTCTTCATTTTCAAAAACAAATGAGAGCTGTAAAATACTCACCATGCCTCTCAGCAAACAGCTTGGGGTGTCTGCTTTCCAAAATGGGGTCATTTGGGGGGTTTTGTGCTATTTTGGCATTTTATGGCCTTCAAAACTGTGATAGGTAGTGAGGAGTGAAATCAAAAATTTGCGCCCTTAGAAATCCTGAAGGCGGTGCTTGGTTTCCGGGGTCCCGTACGTGGCTAGGCTCCTAAAAAGTCCCACACGTGGTATCCCCGTACTCAGGAGAAGCAGCAAAATGTATTTTGGGGTGCAAATCCACATATAACCATGACATGTGTGAGCAATATATCATTTAGTGACAACTTTTTGTAATTTCTTTTTTTTTTTTTTGTCATTATTCAATCACTTGGGACAAAAAAAAAATATTCAATGGGCTCAACATGCCTCTCAGCAATTTCCTTGGGGTGTCTACTTTCTAAAATGGGGTCATTTGGGGGGGTTTTGTACTGCCCTGCCATTTTAGCACCTCAAGAAATGAGATAGGCAGTCATAAATTTAAAGCTGTGTAAATTCCAGAAAATGTACCCTAGTTTGTAAACGCTATAACTTTTGCGCAAACCAATAAATATACGCTTATTGACATTTTTTTTACTAAAGACATGTGGCTGAATACATTTTGGCCTAAATGTATGACTAAAATTGAGTTTATTCGATTTTTCTTATAACAAAAAGTAGAAAATATCATTTTTTTTCAAAATTTTCGGTCTTTTTCCGTTTATATCGCAAAAAAGAAAAATCGCAGAGGCAATCAAATACCATTAAAAGAAAGCTCTATTTGTGGGAAGAAAAGGACGCAAATTTCGTTTGGGTACAACATTGCATGTCCGCACAATTTACAGTTAAAGCAGCGCAGTGCAAAATTCTGAATTCACCTCTGGTCCTTTAGCTACCAAATGGTCCGGGGCTTAAGTGGTTAATACATGCACAACCCATGACTATGTTCCTTTGTTTCTAATAAACTGAGATATTTATTTTACTTGATTCATCTGTTTGGACCTTTATGACCACCTCACTTAAAGTCCCATGGGCTAACCTTGTTTTTTATTTAAAAAAAATAGGATTTTTATAACAGCTTACCTGTAAAATCCTTTTCTTGGAGTACATCACGGGACACAGAGCGACATAGTCATTACTAATGGGTTATATAGTTACCGTCAGGTGCTGGCACTGGCAACTTCCAAAACCGGAAGTACCCTCCCCTATATAAGCCCCTCCCATCCGGGAGCACCTCAGTTTTGTAGCAAAGCAATAAGTGTCCCCAAAGAGGGGCGGGAGCTCTGTGTCCCGTGATGTACTCCAAGAAAAGGATTTTACAGGTAAGCTGTTATAAAAATCCTATTTTCTTTCTCGTACATCACGGGACACAGAGCGACATAGTCATTACTAATGGGATGTCCTAAAGCAATGCCAAATGAGGGGGGGGATACACCATATATAAGCTGAGCGCTATCAGACATGAGGATCTTTTGCGGCCTGCAACACACTGCGCCCAAAGGCGACATCCTCCTGACTTCTAACGTCCACCTGGTAGAACCTAGTAAACGTGTGTACCGAAGACCATGTTGCGGCCTTACAGATTTGAGCCAGGGAGGCCTGGTGATGCACTGCCCATGAAGTTCCAACTGCTCTCGTGGAGTGCGCCCTAACTTTGAACGGAGGCGGTCTACTTCTCAAGCTATAGGCTTGTATTATGACCTGTCGAATCCACTTGGCTAAAGTAGATTTTGACGCTGCCTGACCCTTTCTGGGGCCTTCCGGCAGAATAAACAAAGTATCCGTTCTGCGAATCTGAGCAGTGGCTTTTAGATAAGCTTTAACTGCTCTTACTACATCCAAAGAATGCAATAACTTTTCCTCTACCGAAGTAGGCTTGGGGAAAAAAGAAGGAAGAACCACATCTTGGTTCAAATGAAAACTCGATACCACCTTAGGAAGAAAGGCTGGATGAGGACGTAACACTACTCTGTCCTTATGGATAACCAGATATGGCTCCTTACAGGACATAGCTGCTAATTCCGATACTCTTTTAGCCGAACAAATGGCTACTAGAAAAATCAATTTCCTGGTGAGAAGCACTAAGGAAATATGCTGTAATGGTTCAAATGGTTGTTTCTGTAGAACCGACAGAACCAAGTTTAGATCCCATGGACATATGGGAATATTAACCGGAGGACTAATACGCATCACTCCTTGTATAAAGGCTTTGACTAGTGAATGCGAAGCCAAGGGCCTTTGAAAAAATATTGACAAGGCCGAAATCTGACCCTTGATAGTACTCAAGGCAAGCTTCCTATCTACAGCCCATTGTAGGAAGTCCAGAATCCTACCTATTACGTATTTACGTGGATGCCATTTCTTGGCTTCACACCAGGCGATGTACGCCTTCCAGATTCTATAGTAGATCTGCCTGGATACCGGCTTCCTGGCATTGATCATGGTAGATACCACAGCATTAGAGAGCCCTCTCTTTTTTAGAATGTGGGCTTCAATAGCCAGGCCGTCAAACCTAGGGCTGGTAAGGAAGGGTGGTATATCGGTCCCTGCGAAAGCAGGTCCGGACGATGTGGGAGGGTCCAAGGACTCCCCACAGACATTTTTACAATCTCCGCGTACCATGCTCTTCGGGGCCACGCTGGAGCCACCAGAATCACTGGTTTCTTTTCTACCCTGATTCTGCGGAGTAATCGAGGTAACAATTGTGGCGGTGGGAATGCATATATCAGCTTGAACTGATCCCAAGGGAACACTAGGGCATCCGAGCCGCACGCTAGGGGATCCCTTGCCCAAGAGACAAACCTGTCCACTTTTGTGTTGAATCTGGATGCTAGCAGATCTACATCCGGTGTTCCCCACCGCTGACATATTGTCCGGAAAACCTCGGGATGAAGGGACCATTCCCCTGGGCATAATTGTTGGCGACTTAGAAAGTCCGCCTTCCAATTCTCCACTCCTGGAATGAATACCGCAGATATGGCTGGGACATATCTTTCTGCCCATCTCAGGATGTAATTTACTTCCCTTTGGGCTGCACGACTCCTGGTGCCCCCCTGACGATTGATATATGCCACTGCTGTGGCATTGTCTGACTGAACTCTGACAGGGGACCCTTGGAGTTTGGATGTCCATGCTACTAGGGCATACCGGGCTGCTCGTATCTCTAAGAGATTGATGGGCAGGGCCTTTTCCGCATCCGACCATCTGCCCTGGAGAGACCATTGCTCCAGTACTGCTCCCCAGCCTATAAGGCTGGCATCTGTAGTGACCACCTTCCAGGAAATCAGACTGAAGGATTTCCCTCTTTCCAGATTCTGGGGAACCAACCACCAGCGGAGGCTCCTGCGAACGGAAGGGGACAAGGACATTGGTAAGTCCAGAGCCTGAACTTTTTTGTTCCAGGCTGACAGTATGGCCCTTTGCAACTTCCTTGAATGGAATTGACCGTAGGGTACTGCTTCGAATGATGCCACCATTTTTCCCAGCAGCCTCATGCACAGGCGTATGGATGGCTGTCTTTTTGAACCCACTAAGTGGATCAAATCTCTCAAAGACGACCCCTTTTCTTGAGGCAAGAAAATCTTTCTCTGGTCTGAATCCAGCCTTAGCCCCAAGTATTCCAGACTTTTGACTGGTTTTAGGGCTGACTTGTCTCGGTTGATAATCCAACCGTGATATTCCAGATACTTGATTGTCTCGTGAACAACCACTTCTAGTTTTTCCACTGAGTGGTCTATCAGCAACAAGTCGTCTAGATATGCCATTATCGTTACACCTCGTGTTCTTAGATTGGCCAATAATGGGGCCAGAATTTTTGTGAACACTCTTGGTGCTGTGGCCAGACCGAAGGGTAAGGCTCTGAACTGAAAATGGCGCCCTTCTACCGCAAAGCGTAGAAATTTTTGGTGGGCTGGAAAGATGGGGATGTGCAAATAAGCATCTTTGATGTCGATCGAGGCTAACCATTCCTCCCCTTGTAGGGCAGTGGCTACCGATCGGATCGACTCCATCCGGAAAGTCCTGATATGTAGGAATTTGTTTAGCCCTTTTAGATTTAATATGGGCCTCACGTCCCCGTTTGGCTTCGGAACTGTAAAGAGGTTTGAGTAAAACCCGAACCCCCATTCTTCCAGGGGAACCTCTATAATTACTGCTTGAAGCAATAATTGTTCCAGTGCCAACAGGAGGGATCCTCTCTTCTGGGGATCCCTTGGCACGTTTGACCTTATAAAGCGGGAAGGAGGGGAGTTTTTTAACTCCAATTTGTATCCCAGATTTACTGCGGAGAGCACCCATCTGTCTCGGATCGTGTCCCGCCAGGTTTCTGTGAACAACTGAAGTCTTCCCCCCACCCGATTGGGTGGGGGCAACCCTTCATGCATTTGACTTTGGGGGAGGTTTTGTACCTCTCCTGCTCCAGGGCTTCTTGTTACCCTGCAACTGTCCCTGATTTTTACCTCCGGGATTTGACCGGGGAGGCCGTCGGAACTGTTTCACAGCCGATGTCCTAGGGACTGGAGAAGCCGGCCTCTTAAAGGAGGGACCTCTAACTCTATTTTTAACCGGCAAAAGTGTACTTTTACCGCTGGAAATTCTCTGGATATACTTGTCCAGGTCTTCCCCGAATAAGCGCTCCCCATGAAATGGGAAGCTGACCAGCAATTTTTTACAGGGAGCTTCAGCAGACCAGTTTTTGAGCCATAGAAGCCTGCGCATATGTACTACAGACAGCGTAAGGCGGGAGGCCTGATGGATTGAATCCTTTATGGCGTCCACCGCAAAGCATAAGGCTCTAGGTAGATCAGCTAGGGCAAGAGCCTGCTGATCTGACAAGTCCCTTAAGACCTGTTTCAACTGATCCTTCACTGCTTGGCAGACCCCTATAGCTGCCACTGCTGGTTGTGTCACCAATCCTGCTGTAGAAAAAGCAGATTTCAATAATGACTCCAATTTTTTATCTATTGGGTCCTTGAACATTTGGACATTTTCCACCGGACATGTCAGTGATTTATTCACACAAGAGATGGCTGCGTCCACTGTAGGGACCTTCCATTTTCTGATGAACTTATCCTCCATGGGATAGACCACCGGAAATCTCTTGGGGGGAGTAAATATTTTGTCAGGATGCTCCCAATCCTGGTAAATGAGCCCCTCCAGTAAAGGATGGATCGGAAAGGAACAAACAGTCTGGGGAGCTTTTAGCGACCCCAACGAGGAGACAGAAGTGGAGGATGGCTCCGCAAGTGGCATTTTAAATGCTGATCGGACCATATTAGTCAGGGACTGAACCCATAACCTCTCAGCATGTGATGCTGAGAACGGCTCTTCCACTGTTGATTCCTCTACAACCGAATCAACCTCATCCTGATCCCCCTCAGGTAGGTCGACCTCTGTATGGGACTGTTGCTCTGTTAACAGGCACTCTGGAGGGAGGAGACGGAGATCGAGCGCTTTTCTCCTGTGACAGGGAAGCAGCGATTAATGCTGACAATCTCTCTTCCAGTCCTCCCAGAGCTGAGGAAAAAACCTCCTCTGTTACATACACAGGAGCAGGTGAACTGAGGACAGCCACAGTACCAGGTACTCCTGAGGGTGCTCTACGGTCACTAACCTCTGATTCTTCAGGGGAGACTGGTGCAGCCAAAGCATGCCCAAGATCCTCAGAGCCCGATGGAGACCCCCTATTCCTCCTGGAATTTCTAGTCCCGGAGTTTTTAGACGGCATATTCCTAAGCCACAAAGCTGAGGTATTCCAGCCGAAATACACCAGTTACTGATAATAGTCTAGCATAAATGCTGCTATAATAAACAGTTGGTGTCTACTAATGTGCCTTTCTAGGGGATGCCTGTATCAACCGCTTGCTGTATGCCTTTAAATGTTGCCAGCTCTGTCTCTGTACTTCATAGCCAGCTTACTACAATATTGTGGCTTTTTAAAACCTGCTGGGACGCCCGCACATGCGCAGAAGCGCTGCGGAGCGCACAGAGCGTCATCCCCCAGGCTCCGCCCCCTTTCCCGGCTCACCTCTATATATAGAGGCGCGCGCACGCGCGCGGCCACGTGCGCCCTCGGCGCTAATTTCAAACATGGAAACCAGGGACAGGAGCCAGGGCCCCTCTTTGCCGCAGGCCGGGGGATGGACGAGCACTGCAACATGGCAGAGGAAGCAGTTTCCTATAGGAGAACTCACCAACTGCCTGGACTTTGCTCTCTGAGAAGAAACTAGTCCACATGACAAGAAAACATTCCACAGCGGCCTCTAGTGGACAAACACAGGTACCGCAGTCTAATATACTAAATATATATAAAAAAACATGTTTTTTTTTTTTTTTTTCTTGACCACCATTAAAAATTATTACATTTTTTTAGTAGTTACAGGCATGCACAGAATCTTGCGGGAATACCATTAGGTAACAGACAGAAAGACAAATTAGGCTTGGGGGTCCCCCAATAGAACCAAGTTCCTGGGGGCCCCCACTTACCTGTTCCTCGCCGCAGGACTTTGTTTGGTCCACAAAAGCCCAAACTTCACCTATCACGGCAGGCATTGTAATCAAACCTTCAGGGACCGGGTTCCCAAGGATTCCACTCCCCTGGACCTGTATAGCACCCTGCACAGAAAACATCTTGGTCGTGGGTATGACCAGAGCTCTGGATCCCAGGGTCCAGCTCTCCTAAGAGAAGCATTACAGGCAGAACCTTGCTCTTCTCTTTGCAAGGCCCGGGTACCGACCGTTTAGCTATGAAGCTTTTTTGGTCGGATCCGGAATAGCTTACTGAGGCCCAAAAGAACCTGTACGCAAGCTCAGTGAAAAACACATGTTTCTTCTTGGCCAACACCTTAGACACTGGCAAAAAACTGAGGTGCTCCCGGATGGGAGGGGCTTATATAGGGGAGGGTACTTCCGGTTTTGGAAGTTGCCAGTGCCAGCACCTGACGGTAACTATATAACCCATTAGTAATGACTATGTCGCTCTGTGTCCCGTGATGTACGAGAAAGAAATTAAATTTAAAAACAACATTTATGGATGGAGGAGGGTCATATTTTGAGGCAGCTTTCAGGCCATTTTCTTTTTCTATTGACAGTGAAGGGGTTAACCAGTAGGGGGCGGGGATGGGGTTAAGTGTGTCCTAGGGATGTGTTCTAACTGTAGGGGGGATGGGCTACGTGTGACACGACACAGATCACTGCTCCCGATCACAGGGAGCTGTAATCAGTGTCCTGTCACTAGGCAGAACAGGGAAATGCTTGTTTACATCAGCATTTCCCCGTTCTTCCTCTCCGTGAGACAATCGCGGGACTCCCGGCTGACATTGAGTCCATGGGACCCGCGGTCAGACTCACGGAGCTTGTGGCGGCGCGCGCCCAAAACCCCGGGCCTTAAAGGCGACGTATATATACACGTCGATCTGCCCAGCCGTGCCATTCTGCACATATATAGTCATGCAGCGGTCGGCAAGGGGTTAAATATATCAGGAAAAAATAAATACGTTTTGGGCACTAAATGGCGCTAATGATCACATGAGATAGTTATAGAACACAGAATATGGCAAGTTTCACTTGTGCTGTGCAGATATGTGTCACTGTCATTCAGCAAACTTTTTATACATAGACCCCCAAAGTATGTAAAACCAAACAATGATCTTCTCCTATTTATACCACTAAATGTTGTATTGAATAATAAAGTACAATACCCCCCTGATAAATTAGCTTCAATAGAGGGCAGGAGTCTCCTGATGTCTCAAAGAAAACCCATCACAAAAGTAGTAAATCACATAGGGGACTTTTGATCCTCTATGTGATACAAATTTATAGTTTGGGGGGGAAATTAAACCACCCCAAAGTCTTGAGTCTGCCCCACCTCCATGAACGTATACACATGGATCTCGGGCACTGAAGTATATGTCATAGAATGCAGAGCACGCCGGAGTGAGCGCACTAATTCTACGGCAATTAACATGGTTAACTCTATTTTTTTCAATTTCTTTATCTAATTTTCCCAACATACAAGGGAAGTAATCAAATAATACGTTTACTGTTTTAGTTTAAACCAATAAGTACCCCACAGGTCTATTCAATATACCACCTTCGTATTAACTTAAATACAACATAAATCTAATTATATTGAGATATTCCTTCTCCATTGGTTCTTCCCCTCCTAAAACCCCGACCCCCCCCCCCTCTTTCTGAAAAACTCCAGTTAACTCACCTTAACCCCTAAGAGAGATACAAAAAAAAAGGAATTTATAATAATTTATTTATCCCTAGTCGGCCAGGGAGGTAGAGGAGCCCTAGCTCCCCCCCACTCCGCTCAAGTTACAAAAAAGGGACTTCCCTTCTTTCGAATATTTAAATGTGTTCCATTGTGCCCAAGTTTCAGAATAGGTCGGTTTTGACGTGAAAGTGTCAAATCCTCCATCCTATTTACTTCTTCAATTCTATTGAACCATGAGAAAATTGTTGGGGGGTTCGTGTCTCTCCACTGCGGAGCAATACATGCTCTAGCCCCATTAATAAGATGACGTAAAATTAGTTTACTGTATGTTTCCCCTGGTATCTCGGATACATGCAGCAAGAATAAAGCCGGGTCTTCTGGGAGGTTATAATCAGTAAATTTTTGTGCTATCTGTCGTACCTCCCTCCAAAAATGCAGTAGCTTCGAACATGACCAAAAAACATGGAGTAATGTCCCTCTTTCTTCCTGGCATCTCCAACATTTATCCGGAATCTCCGGCAAATATTTATTAATCAATGAGGGTGTTTGATACCATCTTGTCATGATTTTATAGTTCGTTTCCTGGGCCCTCGTACATATAGAAGATTTTAACGCCCAATTTATGATCTGCCTATGTTGTACCTGAGTAAATGTCATGTCCAAAGTTATTTCCCACTTCCTTATATATGGAGGAACATAGTCCTCTGGGGGGGCCATCAGTAATCCATATATTTTCGAAAGTGTATGATAACTGGGGCCAGTTTCTTCACACAACTTTTCTAGGGAGGTCAATGGTCTTAAAAAATCCTCCAAAGGTGGAAGAATATTAAGAAAATGTCTGTTGTGCACCACTCCAGAAATCCAGGCAAAAACGACCATTAGATGAAGTTAATTCCATCAATGAAGGCCAATTACGCGTTGTTCCTTGCACAAAGTGCGAGGCCTGGAATATCTGCGAGTCTAAAAGTCTTCTCCATGGGCCCTCCTGTAATCCCGGGGGGAAACGTGGGTTCCCCACAATGGGGTACAGGGGGGAGTTGGCTGATGATAATACGGTAGTGGTGCATATTCGAGAGCAAATCCGCAGAGTAGGGCCCAAGGTTGGGTGCTTTTTGAGGTCAGAACTGAGGTCTCCAAAGCACCAAACCGCTCGACGCAATGGGACTCTACACTGTGATTGCTCGATCTTTGGCCATATTTTAAGACTTGTATGTCTACACCAGTCTATTAATCTCACCATGTGGGCCGCTTAATAGTATTTCTGAATATCTGGAACTGCTACCCCCCATATTGTTTGGGAATGGTCAATATTCGGCGTTGTAATCTTGGCCTCTTATGTCCCCAGACAAAGTCAATTATCAATGCATTCGTCCGTTTAAAAAATTCTAAAGGGACATGGATTGGCAGTGTTTGGAATAGGTAAGATAATTTAGGCAAAATTTACATTTTTATTATGTTGCATCTACCAAACCACGAGAAGGTACCCTTGTCCCATTTAGCCAATAAAGTTTTTACTCTACTTAATAATGGTAAAAAATTCAACGTAAAAATTTGATCCAGTTTAGGTGGCATATAGGTACCCAGGTATTTAATAGCCGTCGGGGACCATCTAAATTTAAAATTTGCTTTCAGGGCACTGATTTGTATTTGTGACATAGATACCCCCATTGCTTCTGATTTTATCATATTGATTTTTAGATTAGATAGGGCACCATATCGATCCAATTCTCCCACCAAGTTCGGCATTGATATTGTTGGCTTTGTCAAGGAAAACAAAAGGTCATCCGCATAGGCGGACACCTTATAATCCGTATCTCCAATTCTTATCCCTGATATATCGGGGTTTTGCCTTACTTTACAAAGTAGGGGTTCCAGCGAAAGCGCGAAAAGGAGGGGCGATAGAGGGCACCCCTTAAGGGTGCCATTAGAAACAGAAAAAGGATCAGATATGTAGCCGTTTACTTTGATTTGTGCCTCAAGTCTTGTGTATAGACTCGATATCCATCCAACCATCCTCTCCCCCATACCCACATATCGTACCACTGAAAACAAAAAAGGCCAGCTAACCCGATCAAATGCCTTTTCGGCATCTGTTCCTAAAAACACAGTGGGCATGTTGGAGAGGCCGGCTACATGGATAAGGTTCAAGGTTTTAATGGTATTATCTCAGGTCTCTCGGCTTGGTATAAAGCCTACCTGATCTGGGTGTATTAATTCTATTAGATGTGGTTGGATGCGAGTGGCCAATATTTTTGTAAAGATTTTTAGATCTACATTTAGTAGAGAGATAGGACGATAACTACCACATGCTGATGGATCCTTATCCTCCTTTGGTATAAGAGTGATATGTGATTTCAACGTTTCTGGTGTAAACCTTGTCCCCTGTCCTATTACATTGAATATTTGTACCATCTGCTTGCCCAGAAGGGGGAAAAATTTCTGATAGAATTTATATGTAAATCCATCTGGACCCGGGGCTTTACCTGGTTTAGCTGACTTGATGGCCTCTTGCAATTCCTCTAATGTAATAGCCGCTTCCATGTCTTTTCTAATGTGTTCTGACAATTGAGGAATACCCGACGAGGCAATATATTCCTCTATCTTATTTTTATTATTTTGGGGTTGCATTGTAATAGGTAAATTATACAAAGATTGATAAAACTTACGAAAAGTCATAACAATCTGAGTAGGAAGATATATCTTGCTCCCCTTTGAATCCACCAAATATGGAATATAAGATTGGGTTTTCTGATCTTGTAAAGCTCTAGCCAGTATACGTCCACATTTGTCTCCTGATTCATAATAGTATCTCCGACATCTCTGTACTGCGGCCTTGGCTCTATAATGCAATAAATCAGTCACTTGTCTACGTAGGGCTAAAAGTTCCCTCTCTCACGCTCCTCCCGCGTCTTGTTTATGTTTGGTCTCCAGTATTTGTATATCTGTGAGTAATTTATTCAATTGCTTTTCCCTGTCCTTTATCCTGGAGCCATGCTTAATAAGAATCCCTCTTATTACGGTTTTATGCGCCTCCCATGTTATCCCTGCATCTATCTCTGGTATAGAGTTATATTGAAAATAGTATTCTAATTCTCTCATTACCTCTTGAACCGTTACCTCATCCTCAAGCAGGTTCTCGTTCAGTCGCCACGGTCTCATCCTTCCTTCCGAATGTTTATTCATAGTCAGTGTCATAATGATCGGGGCATGGTCAGACCATGTGATACTCCCTATCTCTATTCCTTTAATCTCCATTATCATGCTATGTGGGACAATAAATAGATCAATTCGAGAGTATCCCTTATGTGGAGTTGAATAAAAGGTATAGTCCTTTTTATCTGGATGGTACACTCTCCAGGCATCAATAAGTTGGTAATTATGTAGGGTCTGAAGGACCCTCTTGCGAAGGCCTTTGGCTACTGAGGATCTTCCTGCTGAGGTATCCCTGTTAGGGTCTAGGGGAAGATTAAAGTCTCCCCCCAGGAGTAATTTCCCTTCTGTAAATTTTATAAGTTTATTGAGGGTGGAACAAATAAATTGATCTTGATTAATATTAGGTGCATATATCGTAGCCAAGGTCACTTTATTACCATCAATCATACCTTTAAGAAACAAAAATCTGCCCTCAGTGTCTATTCTTTTATCTATTAGTTTCCAATGTACTAGTTTTGCTATTAGTATAGACACCCCTCTCGATTTACTTGCCCTATTAAAGGCATGGTATACCAAGGGAAAAAGATTGTTCTTCAAAATTGGTACTTTACCCTCTCTAAAGTGTGTTTCTTGAATATATGCCACATCCGACTGTAATCGCTTCAAATCTTGAAGGAGCAGCCTCCTTTTTTCTGGCGTATTAAGCCCCTTGGAGTTTAGGGAAATAACTCTCAGCTCCTCCATCTCCCCCGCCTGCCCGAGAAAAGGCAAAAAAAAAAAAAAGGGAAAAAGCAAAAGGGTTCTAACAACCCTAATGTGTTACAGTAGGTAAGAGCACCCCTGTATCCCCCTTTCAAGAATAGGGGGATTCAATCAGAACGTTTTTTTTTGTACTCACATTCGATTTACCACTTAAGTGAGTACTTACCTAAGTGGGGGTACAGTCAAGAATATGCGGGTGAGATCCCTCCCCCTTCCCTCCCCGCCAGTCACATCAATATTATTATTATTATCTGCCCTATAACAAACAGCTCATCTTCCAATATATATATATATATATATATCAATACTATTAGACATTTTACAATTTCCCTTCTATATCCTTAACCACTTGCTTACTGGGCACTTAAACCCCCTTCCTGCCCAGGCCAATTTTCAGCTTTCAGCGCTGTCACGATTTGAATGACAATTGCGCGGTCGTGCGACGTGGCTCCCAAACAAAATTAACGTCCTTTTTTTCCCACAAATAGAGCTTTCTTATGGTGGTATTTAATCACCTCTGCGATTTTTATTTTTTGCGCTATAAACAAAAAAAGAGCGACGATTTTGAAAAAAAAACACAATATTTTTTATTTTTTGCTATAATAATATCCCAATTTTTATTTTTATTTTTTTCCCTCAGTTTAGTCCGATACGTATTCTTCTACATATTTTTGGTAAAAAAAAATCGCAATAAGCGTTTATTGGTTGGTTTGCGCAAAAGTTATAGCGTCTACAAAATAGGGCATAGTTTTATTGCATTTTTATTATTTTTTTTTTTTTACTAGTAATGGCGGCGATCAGCGATTTTTTTATTGTGACTGCAACATTATGGCGGACACATCGGACACTTTTGACACCATTTTGGGACCATTGTCATTTTTACAGCGACCAGTGCTATAAAAATGCACTGGTTACTGTAAAAATGACACTGGCAGGGAAGGGGTTAACACTAGGGGGCGAGGAAGGGGTTAAATGTATGCCCTGGGATTGATTACTACTGTGGGGGGAGGGGACTGACTGGGTGAGGTGACCGAGCTGTGTCCCTATGTACAAGGGACACAGCATCGGTCCCTCTCCCTGACAGGACGTGGATCTCTGTGTTTACACACAGAGATCCACATCCCTGCTCTGTGTACACGCCGATCGCGGGTACCTGGCGGACATCGCGGCCGCCAGGCAGCGCATCGGCATCTCAGTGATGGGCCGGGCGCGCCGCTCGTGGCACGCCCCCTAGTGGCCAGAATACCCGAGGCCGTATAATGACGGCCTCCCGGATTTCTAGATCTGCATTGAGGCCGTCATTTGTACATGGCCCGGGTCTCAAAGGGTTAATTGACCATATTGTAAATACTGTCCCCTAAAATAGGAAAAAAGGTATTTATCCTCTCTCTCCCCTCTTTCCCCTTCCTTTTTTCCTCCCTTCCCTTCCCTTTCAAAATAAGTAAAATAAAATATATTAAAGAAACCCCCCAATTCCATTCAATTCCCAAGACAATTGCCATGGTTAAAACACTAACACCATCATAGCATATCTAAGTGATAATTAAACCCCGGTTTTGAAGTTCTAAAAAAGAAAAGAAAAAAGGGGGGGCAGGGGGTACCTTACTATATACCTCTTTAGTTAGGGTGTTGGAGGTTCCGGGGGGGGACCCTTTGGGTAAGACCTCCTCCCAGCACACAAAAAAAAAAAAAAAAAACATCTCCCCTTAACCCGACTCTCCACCTCTTCCCCTCCCCCCCATCCTCTTTAATCCCCATCCCCTTTAATAGTGAATTCCATGTGTCCCCAAATTAATCTCCCCCCCTTTCTTCCCCTTACTCCCCATACTACCCCCCCCCTTTATCCTAACAAAAAAAAACAATTACGAGTACCGTACCCATTTACCGTACATTTGCTTAAATGTCTCCATAGTGTTTACCTCTCTCTTGTGCCCTATATGTGAAAGTAATATCCCCCCCCTCTTTTCTTTTTTATAACGGGATAGGTAATTGTTAATACAATGTAGAGATGGAATGTCGGTGGATATAATTGGTTATATTTGGTTATGCTTTTGGGGAGGGGGGGTTGGGTAGAAATAGAATTACACATAAAGGGGGGAGGTTTTTGAGACTTAGGGGGGGGGTAGGGGGTGGAACACAGATTGTCCAAAAAAAAAAAAAAACATGGTTAACTCTAAACTGATCGGCAGGGGCTTTGAAAAGTCTCACCTATGGGAAATTTAGAGTAATGAATTTTGTTGCAGTTTTATGGGCACATGCACTTTTAAGACTTGATATGTTGGGCATCTATTTAGAGTAACAAAATGTTTAATATTTTACAAAACATTGGGTAACATATTATGTGTCTGTGTGCCCTAAGAGTTTACAGAAAATGTGGGACCTGATTAACTGTTGCGCAAAGATCGTACAATTGAAAAAATTGGAACCAACACAATTTTTTTTCTCCATGGTCTCTGTTTTCAGAAAACATATACTGTTTGGGATTTTTAACCAGTTCCATACCAGGCACTTTGCTCCTATGGGAATTTTTAGCTTTCAGCGCTGTCGCACTTTGAATGACAATTGAACGGTCATGCTACACTGTACCCAAGCTAAATTTTTATAATTTTCTTCCCACAAATAGAGCTTTCTTTTGGTGGTATTTGATCAATTCGGCGGTTTTTAGTTTTTGCGCTATAAAACAAAAAAAAAAAAAAGAAAATGTAAAAAAAGAAAACGGATGGGCACTGATAGGCGGCACTGATAGGTTGCACTGGATAGGCAGCATTGATGAGGAGCTGACAGGCATTACTGATTGGCACGACAGGCATTTATTAGGGGACAGGCTGGCAGGTTTGTTTTGCACTGATTGGCACCTTTTGATGGGGGCTGTGCTGATCATCAATGTGCTGATAATCAGCACAGACCCCCCTCTGACAGGGAGAGCCACCGATTGGCTCTCCCTGTCAGCGTGAACAGAGGAAAGCCGTTTACCGGCACTTCCTGGTTCACGCGATTATCAGCTGTGATTGGTCACAGCTGACCACGTGGTAAGAAGCCTCTATCAGAGTCTTCATACCATGATCGGAATTGCTGTGTGTCAGACTGACACACAGCACCTCCGATTGTCGCAGGCGCGCCCCGGCTGTGTTATCCACAGTACGTCATGTGACGTCCGGTCAGGATATCAAAACCACTTTGCCGCCATCATTCTGCTATATGGCGGGCGGCAAGTGGTTAACTAATCTTCAGGCATAAAAAGGTTCATTTTGACTTGCTGTAAAATCCATATCTTGGAGTACAGTACAGGACACAGGCAAAGTATCCATACACCATGGTTTATAGGTGTGTACCTTCTGGTGATTGGACACGGTCAAAGCTTTAGTGGACATGCTCCTCTGGGCACCTCCCCCAAAAACCTTCCCCACTGTGCAGGTCCTCAGTTTTGTAGCAAGCAATGGAGGAGAGTAAACCAAGGAATAGATGGGGGGCTGGCCAGTGTTCTGTAATGTACTCTAAGATATAGAATTTACAGGCAAGTCAAAGTTCTTCTGGTCTTTATCGTACAGTACAGAACACAGGCTGGGCATTCATACGCTATGAGACACCTCAAAGCAATAAATAAGAGTGTGCACAGAACTGTGCAAACAGGCCCAAACAACAAGATTTAGAAGTCCAACCTCAGTTACTGCTATGAGAACCTTGCAGCCAAAAACTGCATCAGCAGAAGATTGTAATACCACCTGGTAAAACGTTGAAACCAGGTAGCAGCCTTACATAACTGGGCTACAGAGACTTGGTGCTGAAATGCCCAGAAAACTCCCACCGATTTGGTGGAATAATAGCGTAAAAGCACAGGAGATTTCTCTTTTAGAATGTAGGCTCCTGGGATCAGACTCCTTATCTATTCTGCGATGGTGGACTTTGAAGCATGGTATTCCTTGCAAGGTCCCAAGGACAGGACAAACAGGGAAAATGTCCATCTGATCAGAGAAGTAGCTTTAAGGTATACTTTAATGGCTCTGACTACATGCAAGCATTGTAGAGAGCTTTCCTTTGGATGCTTAGACTCATTGAGGTGGAATGCTGAAACCACCTTTGGGAGAAAAGATGGCATTTTGAGTAAGACAACCTTGTCATTGTTAAATATGAAAAAAGAAACTCTACAGGAAATGGCCCCCAGCTCAAAAACACATCTAGAGAGGGGCGTGGCCTGGACATGACTGTGTGAGGCTGTTTTTTCTTGGAGCTCCCGGCCTCAGGCCCTCCTAAACCGGCAGAAGGACGTTAAATACCGGTATGTACCCGGCCAAAAAGTATAGTACCAGGTCAGCAACTAGAGGAACAACCTACAGGAAGACCCAGAACGAAATTAGCAGATATTTCAAGAGTCTGCAGGACGGATCCCCTGGGACCAGAGCAACGGCACCACGAGGCTCCACAACGGGAACTGCACGGAAGGCCCAGGCACAATCCTCTGGTGACATCTTACCTGACTCCATCGTAACAGCGCCAGAGGCACACCACGATCCGGGGATGTCGTCTGACCCACAACTAGAGGCCGAGATACAGGAGCAGGACATCCGTGCCCTGCTGATGGCCCTCCCCACCCGGGCGGACATAGAGGCCCTCCCGACCCGGACGGACATCGAATCCCTTATCCTCCGTTTGGAGGAGACGCACAGGCGAGATATCCAGGAGGTGCGGGGCGAGGTGTCCACACTCGCGGAACGAGTGACCTCGGGAGAGACCTCGGTGGCCTCCCTGGAGGTCAGGGTGACGGCCTTGGAGCGTTCCAGGGACTTGCACCGGGAGACCGCGGTAGACCTACAGCTCCACCTGGGAGGACATCGAGGACAGGAGCAGACGCGGTAACCTCCGGATACGTGGCCTGCTGGAGATGGCTGACGGGGAAGACCTCGGAAGCGCGATGCGGGAGCTATTCCGGTCAGTCCTAGGGGAACCGGAGGTGGAGATACTGCTAGACAGGGCCCATAGAGCCCTAGGCCCCAGACCAACAGATCCTAGTAGGCCGCGTGACGTCATATGCCGGCTCCATCGCTATGCCCAGAAGGAGGCGATTCTACGGCGGGCATGGGACCGTGGAGATGTGGAGGTGGAAGGCGTCCCGGTGAAGATCCTGCCTGACCTCTCCACAGCGACGCTACGTCGCAGGGCCCTGCTGCGTCCCCTCCTAGAGCTGGCCAAACAGAGGGGACTTACCTACCGCTGGGGATACCCACTATCGGTATCCTTCCGGAGTGACTCCGGCTCCTTTACCTTACAGACCCCGGCGGACCTCCCTGAGCTGTTTCGCTTCATGGATGTGGAGCCCATCCAGATCCCCGACTGGCTGCAGTTGCTGCCGCGTCCCACCGGACGATCGGGTTTCTCGGCACAACGTGGCCCCTTTCCACCCCGCCAGCAGAGGGGCCGACGGAGGAACCGATCTAGACCCCGGGAGGGATCACGTGAGTAGGCCGTAGGCCACATTCGCATATATATGCCTCCATCCCCCCCCTTCCCCATTTGGCAGTAAATGCTGACCGCGTCCTCCCGGGCGCCCCCTCCCCCTTTTGACGCACAATGTGAATCTGGGCCTTCTCCCGGGGAGGTCTGCGGATCTTTGCTTCCCTTGAGGAATGCGGGGGACGCCGGATTCTTAGGCTAATGCCGCCCCCCCCCCCCCCCCGGGCGCCCGAGGGCCAGGTGCTGTCACCCATACATGAGAAACTGACATTTGACGTGGCAGAGATGGGACACCGATTCGGCCTGCTCAGGAGAAAAGGTACCTTTAGGAATAGCCGCCACGATGCTACTGGAGATCTGTTCTGTGCTACTGTTTGGGTGGGGGGTTTTTGGGGGGAGGTGAGAGACTTTGCAATTTTATTCCTGATCCGGGAAGTAGACCCCCGCTTTGCGGTTGAGGAGATCGTGACTACCTTCAGCCTAATGAAGAACGCTGAAGCCCCCCGAGATCTGGGCGGGGACGGCGCCACGTTGGGTCACAGTCCGCACTTGCAGGGGAACTGTGTTGTGCTTGGGAGGGGGAGGGCAGTTGCAGTTTGAGTCTGCTTGTTGGGAGGCGGGGATGGATGGATACCGATTGACAGTTCTGGGGTTTTTTGATTTTTGACGCTTGACTTTTGACCTTTGACCATTGCTCCTTGCATTTTTACTGTTGGTCATCAATGTCAGGTTTCCTGTGATGCTGCTGCTGTTCGTTAGTAAGCAAAAAGTTTGAACACAATGTTATACTTTTGTTGTGGCCTTTGTTTTTGTTTTGTTTTTTCACTTTACGTATATATGTTTTTTATTTTATTTTATTTACACTACCGGTATTTGCCTTTTTCAGCTGACAAACACGGGGAGGGAGGGGCGGGGAGTTCGCATCTCGGTCCTGAACACCCACCACCCCACTTAGGACGGCGCTCAATACCCCGGGGGCCTTCTTTTTAGGGACCTCCGGCGAGTGCCATTGCCAGTTAGGCTGTCTTAGACTCCTATTATTGCTGCCTGCCTAGGGGCAGCTCTCTCTTTCTTTCGCTACCCACTCTTTAACTGTATTTCTCTACACCTAGTCCCTATATCTCTGATTTTTTCTCCCCCCCCATCCCTTATCCTCTCCCCCTCTGTACCTTACTCTAACCCCCCCCCCCTTTTTGGTGTTGTTTGTCGCTGTGAGCTGCGGGCATGGACTTTCTTAATGTAATGTCCTTGAATGTCAAGGGCCTAAACATCCCGGAGAAGCGGAGGATGCTGCTCAATGACATGCGCCGCGCGAGAGTAGATATCATGATGTTACAGGAAACGCACTTCAGAGACACTAAATTACCACTACTTAAGAACAGACTGTACCCCCTGGCCTACCACTCTGCCTATGCACAGGCCAAATCTAGGGGGGTATCCATCCTTATCTCCGCCAGAGTCCCTTGGAGGCTGGTGGATGTTCAAACAGATGGAGAGGGCCGCTTCCTGTTTTTGAAGGGCCTGATTGGAGATAGGAAGGTGACATTGGCGAACATGTATGCACCCAACGTTCATCAAGACACTTTTCTTAAGAGACAGATAGACAGGCTGGGGCATTACACTGAGGGACAGCTCATTGTAGGAGGCGACTTGAATATACCCCTATCGCCGGCGGAGGATACCTCTACCGGTACGTCCTCCACTTCACGAGACGTCCGTAAACGCATAGGCTCAACACTGCACACTGCACAGTTAGTAGATACCTGGAGACTTTTCCACCCGGGAGAACGGGATTATTCCTTTTACTCCAAGCCGCATAAGTCATACTCCCGTATCGACTATTTCCTAGTACCCCACGGACAACTACACGCGGTCAAGGACACCTCAATTGGCTCGATAACATGGTCGGACCACGCCCCGATAGGGATGAGGTATGCGCTATCAGACACCATAGAGGGACGACGCCCGGTGTGGCGACTTAATGAGAGTCTTCTGCAGGAGCCGGAGGTTCTTGCGGAGGTGACAGCGGAGGTAGGCCACTACTTCGACACTAATACCACAGCTGACAGTGACCCCGGCCTTGTGTGGGAGGCACACAAGGCTGTGATTAGGGGGGTGCTCATAAAACACGGGGCCAGATTGAAGCGTGAGCGGACGGCAAAACTGACACTACTTCTGACCAACCTGCAGGCCTTGGAAAACTCACACAAGACAAGCCCGACTAGACAACTGGAGACGGAACTAGACATGACCCGACGCCAGATCACGGACATCTTGCAATTCAAGGCGAAAGCTGCTATGCAGATTTGCCGTAGGAAAGTGTACGAGTCTGGTAACAAATGTGGCAGACTCTTAGCACAGACCCTGAAATCACAACGAATGGCGTCGTATATACCACATGTGGTTTCCCCCTCTGGACAGAAGGTATCCCTACCCCACCGGATTACGCAGGAATTCCGATCCTTCTATAGCTCCCTGTACAACCTACACGCGCCCGACCCCGCTCTTGACTCCACGCAGACCTATCTTGAGGGGTCCCTTATGCCTAAGCTACCAACGGGCATACAGGAGGCCCTGGAAGAACCCATCACTAGTCCCGAACTGCAACTTGCTCTTAAAAATACAAAGCCGGGTAAGGCCCCGGGGCCAGACGGTTTCACCACTCAATACTATAGAGCCCTCCTTCCCTCACTGAGCCCATATATGGTGAAACTTTTTAACGCACTGGGTACGGGAAAGTCCTTTCATACCAATACACTGCAGGCACAGATCTCGGTTATACCGAAAGAGGGTAAAGACCCATCTCAATGCGGGAGCTACCGGCCCATATCCCTCCTGAACGCGGACCTTAAATTGTTTACCAAAATCCTTACGTCCAGACTCCAGGGCCACCTACCCCACCTGGTCCACTTGGATCAGGTGGGTTTTGTCCCAGCCAGGGAGGCCAGGGATAATACCACCAAGGTCCTCAACCTGCTGCATATAGCGGTAAGTGATAAGACACCGTGCGTGCTGCTGGGGACGGACGCCGAAAAGGCGTTTGACCGAGTGGATTGGAGATTCATGTTTGCGACACTGCGATACGTGGGCCTGGGGGATCGGATGAAGAGGTGGGTAGCGGCGGTTTACTCGAACCCGACGGCCAGGGTCAGAGCGAATGGAGTCCTCTCGGAACCATTTCCAATAACGAATGGGACACGGCAGGGTTGTCCCCTGTCGCCCCTGCTCTTCGCTCTGACCCTGGAACCCTTTTTGTGCCATGTACGGCATAACACTGGCATCACTGGGGTGAACGCCGGTGGTACACAGCATAAAGTGTCGGCCTACGCCGACGACCTAATGTTCACGCTTACAAGCCCCTCTGCTTCTCTTCCGCGCCTCCTGTGTGAGTTTGCAACTTACGGTAAGCTTTCCAACCTGAAGATAAATCTCTCCAAATCGGAGGCTATGGGGGTGGGGCTCCCTCCACACCAATTGGCGAGGCTTAAAACCAGTTTCAACCTGAAATGGACAGAGGATGCCCTGAAATACCTGGGCACCTATATCCCTGCATCGTTCTCCCGCCTATTTAAGCTTAATTTCCCCCCGCTTCTAACGAAGGTACAGAAGCTCCTGGACCAATGGGACAGTGGACTGCATTCGTGGTTGGGCCGCTGTAACATTCTTAAGATGTCAATCTTACCCAAATTCCTTTATATACTGCAGGCCCTCCCGATCTCCATTCCGGGATCCTTCTTTAAACAGATCCACTCGGTCTTTACTAGATTCCTTTGGGCAGGGAAAAACCCGCGCCTTAACAGGAATACGCTTTCCCTCCCGAAGCTACACGGAGGCTTGGCCATGCCGGATATTCGGGTTTATTACCAAGCAGCTCACCTCAGCAGGCTCCTAGACTGGTGCCGACATAAGGACGCCAAGCTCTGGACGCAAATTGAGCAGTCACAGAGCATGGTGCCCCTCCGTAGAGCACCATGGTGCCACGCGGCCCTGCCCTCGGAGCTTAAACGACACCCGCTGATAGGTACGACGGTCAAGATTTGCGCACAACTGTTGTCAAAACCCTCAATTTCGACTCCTGACTCACCGCTGAGACCTGTGTTGGGGCACCCTCACTTTATGCCGGGCATCCAAGATAGGAGGTTTCTCGATTTACAAGCGGCGGGACATTATCAGGCGGCGCATTTCAGTACTATGGGACGGTGGAAAACGATCGCAGAACTATTAGACCGTACGGGACCATACAAACTAGACTTCATGCGAGCACATCAGCTCAGTCACTTCCTGCAGAGCCAGCCACCCCCCCAAGATGCCACCCGTTCCACGCCCACAGTGCTAGAGGAACTCTGCATGGAATCAGGGACGCTCCCTCATTCCTTATCCTTGACGTATGACATGTTGATTACGCCACCAGCGGGCAGCCCCATACCATACCTAACTAAGTGGGAGAGGGACCTGAATTGTCATTTCACCGAAGGGAAGAAGAAACAGATACTTCACTTTGCCCATAAATCCTCTCTGTGTTCTAGATTCCAGGAGACTAATTACAAAATCCTCACTAGGTGGTACAGGACCCCCGCCCTCCTGCATACTCTCTTCCCGGCGTCTTCGGATCTTTGCTGGAGATGCCGGGAGGAGAAAGGAACCCTCCTGCATATCTTTTGGTCCTGCCCCCGACTGCGGAATTTCTGGGGGGAGGTCCGACGAATTACCCAGGACTTCACCGACCGTGAAGTGCCAGACAACCCAGCCTATTTCCTACTCCACGCAACAGATACACCGTTGCGAACCTACCAAAAATCAGTTGTGAGACATCTGCTGGACGCTGCTAAGACATGCATCCCCCTTCACTGGCAATCACCCCACCCGCCGTCCATCTCCCTCTGGCTTAAAAAGGTAGACGACATATGCCAGCTGGAGGACTTGATCCTTACCAGCCAAGAGCGACAGGAGACTTTTAAAAAGACCTGGCAGTTGTGGAACGCGTTCAAATACTCCGTGGAGGGTCAGAGACTTAGAGGCTTGGACGAGACAGTCATTTAGATTAAACGACGGCTACCCGTCCGGGCCTACCGACTCTACTGATGACCTACTGGGGATGCCAACGACCAGCTGGGGAATCTACGGAGGGGTGGGATCCCCCCTCCCCCCCCTCTACCATATCCCTGCTCGCACTCACAGCTCCTTCCCCCTCTTCAATCTCCTCCCCCCCCCATTCTTCCATCTCCCTCTACCTTTTCTCATATTTTCTGTTTCTCTAATCTTGTATTTCTCTTCTTTTGTATTTGTATAAAACAAACAAACAAAAAAAGTTGAGGGGCTGGCCCTGCAGGACCGGATTATTTAGGGGAAGCTTCTGGGGTGGGATTCCCGTTTGCCCCGGGGTAGGGGGTGGCGGGGATTACGCCTGGGGCCATAGTGTGGGCCATCCACACACATACTGTTCCCCTGACGCGCACATAACCACACATCCCCCTTTGGGGGATGTCGGATAACGGACCATACATGAACACCTATGGCAGGCATTGTCTATATGTGTATGTATATGTATGTGTGTATATGTATATATAGGTATATATATGTTGCTATAATTGAATAGAATACACCCGCCTGTACCAGTGATTGCCGCGTGTGCTATGTATTATACTGTATGTGCTGTATTGGTCCGTGCAGAGCGGTCTCTCTGTTACAAATAAACAAATAAAAAATAAATAAAAAAACACATCTAGAAAATAAGACAGTGGTCAAAAGGCAATTCCTCATGAGAGATCCTCCAAGGGGATATCCTAGACAGGTTTAAAGGGTGGTTTCTGCAGGGGAGAGAGAACCAAGATTAGGACCAAGGAAGCACAGGGTGATGCAAGGGGGGCATAATATGAGATCCGCCTTGAAGAAACATTCTTACAAGGGAGAGTGAAGACCGAGGCCTTTGAAAAAGAATAGATCAGGCTGAGTTCTAAGCCTTGGGAGCAGACGATAGGCCAATGGGCAGTGCGACAAACGAAGTAGTTGTCTGCCATTCTGAAGCACAGAAAGCACCGATGAGGTGGGTAAATGGGAACATGCAGATAGGCTTCTTGGGTGTCCATGGATGCTATGTATTCCCTTTGTCTCACAGAGGCAATTACTGACCTTGCAGATTCCATGCAAATTGTTTTAATATGAAGGAATTTGTTGAGGGATTTTAAGTCCAAAATAGGATGACTACCCCCATTGGGCTTTAGTACCATGAACAGGTTTGAGTAGAAACCTTTGTACGTGTTTTGTGGCAGTACCAGCACAATGATTAGAGGTGGTTCAGAACATTTTGAAAATCTGTCAAACTGCAGTTTTTGGTAGAATTTTGAACTCTATTTTGTTCCACTTTGAAACCACAGGTCTGGGACATCTGTGGCCTAGAAAGGATTGAGGGCACCCTTTCATTGTAAAGACAGCTTTGGGGAAGTCTTGTGGCATCTGTAAGGCCCCTTTCACACTGGGGCGGTAGCGGCAAAGGGCCACTATTCCTAGCGGCGCTTTAGACCCCTTTCACACTGGAGCGGTTTGCAGGCGCTATTGCGCTAAAAATAGCGCCTGCAAACCGACCCTAAGCAGCGGCTGCTGTTTCTCCAGTGTGAAAGCCTGAGGGCTTTCACACTGGAGCGGTGCGCTAGCAGGATGGAAAAAAAAGTCCTGCTAGCCGCATTTGCTTTCAATGGAAAGGATCGGTGGAGGAGCGGTATACGCACCTCTCCTTCACCGCTCCAAAGATGCGGCTAGCAGGACTTTTTTTCCCGTCCTGCCAGCGTACCGCTCCAGTGTGAAAGCCCTCGGGCTTTCACACTGGAGAAACAGCAGCCGCTGTTTCAGGTCGGTTTGCAGGTGCTATTTTTAGCGCAATAGCGCCTGCAAACCGCCACAGTGTGAAAGGTGTCTAAGCCAAACCTTGCTCTGAAAGGAAGGGCTGAACTTAGGTTTTAACAGTGAAGCCTAGTTGGAGTGGACAGGTACTCTGTATTTGGAGGAGATGGGGTTCTCGAGGAAGGGGGTTTTAGGGGCTTCAGCTGTGGAAATAAAACCTTCCCATCTGTGATCTCTTTGATGAATTGATCACATGCCTCATTAAATAGACGTCTTCCTTGGAAAGGCATACACGTGAGACACCTTTTGCAGACAGCTTCAGTTGGCCAAGCTTTCAGCCATAAGATTCTGCACATAGAATACAAATCACCTTCAGACACTAGCACAAAACTGAAAACTCACGCAGTAGAGTAGGGTTATAGGGGAGGCCCCCATGGTGTATGAATACTCTGCCTTTGTTTTGAACTATATGATTAACATATGAGTTTAAATGTGTGCAAAAAAAAAAGGGTTAAAAGTTAGGCGTTATAGTACCTAAACATCTACATTAAAGCTGACGTGACATCACAATCTCCAATTGTCCAATCAAAGAACACCTTGCATGCGTTGAGAAAAATGCAAGGCTTTTTGTGAATGGGACCTGAGCTGAGTGAGTGTACCCCGGTGTTCACTATGCCGCAGGGCAGCTGTTCAGCACAGGAATCAAAAGATAGTTGCGACCACTATTAGGAGCGGTGCTTACTACAGTGATTTTCATCTAACACACGGTTAGGTATGGCACATGCACTTACTGTACATTGTCCAAACTGGACCAATTTAACTTAGGAAAAATAGGATTTTTGTACTCACCGTAAAATCCTTTTCTCTGTCGTCCATGGACGGACACAGCTCCTTAATTCTTGACAGTTGGGTTATGTTCCTGTTCATAGGAGAGGACTAGGCAGAACATGTTGGTTAGTCATCTTAAAACATGTAACTTTAAGACAGTTGAACAGCCCCGCCCAGGGGGGGTCCCTCTGTACATAACCCTCCTACCTGCAGTCAGCAGCCTCAGTTCGTAGTAAAGCAGTACAAACTAAAAAAGGAGGAGTGGGTGCTGTGTCCGTCCATGGACGACAGAGAAAAGGATTTTACGGTGAGTACAAAAATCCTATTTTCTCTTTTCGTCCATGGACGGACACAGCTCCTTAATTCTTGACAGTTTGGACGTCCCAAAGCAGTGTAAAAAAAAAAAAAAAACGAGGGGTGGGCACAGCATCAAAAAACTATTTTCACCCCAAACAAGCAGAGCTCCTCAACGGAGGAGTTGCAACCTCAAAACAGCCGCCTGCAAAACTTTGCGGCCCGAAGCCAGCATCCGAAGATGCACTCACATCAATCTTGTAAAATTTGGAAAAAGCGTAAACGGACGACCAGGTCGCCGCCTTACACACTTGTGATACAGATGATTGAAGTCGGAAAGCCCAAGAGGCACCAAAAGCCCTGGTCGAATGCGCCGAAACGGGAAAGAGGCGCCCGCCCCTAAGGGCATAGGCCTGGATGACGGTCCGCCTGATCCACCGAGAAATGGTGGCCGACGAGACCGCCGGGCCCCTTTTGTGGACTGGACACAGACACAAACAGTGAGTCAAAATTTATATATAGGAGAGCCCCCACTCTTCGGGACAAACTTGTAAAGAACATACCAGATCCTCCAACCAAAGGATTAACTTTCTACACTGGCAAAGGTTTTTTTCCGTGCAAACGCTGCTATGCTTGCACGAGAACCAAGAAACCGAATGAGAAAAAATTCAAGTTCACTGCAAACAGCACAGGTTGTATGCAATACCATTGACCACCAGGCTTTTTGGGACTCAATAATTTCGGATGTATTTTACATTCCTAATTTATTCAATATTTAATGTCCTTCCCCCTTTTTTTTCCCCAGTCCTGTTTTGTTATACTTTTTATATTATACACATATTATTTTTGTTTTTTTCTTATAATGGGTTGTCCCTGTTCTCTTATTAAACTTTTTATTTTTCCATTTAAATGGCGGCGGGCTAGGAGTCGGCGCTCATTACGGTCTGGAGGTCAATTCCAACACGCGCGGGCCGGTCCGACACCCCTTAGGACGCAGTCTCATGGATACTCGTATCCAGGGAATGCGCTTCCTGCGTCGGGCCGGCTTACACTTGCGGCTTCCACTGTTCACGCTGGCACATGATCCATCCTACGTCTCATTGATTCGTCAATACGTCCTTGTTGCATCACGTGACTCTGCGGTTCCTGCGCATGCGTGCCGGTGGGGGCGTGACGCATGACGTCTTTCTCCCCGAGCGGCCATTTTGGTCGTGGGTGAGGAGGACGCTGTGCGCCGCGCGCCCGGAGGACCGCATTGTCTAATTTTCACGGCGTGTGTGTTAACAACAACCACACGCGCCGCAGGGGAACCTGGCTGATTGGATCGTAGCCCTTATTTAAGGACCGGTCCCTCATCTGATCACTAGTGCTGTGGTCGGTGGGGAGAGAGTACTTTGTTCACAACATTGACCAGGTAATGAAAAATCCTTTTTCATATAGTATATATGGCATTTCTTTCTTTGCCATCACTATTTCAAGCCACATCTACCTTTATTGTCTTCAAGATGGGGTGTTTTATATAGCCAGTCCTGATATTATTTGTATTGTTTGCATATAGACCCCATAGGTGATTTTCTACCTTAATTTTTGGACTTGTGATGCCATTCTGGGGTTCTCTTTCACTTGGACTTGGATCCTTATCCCCTAGTCCACTTGTTGACACGGCTTGATCACCCCAGCCCAGCTACATTTACAACCTTGTGCCGGGTGTGAAATTGCTACATCTACACTATCCCATCCTCTGCTCAATTCTCTCTTCCCCCAAAGATACACAGCGCCTTTTGAGAGGTAAGAAACACATATATAATTATGATGTGTTCTTCCAATATATATGTAGGCTCTGTATATGTTCTCTATCACCATCTGACCTCATATATAATGGAGGTCTAAAGCTATGATATATGACATAATACCCATTAGACTATGGAGCTACTATGTTAAAAAATACACAAACCTAACATTTTCTAATCTACTTTATTGGTACGTATTTTTCCATGTTTCCCTTTCTTTAGACCCACCCGGTCCTGGTCTTGCCTCCGGAGGTCTCTTGCGTGGCCCCTCCCATCCGCCCCTTAACCACTTAAGCCCCGGACCATTTCGGGCCATTAGGACCAAGCCTGTTTTTGGGATTCGGCACTGCGCTGCTTTAACTGTAAATTGTGCGGACATGCAATGTTGTACCCAAATGAAATTTGCGTCCTTTTCTTCCCACAAATAGAGCTTTCTTTTAATGGTATTTGATTGCCTCTGCGATTTTTATTTTTTGCGATATAAATGGAAAAAGAACGAAAATTTTGAAAAAAAAAAGATATTTTCTACTTTTTGTTATAAGAAAAATCGAATAAACTCAATTTTAGTCATACATTTAGGCCAAAATGTATTCAGCCACATGTCTTTAGTAAAAAAAATGTCAATAAGCGTATATTTATTGGTTTGCGCAAAAGTTATAGCGTTTACAAACTAGGGTACATTTTCTGAAATTTACACAGCTTTAAATTTATGACTGCCTATCTCATTTCTTGAGGTGCTAAAATGGCAGGGCAGTACAAAACCCCCCCAAATGACCCCATTTTGGAAAGTAGACACCCCAAGGAAATTGCTGAGAGGCATGTTGAGCCCATTGAATATTTTTTTTTTGTCCCAAGTGATTGAATAATGACAAAAAAATAAATAAAAATTACAAAAAGTTGTCACTAAATGATATATTGCTCACACATGCCATGGTTATATGTGGAATTGCACCCCAAAATACATTCTGCTGCTTCTCCTGAGTACGGGGATACCACATGTGTGGGACTTTTTAGGAGCCTAGCCACGTACGGGACCCCGGAAACCAAGCACCGCCTTCAGGATTTCTAAGGGCGCAAATTTTTGATTTCACTCCTCACTACCTATCACAGTTTCGAAGGCCATAAAATGCCAAAATAGCACAAAACCCCCCCAAATGACCCCATTTTGGAAAGTAGACACCCCAAGCTATTTACTGAGAGGCATGTTCAGTCCATGGAATATTTTATATTTTGCCACAAGTTGCGGGAATATGACAAACTTTTTTTTTTTTTGCACAAAGTTGTCACTAAATGATATATTGCTCACACATGCCATGGGCATATGTGAAATTACACCCCAAAATACATTCTGCTGCTTCTCCTGAGTACGGGGATACCACATGTGTGGGACTTTTTGGGAGCCTAGCCGCGTACGGGACCCCAAAAACCAAGCACCGCCTTCAAGGTTTCTAAGGGCATACATTTTTGATTTCACTCCTCACTACCTATCACAGTTTTGAAGGCCATAAAATGCCAAGATGGCACAAAACCCCCCCAAATGACCCCATTTTGGAAAGTAGACACCCCAAGCTATTTGCTGAGAGGCATGTTGACCCCATTGAATATTTTTTTTTTTGTCCCAAATGATTGAATAATGACAAAAAGAAAAAAAAAATGTACAAAAAGTTGTCACTAAATGATATATTGCTCACACATGCCATGGTTATATGTGGAATTGCACCCCAAAATACATTCTGCTGCTTTTCCTGAGTACGGGGATACCACATGTGTGGGACTTTTTGGGAGCCTAGCCGCGTACAGGGCCCCAAAAACCAAGCACTGCGAACGCTGCAGTTATGTGTGTTGTGTTTGGTAAGTGACAGTGATCGATCGATACTGCACTTGGGTGGGCTGGGCTGGGCTGGGCTGGGCGGAGGGGCTAAACGCAGGCGCTAGCAGGTATCTGGGCTGATCCCGCTAACACTGCGTTTTTGGGAACCCTAAACCGCTGGGGATGCTAGTATAGATCTGATCAGATACTATACCACTAAGGGGGGTGTATGCTTTGCGCGTGGGTGTTAGCGTTACTGTCACTAACCTAACACTGCCTGGGGCGACGCAGACCCTCTCTGGCGCTAAAACCTAATTGATCTCACCCGCCGGGCGATCAGGGGGGTTAAACCTTTATTGGGTTATATACGGCGGGTGCCCTGATGCTATAAAAAGCAAACTAATCAACCAGCGTCACCCGTAACCTTTATATGGTGATCACTGGTGAAAGGGTTAACTAGGGGCAATCAGGGGGTTAAAACCTTTATTAGGTTAAATATGGGGGTACCTGACACTATATAAAAACCTGACGGGTAACCTAAATAACTAAATAACTTACTGGCTAACCAGTGACACCAGTGACGCTTATACGGCGATCACTGGTGAAAGGGTTAACTCTAGGGGCAATCAGGGGGTTAAAATAATATATGGGGGTACCTGACACTAATAAAAACCTGCGGCGAACCTAAAAAAAAATAACTGCCTATCTAAAACACCAGCGACACGAATACAGCGATCGGAAAAACAATCGCTTAGTGACGCTGAAGTTAGGGGGTGAAAGGGTTACCTGGGGGGTGATCAAGGGGTTAAACCTTTATTAGGGGGGGGTTAGGGGGCTACCCTGGACCTAAAGGGGCCTAATCCTAACTGCCCTGCAACTTTTTACAATCACAGATGACACTAAATGCAGTGATCAGTAAAATAAATGATCACTGCAATCAGTGACACTGTGATTGGGGGCTTTGGGGTGACCTGGGGGGTGATCTGGGGGTGACTGGGGGGTGATTTGTGTGCCTATGTGTACCTACGTGTCAGTGGACTGTTAGTGCACTAACCTGCTTCTTCTCTGCTCGGCGCCGGGAACGGAAAGACCGCGGCGAGGGAGATGACATCACTTCCTCCAGCCTTGTTTACATCACATGGCGGAGGAAGCATTTTCATTGGCCGGGAGCGATCGCGAGGGGGGGAGCGGAATTGAGCGCCCCCCCTCATGCCTGATCGCTCCCGAACACTTAACGGCCGCTCACTGCAGTGAAGGGGGGTCCGGATGGACCCCCCAACTGCACAAAGGCGATCACGTAGATCTACGTGATTCTGCCTGTCCGTGCCATTCTGCCGACGTAAATCGGCGGTGGGCGGTCGTTAAGTGGTTAATGGGTCCTTTGTTTTTTTGGCCACTTTATAGTGTTTTTACACAACAACCTCGATCTATGTGATCTGTGGGGTTCAGGATACATCACGAGTCCTAAGCCTGATGTATACATGTCTATGTAAGTATACTGCCATACAACCCCACACCCTTATATCAGACCTACTATTTGTTAGTCTGATAGACCCTTCTCTTTTTTGCTTTTGTTTTTTGTTCTGGTTTTGCTTTCCTAAATGAATGCTGTTGTGTAAAGATTTATTTTTTCTGTTTTAGATTACAATTTTAACCATATATTGGAACTTCCATGAAGAAGGAGTTTTCTCCGTAACGCGTAGGATCTAATATATACACAATTGCGTGTTTTATATACATGTCTACATTGTCAAACATCACTTGTATGGTTATTCTGTCCCTGCATGTCATGTACTTTGTATGATCAAGTGACTATTCCATTCTAGGAATTTTTGTCCAAGCCTGTATTGTTAAGCTTTGTCATACTATGTGTTAATTTCATTTTTTTGTAATAAAATAATTTTATCGTATTATACCCCCAAGTGGTTGTTAAAATGTATGCCTTTAAAGTCCTGCCTTTGAGGGGAAACTCTCCTATATATTTTAGTTAGGGATGTTGGCTACATCACACCAGATTTGTTCTATACAAACCTCCTATTTTTTGATATGTAAACAGCACAGGCAACTTATACGATATAAAATAATTCATATGTTGCAATACGAAGGGAGCTGTATATATGCTGGAGTGCAGCTGTGGACTACAGTACGTGGGACGTACAAAGAGACTTCTATGAATCAGAATAAAAGAACACGTACAAAATATAAAAAATGGTTTTGACAAACAATGTGTCTAAACATTTCTTATTGCATCACAATAAAGATCCAACTCATTTGAAATTTTGGGGGCTTGAACCTTATACCAGACATTGGAGAGGAGGACATAAAGTGAGAACATTAAGCCAATTGGAATCCAAATGGATTTTTTTATTGGACACTTTTGTACCCCGAGGCCTGAATGTGGAATTCGATTTAAACGGTTTTCTTGGTGATTTTTGAATATTTTGACAGTTTAATTTTACCACCCCCTTTTTTACCAACTTTTACCACCCCCCTTAAAAAGTGGCTTCCAAAGTTTTTTAACAACCCTTTCTCTTTATTACTCTAACAATCATCTTTTACCAACATGTTTCTCTGCATTCCACCTCTCATTGCACAGAACACCTATATACCTCATGTGAAATATTTTATGGCACTTGTATTACGTCCGAGTCATTTCCGGTACTAAAAAGTTAGCCATCACGATTTTATACATATTTTATATTTTAAAACATATTTTAATAAACCTTGGTAAGGACATTTTTATCGCTACATTTTAGCCATTAGTTCAATTTAAATCATTAATGTATATGTCGAACACAAAGGACGCTTCCGTCTTTTGTTTTTTTCTTTGTATATCAAACCAAGAAAATGGCCGCGCCCAGCGCTGTACATAAACCCACAGCAATATGGCCGCCATGAACTTCCTGTAAACGGACTCCAGGAAAATGGCCGCCGCAATACAATTAATTACACCAATATAAGGACATCTCCCACGCTTGTTTTTCATCCTCTGATGAAGTCACGTGGTCTATGACGATACGCGTAGGGACAACACAAGCACCGGAGGTGACGCGGACGAGCTCGGCGCTCGTATTTTGATATACCTGTAAACCTATTTAAAATGTGAGTACTTGCAAATCTTATTGTTGAAAATAAAGCTCTTTGCAAAAACAATATTACACTATCCTGGGATTCCTTCACTCTTCCCCTCCATATATGTACAATACGCTGGAGTTACCAAGACTAGAGGATTCGCCCCCCAACCCCCACCCACATTAGGCAGTAAAACCACCCCAGGTTCCAAGGCACCATCCAGGCAGGAGGAGGTCGGACCCACAGAAGGTTTTTCTTTTACATGCTGTAACCTCACAGCAGTGAGGTAAGGGGCCATCCATATATCACAGGAGTCACAGTGTGGAAGGCACGAAAGTTAAAACCATCCAGCACCTTATATCACAGCACCGTTTTTAGTCCATAAAGAATCTTTGCTTGGACTTTCTTGCAGCAACAAAATTGCCCTGTTAAATGTTTATTTGGAAGCTCTCTTTTCTCATAGAATTTTAAAAAGACAGTCCTTTTTACTGTATGGACACAGTAATTACTGTTTAGTAACTTATCTTTGTGTCACGGATTCATGCACTCTTGCACTTTACCTTACTGGTAATACAGGTACTGCTTAGTACCATTTCTTTCCACGGATATATTGCACTTTCTATTACTGTCTCATATATTTAATTTTTTTTCTGCGTCACGGATTATTTGCACTTTACCATTGCTCCAGCATTTGCTGGCAATATTAGCACATTACTAATACAGGAGTATATAAGGGCACTATTTATGTTTTATTATTTTATGCTATCTCAATTAATTTGTTTTAGATGTCAATTTCAGTGAATTTAGATTGGATAATTGAGAACCAGCAAGACTGACACAGAATATCACAATTTAATTGCATCAGCTCAGCACTACTTCTTTATATTCATTTACACTTAGGGTCACGGATTTCACCTTTCAGTGCTTTGCAGCAGATGATCTTTTCATTATTCATACTATAGTGGCGCGGAATTACTTTCCATACACAAACAGTGAGTCAGACCTCCGAAATGGAGCCGTAACAGGCAGGTACACCCGCAAGGCCCGTACCACGTCCAAAGTGTGGAGCGCAGACTCTCTGGGATGCGATGACCGAGAACAGAAGGATGGAAGTACAATGTCCTCATTCAGGTGAAAATCCAAAATCACCTGTGGAAGAAACTAAGGTCGCGGGTGTAGTAGCGCTAAATCCTTATGGAGGATCAAACATGGGGACTTGCAAGGCAAGGCCGCCAATTCAGAAACCCTTCTGACAGAAGTAATGGCCACTAGAAAGTCCACCTTCTGAGATCACGTCAGGAGAGGAATCTCACTGGTGTTCTCAAAAGTAGGTTCCTGAAGAAAAGAAAGCACCAGGTTAAAATCCAGAGGAGGGAGAAGTGATCTAATTGGGGGAAGCCCCCATCAAAACTCCTGTACAAAAGGTACCCACCAGGGAATGGGACGCTAACGGCCATAGAAAGAAAACAGCCAAGGTTGAGACTGACCCTTGGTGGTGCTTAAAACAAGTTTTTTAAAACCACTCGATGCTGTAAAAACAGCAGGACCCTGGGAACCGAACACGTCCGTGGACGGCACTTCATCTCCGCGCACCTGGAGACGTAGGCCTTCCAGGTGCGATTGTAGATCTTGCAAGAGGAAGAATTCAGTGCCCTCAGCATGGTCAAGATGACCGAATCCGAAAGACCTTGGTCCCTTAGTACCTGGCTGACGATAACCATGCCATACGGCCAGCGGCTGTAAGGCAGGATGAAGTGTGGGACCTTGAGACAGAAGGTCCTCCCGCACTGGCATCTGCCAGCGCGTCCGCCACCAGGTGTACGAAGTCGGCGTACCAAGGACGCCGGGGCCAATCCAGAGCGATTAGGATCACCGGGAATCCCCTCGATCAGCACATTGAGGAGCAGTCGAGGTAGCCACATCAGTGGAGGAGAGGCATAAACTAGCCTCAACGCGTCTGCCCAGGGATCACTGGACCGGACCACGAATCTCAGCATCATGCAAACGAGGCGCGAAGCTAGGAGGTCCACGTCTGACGACCACCTCCGGCAAAGGGAGTAGAAACCCCTCCAGGTGCAAGAGCATTCCCCTTGTTCAACAACCGGCGACTCAAATAGTCCGCCAGTTAGAGTTCCACACCGAGAATATAGAAAGCCGACAGAGCCGGCACGCTTCTTCTCGTCCACCGCAGGATAACCAGAAGGTTGACATAAGCCTCAGCCATGGCATTGTCCGACTGGAACCTGATCGGGCGGCCTTGCAGTCTGCACGACTTCCTGATCGTCCGAAGTTCCAGAACATTGACCGGCAGACGTGATTCGTCCAGAGTCCAGCGACATGGACCGACTGGACCCCCAAACCTCCCTTCAATAGAAAAGAAGGGAAAAACTTTCCGGACAGAAGTGCCGGAATGTCAGCCATCAAGTCACAGAGGCCCTGACTAGGCGATTTATCTGAATCGGATGATCCAGAGACAATGGGAATGTGTTCCATAGGACCGAATCCCCCCTCCGAGTGTGGACTCGGACAAACGGGGCTGCCTCGAAGGAGGCCATCATGGGACCCATTTAACTGCTCCCTGGAGCATCCGCAACTTTTCTGGAGGAAGAAAAATTCTCGCCTCTGATGAGCACAAAACCAGCCCCAGGATGGTGACTGACTATAGACACGTCTTCCTTTAATTCTAAACTGAAAACAGGTTATAAAAGAAGATCATGCAGAGACCAATGATGACAATGCCATGTTGACTCAGTGAGGCTAGAATCGAAGCAAGTACCCTGGTGAAAACTCCCGGTGCCGCTAGGTCAAAAAGGAGAGTCATAAATAGTGGTTCCCCCTGACCGCTAATCACAGGAACCTCTGGTGCCTGTCGCATCTGGGGACATGCCAGCTTGTGTCCCTGAAGCCCAGGGACGTCCCTGGATGGAGCGAACCGACTCCATCCTTAATTTCCAAATCCCCACCCAGTCTTGAACTGCCCCATCAGGGCAGTCCGACGAGACCGTAGGACAAAGAAACCATCCGGTGATAAGAAAGAAAACATTGATCTTTTATGAAGCGACCTCTTCACAAACTCTGTGGTCGGAAAAACCGGACGGCTACACAAAGGCATTTAGAGCCTTGAGGCCTAAAAGTCATGAACAGGTCTGAATCTGTCCTGCAGCGGTATGGGTATGACAACCCCCAAGTAAGACCGCAATATATTGGAGAAGGAAGGTCCCAGCTTACTGGGCGCCTCTACTGTTAGCCAAAGGCAGGCAAATCTGTCAGAGCTTCCCTAGAAACTCGGTCAGTGGACCAGTATATCAGCCTTTTCAGGTGGCGCAAAACCACCCCAGACACAGAGGCCCTAGAGGCTAAAGCAGTCGCAGTGCACCTGCTTGTCGACTTATAGGGGAAGCTGATGCTCCTCCACTGCCTGGTACAAAAGCTTTGCCCAGTCATTGAATGTCAGAGACACCAGAGGCGCAGCCACTAAACGGGCTAAACGCTGACATCAGCAGGGCGAACACAGTCCGAGCCATCGCTTCTGATCACCTCCGAAAGGCAGGTGACCCCCCTGCCGGGAAAGTGGTACCCCTGATGCCAGGGTTCAACTTCATAGGCAAAAATACATATCCTTCTGAAAATGCTCTACAAGGAATAACGTGCGTTGAGGGACCAAAAAGGACCTCTGCGACAAACCCAGTCCCCGTCTATGAAGAGTCAGCATGCTTCTTCAAAATAGAGTGGGTCGAGTGCGACCCAAAAAAAGGGACTGACACCTTCCAGCAGCTACTTCATTGATAAGTGCTGATTGTACAAATACATAGTGTATACTGTGTATTGCGCCAAAACGCGCAATTGGAGCGTGGGAGAAAACCCCTTCAGCCACAGAGAGCATAGTACATAGACATACGGTGTATGTATTTTAGTATATGTGAACAAACATATTGAACATGTTTACGCTGTGCATAGCCCAGAAGGCGCACATACCATTGGAGTGTAGGAGGAAACCAGAGCACCCGGAGGAAACCCACGCAGACACAGAGAGCAATAATACATACATTCAGTGTTGTGTATAAACATATTGCCTATGTTCATATTGTGTATTGCGCCGAAGGCGCGCATAACATCGAGCGTGGAAGAAAACCGGAGCACCCGGAGGAAACCCACGCAGACACAGAGAATAACCATACAGACATATGCTGTGAATGTATTTAGTGTCGTATATAAACATATTGTTTATGTTTATAATATGCATTGCACCGAAGGCACGCATGTCATAGGAGCGTGGGAGGAAACCGGAGCACGCGGAGGAAACTCACGCAGACACTATAAACATAATTGTGTATGTTTAAACTATGGCGCAGAGGGCGCTTAATCCTCTCTGAATCCAATCTGAGTATAAGTGCTGCCGAAGCAAGCACCAAACTGCACACAAAAAACAACCTATGACCCTCAGAACAGTGGTCCTGTCAGAGAATCTCTCAGGAAATGGCGGGAAACCACAGGTGCAGGGGCACTGGCTGTTGCCTCTCAGATACTGACTCCATGTCACACAGAAAGCTCTCAGGACTGGTCAAACTAATGACCAAAGTCCCCCCCCTCCATGCTGCACCGACCGGGAGGTCACCCAGGGGACACACCTGCCCAGAATGAGACCGCTCAGCATCATTGCCCGCCTCTATACACTAAGACTGTGTGTATCACTGTAATATCCATGCTGCTCTATAAGCAGTGTGTGTGGAAACAGTGAGGGAAGTTGTGAGAAGAATCGTGCTTGCCATCCAGGAGCCAACACTATAGGCCCACACTGCGCCAAAGATGGCCGCCGGACGCCTCAGGAAAGGGCGCGACCACAAGAAAATGGCCGCCCACAATAGCAACTGCGCCAGAGCGCGGCCACGGCAAGATGGCCGCCAATGGGAAAAAGCACTGCAATAGAAAACACCTTGAAAAATGGCGCCAGCATTGTCCAAATGGCGCCCAAGCACCGCAATGTGGACAAGGCGGCCAGGCATAGGCTTCCCCGGAGTAGAGCACCCCCCACAGAGGAACGAGCTACGACACCACACGGACCCCCACCGGGACCTGGAGCCCCCCACAGGTACGCCCCGGTCGCAGCCAGCCCCGCTGCGGCAGACGGGATAAAGGTGACAGAAAACAGGGAAGGGAAGGACAGGAGAACCCCCTTTTCCAGGAATGCCCAGCTGTTCACACCCGCCGAGGCAACAGGAACTGTACTTACCCGTTCAAACAAGGACCTGCTGGTGCGTTCCTGACAGGCCTACAACCGAGCGGTACGGAGTAGCTGTCAGCCTGGTCCACTGTGAGTGAGACAGCAAGCAGCCCAGTCATATGTGGACCCTGGAGCAGAAGCTCACCGGCCACCCCTGGAGTCATGGGGTATGTCGTGACAGACCCGACGCCTAATTGCAAGGGACTGTAACACGCTTGATGGCCGGACTGGGGGGACTACAAGGATCTATAATATCCTGCCTGTCATGCCCAGCCGGCAGTTGATAGAAGATCTTAAAAATAAAATAAGATAAAATAAAAATTTCTTCAGGACTCAGGTCCCAAAGGGAGCCACGTCCATCTCCTCTGCTAGGCAGAAAAAAACTGAGGCTGCTGACTGCAGGTAGGAGGGTTATGTACGGAGGGAGCGCCCCCTTGGCGGGGCTGTTCAACTCTGTTAAAGTTACATGTTTTAGGATAACTAACATGTTCTGCCTAGTCCTCTCCTATGAACAGGAACATAACCCAACTGTCAAGAATTAAGGAGCTGTGTCCGTCCATGGACGAAAAGAGAAAAAGCGATACCTAAACCTCAGCTGTAAGCTTTGCATGCTTGAAAGGTAGGGCAGGGATGCCATAACAGGCCTTAATGTTAATGGAAAGAGATGGCTGCACTCCATAATCTAAGTTTGCTTTTAGTCCTATAAACAGGGACCATTTTGGTACAAGAACATAATATTACGTTTTTCATTTGGGAGCTGTAACAGCTCAGTGACGACCTAAAAGCAACTATAGCACATCAAAACTAAGCAATGGACGAATTTACCATTAGATCTTAAGGAGAAGGGTGAACCTGGTAAACAAGCATTTCCCCTCTACACTTGTATTTCCTAGCCAACTCCATCAAAGGGATCTCTCTTAAAACACTCCAACTTCCCTCTATGATGGCTGGCCTGCTATTTCCACTCAGTTTTACTACCTGGCCGCACAATTCATACCCATGCATGGTTGGGTCAGTCCAACAAGAGATAACATTAATAAAAAGATAGAGAAGAAAAGAAGAAGCACATTGGTTTTAAACATAAAAAAAAAAAAAATCTGTGGGAGCGAATGGGCATCCTCCCACCACAGCTTCCTTTCCCGCGACATACCAGGACGTCGCTTGATAGGAAAGGTGATATCTCGGTCATCACACGAAGCAATGACCAAGGTAACAATGTTTCCAGCTGGCAATTCCGAAGCCAGCAAAAGTATTCTGAGCAGCTAAAGAGCCCATGCGATCAGGTAGCCCAGTAAGGATTCGTCCGGTGGCATCCTCTTCCTGAGACACAGTGAAAGGAACGGATGTCATTCCTCCCACTGTGTGACGTCAGAAACTTGAAGCGACAAGGATTTTGTCACTTCCAGTTTCTGTCCGTTGTTTACTAGCCATTGCTAACTTAAGAAAACTTCGGACTAAACTGATCCGAAGCTTTTAAGGGCAGGGGAGACATCTGAGGTCTAATAGACCCCAGATGTCTAAGTAAAGTGAACTTTTTACTGCTTGTTATCACAAGAGATGTTTACATTTCTTGTGATAGCAATAAAATCGATAATAAAAAAAAAAAAAACGTGGAAATTTTTTTTTTAATAAATAATATTTTTTTTTTTAACGTGCGTCTGTCCTGCACGCATATGCAAATGGAATTTTCATCACACATGTGAGGTATCGCCGCGAACATCAGAGTGAGAGCAATAATTCTAGCTCCAGACCTCCTATGCAACCTTAAACTTGTAACCTGTAAAGGCTTTTAAAGTCTCGCCTATGGCGAGTTTTAGGTACCATAGTTTGGCACTGTTCCACAGGCAGACACAATTTAAAAATGTGACATGTTTGGTATCTATTTACTGGTCGTAACATCATCTAAATGAAAAAAAAAAAAATGGGTATTATATTGTGTTTTTTTGTATTAAAACTCATAAAATTTGTTCCCAAAAATTTGCGTTTGAAAAACCACTGCGCAAATACTGTGTGACATAAAAATATGCAACACCCACCATTTTATTCTCTAGAGTCTCTGCTTAAAAGATATATATAATATTTGGGGGTTATAAGTAGTTTTATAGCAAAACATAAATTAAAATGTTTAACCACTTCAGCCCCGGAAGGATTTGCCCCCTTAATGACCACTTGCCGACTGGCTCACGCTGATATACGCAAGGAAAGTGGCTTGGGTGCGCAAAGTCACGTACCCATACGTCGGCCCTTTAAGAGCGCCCGCTGCGCGGTAGGGGACCCGATGCGCGTGGTTGTTGGGTGTGAGAGCCAGCATGGGGATTTGTGTGTGTGTAAACACACAAATCCCTGTGCTGTCAGAGGAGAGGAGACAGATTGTTGTTTCTATAAAGTAGAAACAGCGATCTGTCATCTTTCCTAGTTAGTCCCCTCCACACACAGAACACAGTGAGGGAATACACAGTTCACCCCTTGATCGCGCCTTAGTGTTAACCCCTTTCCTGCCAGTGACATTTATACAGTAATCAGTGCATTTTTATAGCACTGATCGCTCTATAAATGTCACTGGTCCCAAAGGTGTCAGCTGTCCGCCGCAATGTCGCAATCATGATAAAAAAATCGCAGATCGTTGCCATTACTAATAAAAAAATAAATAAATAAAAATGCCGTAACTCTATCGCCTATTTTGTAGACGCTATAACTTTTGCGCAAACCAATCATCAATATATGCTTATTGCGAGTTTTTTTACCAAAAATATATAGAAGAATACATATTGGCCTATACCGAGGAAGAAATTATTTTTTTAATATATTTTTTAGGGATATTTATTATAGCAAAAAGTAAAAAATAATAGGATTTTTTACTCACCGTAAAATCCTTTTCTCTGAGTCCATGGACCTACACAGCTTCTCTATTGACAAAGTGGGTATTATCCGTTAATTAGCAGAAAAACTTGTAAAAAGTGTTGCATCACACCTTCTACAGTCCCGCCCAGGGGGCGGACCCCCCGGGTATATCCTCCCAGTCTGCATATCGCAGATCAGTTCGTCAAAAAAGCAGTACAAACTTAAAAGGAGGGGTGGGTGCTGTGTCGGTCCATGGACTCAGAGAAAAGGATTTTACGGTGAGTAAAAAATCCTATTTACTCTTTCGTCCATGGACCGACACAGCTTCTCTATTGACAAAGTGGGACGTCCCAAAGCAGTGTCAGAGAAAAAAACGAGGGGTGGTAACAGCATAAAAACAAATTTCACCCCAAAACACAAAACAGCACTCCTCCAACGGAGGAGCTGCAACTCTAAACAGCCGCTTGCAAAACCTTGGGGCCGAAAGAGGCATCCGAAGATGCACCTACATCAACTTTGTAGAATTTTGTGAGTGTGAGCGGACGACCAAGTCGCCGCTTTACATAATTGGGAAACAGACGCTTGATGTCGGAAAGCCCAAGAGGCACCTATTGCCCTGGTTGAATGCGCCGTGACCGGAAAGGGGGGCACTTAACCCTTTAAGCCTGGATTACCATCTGTCGGATCCACCTAGAGATGGTGGCCGATGAGACTGCTTGGCCCTTCTTGGGACCAGCCACCGAAACAAACAGTGAGTCTGACTTCCGGAACAGGGAAGTAGCAGATAGGTATACTCTCAAAGCTCGGACAACGTCCAAGGAATGCAACGCCGACTCCTTAGGATTCGACGGCTGAGGACACAAGGATGGAAGTACAATGTCTTCGTTGAGATGAAAAGCCGAAACGACTTTCGGAAGAAAGGAAGGCTGCGGCCGCAGCACCACCTTATCCTTGTGGAAAATCAAATAGGGAGCCTTGCAGGCCAAGGCTGCCAGCTCAGAGACTCGTCTAACTGACGTAACAGCCACCAAAAAGACCACTTTCTGAGAAAGTGTCAACAGGGGAATATCTCTAATATTCTCGAACGGCGCCTTCTGAAGCACCGAGAGGACCAGGTTCAAGTCCCACTAAGGTAGCGGGGGACGGACAGGAGGGGCCATATGTTGAACCCCCTGCACAATGTACTCACGAGAGAGTGAGCCGCCAGGGGTCGCTGAAAAAAAGACAGCCAGGGCAGATATCTGTCCCTTAAATCGTACTTAAGGCAAGCCTTTGGTCCACCCCATGCTGTAAAAACAGCAGGATTCTGGAAACCAAATAAGTACGCGGATGCCATTTCATTTCCTCACACCTGGAGATGTAGGCCTTTCAAGTGCGGTGATAAACCTTCCTAGAGGACGGTTTTGGAGCACTTATCATAGAGATTACTGAATCTGACAGGCCCCGGTCTCTCAGTACCTGGTTTCTCAACAGCCATGCCGTTAAAGCCAATGACTGTAAAGCAGGATGGATTATGGGACCTTGCGATAGCAGGTCCTTCTGCAGTGGTAGGCGCCAGGGGACGTCTGCTACCAGACGTACTAGATCGGCGTACCAAGGACGCTGAGGCCAATCCGGAGCGATTAGGATCATTGGAATTCCCTCTGTCTCCACTCTGCGGAGCAGAAGAGGAAGAAGCCTTAAGGGAGGGAAGGCATAGATTAGCCGATACTGACCCACAATGCCACCAACGCGTCCGTTGCGTCTGCCCATGGGTCTCTTGACCGGGCCACAAACCTCAATACCTTACGATTGAGTCAGGAAGCCAGAAGATCTACGTCTGGTGTGCCCCATCTTTGGCAGAGGAGTTGGAACACCTCCGGGTGTAAGGACCATTCGCCCTGGTCCAGCATCTGGCGGCTCAGGTAGTCCGCCTGCCAGTTTTCCACACCCGGAATGTACACGGCCGACAGTGCCGGTACGCTCCTCTCTGCCCACTTCAGGATGCGAGCGATCTCCGATGCTGCAGCTGAGCTTCTTGTTCTTCCCCGATGATTGACATATGCCACTGCTGTGGCGTTGTCTGACTGGATCCTGACTGGATGCCCTTGCAGCCTCTGAGACCATTGGAAGAGGCACAGCCTGATCGCCCGGATTACCAGGACATTGATCGGCAGGAGGGCTTCCTCTGGGGTCCAGCGACCTTGCGCCGACTGAACACCCCAGACTCCCCCCCAACCTGTAAGGCTGGCGTCCGTCGTGATCACTATCCAGTAAACCGGAAGAAATGACTTCCCGGCCATTAGAGCCGGTGCTGTCAGCCACCATACCAGGGATCTCCTGACTATGTGGCTCACTCGGATTTGATAATCCAGAGATGATGGACATCTGTTCCATCTGGACAGAACTTCCTTCTGTAACACTCGAGTGTGGTATTGAGCATATGGGACCGCCTCGAAGGAGGCTACCCTGAGGCCCAACACTCGCATGCAAAAAACGGAGTGACGACCAATTCCTGGAAGTCAGCTGCCGTACTGCAGCCCGGAGGGTCTGCAACTTCTCCACAGGGAGGAATACCTTTGCCTCTGAGGAATCCAGAATCAACCCCAGGTACACTAGGCGTTGAGTGGGCACCAATACTGAATTTTGCGTGTTTAGTATCCAACCATAGTCTCAAAGAGTCTGACAGGTAATGGACACGCTTACCTCTAATTCTGAGCTTGAAGGGGCCTTCAGCAGAAGGTCGTATAAGTAGCCTGTGATAGTGATACCCCGCTGTCTTAGAAGTGCCAGAATCGGAGCGAGCACCTTGGTGAACGTCCTGGGTGCTGAGGCAAGGCCCAACGGGAGGGCCACAAACTGGTAGTGGTCCTTCCCGATAGCAAATCGCAGAAACCTCTGGTGTCTGGAGTATATGGGGACATGCAGGTATGCGTCCTTGATGTCCAAGGAGGCCAGAAAGTCCCCCGGATGGAGAGCCGTGACTACAGATCGAACCGACTCCATCTGAAAACTTTGTACCTTCACAAAGCAATTGAGGGCTCTGAGATCCAAGCTTGGACGAACCCCCTCCTTCGGCACAATGAACAGATTTGAGTAAAAACCCCGTTCCAGTTCTGGAACTGGAATAACTACCCCGCGTTCCAGTAGACCCTGGACCGCCCCATACAGGGCCTCCCGACGGGTCGGTAGTAGCTGGAGATTGGAGGTGTTGAATCTGTCCGGTGGACAAGAGAGAAACTCTATCTTGTAGCCTGAGGAGATTACTTCGCAAATCCACCTGTCGGAGATTAGTGCTGTCCACTGAGTCGCGAATTTGCGAAGACGTCTCCCCACCCGAGAGCTGGGTGGGGGTGGACCTTCATGCGGACGCAAATTTGTCCGCAGGCTTATTGGGTATGCGGGACCAAGGACGCTTTTGTCCTTGGGCAGGCGCTTTATCGGCCTGGGGTCTTTTCCCTGTCGCCCTAGGGGGACGAAAAAAACGCTTGCGTGCAGTAAAGGAGGGCCCTTGCCCTTGGCGTGGCCCCTTACCCTTGCTAATTTGGGGAAGCAAAGTGCTTTTACTTCCTGTGGCATCCTTGATGATGTCATCCAGAGAAGCCCCAAAAAGTCTATCGCCCTTAAAAGGCAGATCCAACAGGACTTTTTTGGAAGTCTGGTCCGCAGACCAGCCTTTTAGCCAGATCAGGCGGCGTATTGCTACTGCATAAACCGAAGTTTTAGACAGCAGGGGAATAGTATTCATGTCTGACTCGCAGACAAACCTAAGGCCCTGGACCAACTGGTCGGCCAATGTTATCTCATCAGAAGAAGCATCTCGCTCCTTAACCCCTGGAGTAGCAATCTTGCCCATTCAGTAAGTGTGTGAGACACTAGGGCCCCCGCCAATGCCGGGCGTACTGCCGAGCCTACCACTGAGTATAGGTAGCGAGTGCTTCAGCCTTCTTATCCACAGGGTCCTTGAAAACAGGAGCCCCTTCTACAGGAATTGTGGTGGCTCTATTAAGTCTGGACACCGGAGGGTCCACTATAGGGGGGAGAGGTCCATTTCTTCAGAAAACTCTCCTCAAAAGGGGTACCGTACCGCAAACCTCTTTGGGGCTGTAAAGACCCTCAGTGGGTTCTCCCATTCCTTGTATAAGAGTTTATCAAAAGACACACAAGGGAACACCTTAGCAGTGCGGGCAGGTCTATGAAACACAAGTGGACCGGAGTCTCTGCTGCTTCTGCAGTATTTTCCAATTTTAGCATATCCCGCACTGCAGTAATAAGGTCAGATACCAAAGCTATCTTGCGTACTGACCTGGACTTGGAGTCATTCTCACTGTCCGGTCACGGTCTGCAGTCTCTGATGCGTCAGAATCTGGGCCCCGAGCCGTAGCTGGACCTGGTTCTGCACCAGAATTATCCCCAGAAGCTTGCAGGGGATGGGGCGTTTACTACCCCCTGTATTCCCGTGTGCTGCTTCCACCCTGGCAGCAAACGCCTCTAGGATTGCAGTCATAGCGTTCATAGACACCTCAGGGGCATCAGCTGCTAAATCTGGTGTTTCAGGGGAGAAGACATCTGGCTCAGATGCCATGCTGACCACACGCTGACACTCACAGGGCTCCAGGCAAGATATCAATAGGCCACCCTCCTGTGCTGCAGAGAGGCTGGGTCACCCAGAGGACTCACCACCCTGGACCGGTACTGCTATGCTGCCGTGTGCTGCGCCTGTGATGCTGTCCCACTGCTGCTGTGTCAGTCTGCTTCTTTTATCAGCCTTTCCTGTGTGAATTTTCGCACCAGTGTAATGCACCCTAGAGGCCGGAGGCTCTCGAAAAATGGTTGCCAAAAACATCTGTATGGAAGATAATGTGGGCTCTAAGAAAATGGCCGCCGACCGAAGATAGAGGTCAAGCAGCCATAGCCCACAAAAAGATGGCCGCCGAACGGCAATATCTGCATACAGGGTGGACAAACATGGCCGCCGATCAGCTGCTAGGGGCCAGTGGGTGTGGCCGAACCACAGGAAGATGGCCGCCGGGCAGTCACAAGAGGCCGAACTCGGCATGGACCACCTCAAAATGGCCGCCGACAGCATGGAGGAGGAAGCATACAAACACAGGTAAGCAGAAATGACATTTCTTTTAAATGTTAGTTACAGCCAGCCCCGCTCCAGTGGAACCCCCTAGGTGACCCCCAGCACCAAGCAACCTTTAGCTAGAAGCCCAGATAGGAGGGAAAGGCAGGGAGAGAGGGAAGAAAGGGGCCACAACCACTTACTTGATCTCTCCAGGAATGTCCAGCTAAATCACCCAGCCGAGGCAGGGGAGTTTTACTTACCTATCCTGCATGTCTTATGCTGGAAGACATTCCAAACAGGTCATCGTCCACGCACGGAAGGTGACTGTTGGCCAGGCATGCTGTGATTGGACCCAGAAGGGACGATCATATGTATGCCCTGGAGCGTGACGCTCACCGGCCAGGCTGCTGCGACTCGGCCGTAAGGTCAGCCGAAGCTGAGCGGTCCGATGCAGGCCCTGGAGCGTAGGCTCACCGGCCACCCGTGGAGCGACGGGCATGTCGTGGAAAACCCAGCGCGTAGCTAGGGTCGGCACACGCTCGATGGCCGAAACTGGGGAGACTACAAGGATCGAGGATCCAGCCTGTCACCCAGTCGGCAGTTGATCGAAGATCGCAGGAAACAAAAATGTAGCAAAAAATAAAAAATATTATATATATATATATATATATATACATATATATATATATATATATACATATATATATATATATATCTTTTTCCCCGGGACCAATGGGACGAAAGGGAGCATGTCCTACTCCTTGCTAGACAGAAAAAAACTGATCTGCGATATGCAGACTGGGAGGATATACCCGGGGGGTCCGCCCCCTGGGCGGGACTGTAGGTGTGATGCAACACTTTTTACAAGTTTTTCTGCCTAGTCACTCCTAATTAACGGATAATACCCACTTTGTCAATAGAGAAGCTGTGTCGGTCCATGGACGAAAGAGTAATTGCTTTTTTTTTTAAATTGCTGCTTTCTTTGTTTATAGCGCAGAAAATAAAAACCGCAGAGGTGATCAAATACCACCACGTCAATTTTGTTTGGGTACAGGGGCTGAAGTGGTTAACTGACAATTGCACGGTCGTGCGATGTTGCACCCAAACAAAAATTACGTCCTTTTTTTCCCACAAATAGAGCTTTCTTTTGGTGGTATTTGCTCATCTTTGGGGTTCTTATTTTTTGTGTTATAAACAAAAAAAAAAAAAGGGACAATTGTGAAAAAACTAATTTTTTACTTTTTGCTATAATAAATAGCCGAAAAAACGTTTTAAAAAATGAATTTCTTGATCAGTTTAGGCTAATATGTATTCTTCTACACATTTTTGGTAAAAAAAAATCCCAATAAGGCTGTTTTTATACTGAGGCACTTTACAGGCGCTATAGCGCTAAAAATAGCACCTCTCCTCTCACTCCAATGTGAAAGCCTGAGGGCTTTCACATTGGAGCGGTGCGCTGGCAGGATGGTAAAACAAGTCCTAAAGCGCCCCTGTCCATTGAAATCAATGGGCAGCGCTTTTCGGGCGGTTTTAACCCTTTTTCAGCCGCTAGCAGGGTTAAAAGCGCCCCGCTAGCGACCGAAAAGCGCTGCAAAAAAGACGGTAAAGCGCCGTTTAAAACAGTGGCGCTTTACCACCGACGCCCCCAATGCTTAGGTGTGAAAGTAGCCTTAGCGTATATTGATTGGTCTGCACAAAAGTTATAGCGTCTACAAACTAGGGGATAGATTTATGGCATTTTTTAATTATTTTTTTACGAGTAATGGAGGTGATCTGCGTTTTTTAGCGGGACTGCGGTGGATAGATCAGACACTTTTGACACATCTTTGGGACCATTGACATTTATACAGCGATCAATGCTGTAAAAATGCACTGATTACTGTGTAAATTTCACTGGCAAAGAAGGGGTTAACACTAGGGGGCGATCGAGGGGTTAAATGTGTTCCCAAGTTTCTGACTGTGGGGGGGATGGGACTGATGGGGGGAGGAGACATATCGCTGTTCGCAATTACTGCAAATAGCAGATCTGTCTCTACTTCCCTGTCAGAACAAGGATTTGTGTGTTTACACACACAAATCCCCGTTCTGGCTCTCGTGCCCGCGATCGCCGGTGGCCATCGTGCCCTCCGGCGGCGCACGCGCTTGCTATGGCTCTTAAAGGAGCCCCCGTATATATACGTTGATTTGCGCAGGAGAGCCAACCTGCCGCCGTATATGTACAGGAGCTGGTCGGCAAGTGATTAATACATGTAGGAGAGGAATGTCAGAATTGGCCTGGCCTGGATGTGGTTAATAACATGATTTGGGGTATCCAATATCTAGATTGCCTGTCAGAGCCTAGTGCAGGGTTTTGGTCCTCTCTGTGAGATGAATTCATTCATTAAATATTCAAAGACTGAACACTAAAGCCCCGTACACATGGGCAGAATGTTGGGAGACATTTGCCGGTACAAAAAATACGGGCCGACATTCAGCCCGTGTGTAAGTAGGTCTGTCTGATAGAAGCCGGCCATGCATGCTGGAAAACCAGCAGCCGACCCCCTGTCAGAACACAACAGCTCAGTGGGGGAGATCGTTGGACTAACCTTGGTTAGCACAGCGGCTCCAGACTGGAGCTGTCAGTTTTTTTCTGGCAGCCTGTGGGGTTGCATGAAATAAAACTGTAGTGTGTACCAGGCATTAAGTTTCCAGGCCATCCCATTAGAATATGCAGTTACTGCAGACAAATTTCTAGATTGTCACCAGCTTCGTCATGCAGCCACTATGCAATTTAAAGCTGTTGACATGATACTCGCACAAACCCATCTAGAAAAACTCCTACTATTAATGCATAACACCAAACTGATAAGTTAGTTCTATGCAGCATTACTTTCCACCAGAACAAATCAAAATCCTCCAATTCAACATGAGTGGCATAACTTGAGACCACAACTAATGGCGGAGGATTGGGAAGACTTTGAAAAGTCTTCAGCAGCCCATACACGGAGCAAATTTCTTTCCTGCAAACAAGGAATGTTTGACAGGGGAATTCCTCCCACCGATCTATTGTATTCTCCCGGCGGGGGAAGACAGTGATTATTGTTAACGGCTATACTAGCCGCTAGCGATAATCAAATGCAAAATCTGGCAGGCTGGTTGTACCCAAGTGTATCGATCAACTTGGGACATCAACCTGACCATACATGGTTCGAATCTTGGCCAGTTCCTACTAAATTGGCTGAGATTCGAACCGTTGATGGGTGGCCTTAGTGATATGACTCAAACTACACCCCTCTTTGATTGTCTGGTTTAAGGATTAGGCACTCCCCAACTCTGCATCTGAGCCTATGGTCAAGAAGTAGATTTTTTTTTTGCACTGCGGTCCTACCCCCACAACCCTTTTGGACAAAGGACACTGTATTGAGCCTACCTAATCTCCAATACCCGAAGGCAGGTTTTCTGGGGGTGATAGAGGAACTTTAAATACTTTTAATTAAAAGCGCATTATATTTTATGCCAAAAAATATTCTTCTTAGCTGGAAGCAACCCCCCCCCCCCCTACACTGAATGGAAAGTTTTAATTAACCGTTATTAATTATCTAATTAACTCGCCATCCCTAGAGTTTTGCCACAAATTTGGTCCCATGGCCTGTCACTGCTTACAACAAAGACTGATGATGGTTAGAATGGAGAGACTGTACTATTACTTATCCATTCTGTTTGATAGGACAATTTCCAGGTCTGCTATATTTTACCCACCATTTTATGCATTTAAATCAAAGGGCCAGAGTCTGAGGAGTTTTTCTTTCTTTACAGTTTATTGGGGCTTTTATGGATTGTTGCAACATTTACGTTATTTGTTTATATTCAAATCTAATTAAAAAATTACACAGTACATACATTCTCACAGTATATTGTTTTAAGAGATTAGAGAGTTTTAAATGCATCCCCAGTAAGTATTAGACCAGGGCTTGACAAATTTGCTTGGAATCTAGGAGCCAGCTAAAAAAGTTGAGAGCCAGGAACGCGCCCCGTCCCGCCGAGCTCGCGCACAGAAGCGAACGCATAACTGAGTAGCGCCCGCATATGAAAGCGGTGTTCAAACCACACGTGAGGTATCGCCGCGATCGGTAGATCAAGAGAAATAATTCTAGCCCTAGACCTCCTCTGTAACGCAAAACATGCAACCTGTAGAATGTTTTAAACGTCGTCTATGGAGATTTTAAAGGGTAAAAGTTAGTCGCCATTCCACGAGCGGACACAATTTTGAAGCGTGACATGTTGGGTATCAATTGCCTCAACGTAACATTATCTTTCACAATATTAAAAAAATTGGGCTAACTTTACTGTTGTCTTATTTTTTTATTTAAAAAAAGTGTATTTTTTCCCAAAAAAGTGCTTTTGTAAGACCGCTGCGCAAATACGGTGTGACAGAAAGTATTGCAACGATCGCCATTTTATTCTCTAGGGTGTTAGAATAAAAAATATATATAATGTTTGGGGGTTCTAGTTAGAGGGAAGGAGATGGCAGTGAAAACAGACAGGGAAACTCCATTAGCATTGCTGTTTGTCTTGTCATACCAACGGCCACCACAAGATGGCGCTAGATCACAGAAGGAAGCATAGGCCTGCAGAAGGCCGCAAAGCTGCGGCCTCAATTACCGGCCGGCGCGGCCCGACGCGATCCCGCGGCGCGGGGGGGCAGGGAGAGACAGGATTCCCCAGCTGTGCTGCGCCAGGTCGCTAATTCTAGTCGCAATGGCGACCTAGCGCCCGGGGTTTGTCGAGCCCTGCATTAGACCATACATAAGGGAATCAATGTTTTTTGTGTTTTATGCTTGTGTATTTGACCTGATACTCCTGTACATTGTTCATGAGTAGCTACGGGTTTAAGAATATGTAAACCCAACATTTCATATTCCTGATATGTGCCTGCTTTACCATGTACTTGTATGAAAAAAAGTCTCCTGTTCTCTTTGTATTGCTTCCTATGTGTGAAATCCCTGTTGTTCCTGCTAGTTCCTCTGCTTTCCTATTAAAAGCTGACTACACTAGGCATGAGGGCACAGAGTGGTCAGTTCTCTATCTGTGCTAGGAACTCGGTGTGCTTTCCTCTAATGATCAGACTTCTGCTCACACAACCCCCTGCACAGCCTGTCACCGGAAAGACCAGTGTGCTGTGCTGCTGAGAACAGAGGTTATGTAATCACTTATAAAAAGGGGGAAAAAAAAAAAAGGTATTTATAATGTTCTTTTAATATCTATACACAAATGTTTTTCCTTTCTATTCTATACTGGATGGGTTGTTTTCGAAGGTAAGGGTTTACATACAATTTAATTGTTGCTCCTTCATACTGTGGGGCTTACTAGAAGCTTGCACATAAAAGAAAAACTGTTTGCCAAGGCGGTACAAAATAGCGGTTACTGTTAAGACCATATGTACAGTCCAATAGATCGGAACCCCCAGTAATACTAAAGGTTTTTTTTTTTGAGAGGAGAGTTTTAGATTCCACATTCCAGGTTAATTTTTCTTTCAGGTCTACGATCAGTTTGAAGAGTAATGAGACTTTTGACTGTACTTACCTCATGTTGTTCAAAAAAAAAAAAAAAAACACCTCTTAAAATATTGATATAAACAGTATAATAATTGACCGCAAACGTATTATGTAAGGATACTGGCCAAGGTATTCATTCGGCTCTGTATGGATTTCAAAATTCCCCTCTGTGATGTCATGTTTTCTTTTGTTGCCATTGCAATACTGTGAAAACACAAGAAGCACTTTAATATTTATACATATGAATTATTAAGCCAATTGAAGGAAAATGAGCAAATGTTACTTAGTGTGCAAATAATTTTACTATTTACACAGTCAACATCTTCGAGAGAATTTTCTCCCCCTCAGAGAAAAAACTAATCCATGCCTGATTTAAATAAAATACCCAACAAATATATGCAGCTGCTGGCAGGCTTCTTCTCATCCTTCAGATAATTAAAGAATTTATACAGAATGTTTACAAACCTATTTAAATTACATCGACTACTTCAAACAAAGGATCTGCAGCTGTGCACATAAATTAGCTGTAAAATCTCCTGATTATGTGTGTCTGGATAGGAATTCACAACCATGCATTTACAAAGATAAACACTCCAGTAAAATACAAACAGACATTGGGCCTATGATTTAAAATCGATTCAATACACAAGGCAGGACACATTGCAAAGGTGCAAGTGCCATTTGTAGGCAGACATTTTGTAAATGAAGGAGATCGCAAACAAATGAATTTAACCTATAATGGGAAATGGAGGCTGCCATTCCTGTCCCCGGAAATAGTTTGTTGCCTGGCTGTTAGGCTCACCCACTAGTTTCAATACTTCCTAAGTCACTTACATGGAGCAAGTAGGCGGAATGAGGGAGCCAGAGAAATTTGATATTTGAATATTGATGAAAAGACATTGGTATTACAGACAGGCAACCAGCATTTTCTGTAGGAGCGATCAGAAATTGCAGCTTCCAAACTACCATTACAGCAGGACTTTTTTTTATAAAGCAGTTTCTCTCAAAGTGTACCACTAGCAGCAGATCTCACTTTCAATGTTACACAATAGGGTAAAAAAGGAGGACGACTGGGTGATGACATATTTCCTCCTTGTTTTAAGTTAGTGTGGTCCAAAGTAAAATACAAAACCATTGGTGAAATTAATTTTCAATGAAGATGGCACGTGGCAAAGGATCTACGCATTCCAAGGCCTGGCAGGGGAATCTGCTCACTTTACCAACAGCTACAAATGGCAAGTACCACAGCATGCATATAGGTTTAAGCAGCATATTGTTTGTGCCTATGAGTCTATGGGCGCCATGGGCCATTTTGAAAAGTTTGGTATACTTATCGAGTCTGGAATAAAGGATGAAGTAGTTAGGACACTAATGGATGGGATGGCAAGTCATCACCTGACACTACAATAGATATGACTGTGGTACCGTGGCAGAGAGGACTTGTAGTCCTCAATGGACTGGTGTGCTGATCAGCGCATTCATAGCCCCAGGAAAACTTCCTACAGCTCTGCAGCTGAAAGCCTATACAGAGGTATGGTCCGAGAGCAACAGGAAGTTTCTGCAGGAGCCTGACATTGCATCCTCGGGTGCAATACTTTGCAGGCTTCTATGAAAAAAAAAAAAAAATTACGCACATTTTTTTGCTTCAAAAATATGTGCATTTATTATTTTTTCATAAAAGGGAACTTGGCATTTAAACTTTTCTTTGACAAAATTATCTTTAACAGTAAACATTTTAAAACAAAACTCAAACTGTTACTTTTCTGGCCTCCATTCACAAAAGCATCTCACAAACTGACGATCTGTACCTGTATAAGCTGCGCTACACAGCTCCCTTGTTTCTCCAGCTCAGAGCTTCAGTGAGCGGGGGCTGTGCCGTCCTGCTGATGACAGCCGGTGGAGGAGGGGGAGAGAGAGCAAACAATCAGCTGGGCCCCGGGAGCCATTTATACAGGTACAGATCGGCTGAGTTTTTACATTACACAGGCACAGATGTTCTAATATTACAGAGGAGATAAGGAGATTTATCTATAGATACGTGAGGAGCGGGGGGGGGGGGGGGTTCAGGCGCAGGTACGAGCCGGGGGGGGAGAGAGACAGAGGACACAGATGCAGGAGAGCTGCAGCTGATGTAATCACGCAAACGGACCACGGTATCGGGCTCAGTTGCCATGATTATCGTGGGCTTTTTGCACGAGGGAGGGTATAGCCAGACAGGTTTTTGGGGGCATACAGGGGGCCAAATAACTCAGCACAAGCGCTGTGCTGTACATCATGCTTTAAGGGAACAGGATCAGGATTTTATTCAAATTTTTTTTCCACATTTTGGCATGTTACAACCATAAACGGAAATGTATTTTATTTGGATTTTATGTTATAGACCAACACAAAGTGGCACATAATTGTGAAGTTAAAAGGAAAATGATAAATGGTTTTCAGGGGCTGAACACAAATGCACGCCACACTTTTCACATATTTATTTGTAATAAATGTTGAATTATGTGCCACTTAGTGTTGGTCTATCACATAAAACTCCAATTAAATACATTCATGTTTTTGGTTGTGCAACAGAACCCACTATCACTGTGTGTTTTGGAAGGGGTTGTGGGCTGGCCTCCTACCCACAGACTATGGCCCAGCAGAGAACGGGAGATTTGGAGAGCTATTTGCTGTCTTCCACCACCTGGAGAAGATGCCACCTCCAGACATTTGTGTCCGCGGTCGGCAGTTCATCGGTACTGGGTGAACACTGTATCCGTGGCTGGGCTCGTGGAGTCGTTTCCGGCTACCTAAGCCTATTGGCCCAGTTGGGCTAAACATATACTTTTATTCCACAAACAATGTACTTTTAGCTGATAAAGGCATATACAAGATGGCGGTATTCCTAAAGCGTGGGGCTACGAGACTTGGGGACAAAATGGCATTGAGATAATGTAATGCTACATCCCCCCCCCCATGTTGCTGTGTTTAATTGTCATGGCACGTAGACAAAGGTCTGGAGACACATCCCAGCAGGGGATGTGTAAGGAGAGGCTGCCTGCTTATTATAATCCCTTTATGCTTTCAACTGTAGTTGTTTGAATATACAAGTGTTGAGTTTCCATTGGTTCTTCCTTGTCCCCTACCCCCTCTATGACAAGGCTAAGGGGAGTGTCCCTAACTGTTTAAAAGTGTATGTTTGGTACTTAATAAAGAGTTTATGCTCTGCATGTTTAACCCTCAACACCTGTGTGGCTTGTCTCATGATTGAGGGGTTAAGGGCTCGTTATGGCGAGTCTGCAGGTGCGTTTGGAGGACAGGAGACACAGGTCTGGCGGAGGTTCCCATACGGGGTATCCGAGATCCGTCACAGTGGTGGCAGCAGCGGGATGTCTCCTGCAGTCCGGGACAACCAAACCACCACCAGGATTCAAGATCCGGGCAGCCGCCGAGGAGCGATACAGGGACCAGCCAGCATGAGAGCGGAGTTTGGGAGGAGGCTGCAAGGCATGCGGAAGCAACAACAGGGACCAGCAATGGAGCACACCGTGCTTGGGGCTGGGGGGGATGTGATCCGCCGGCAACTCTGGCAAGAGACGCTAAGCCACGACCGGCACCATCATGGAAAGATCCTTCCCTCCTCCACAGAGATGTACTGGACGCAATGCCGTGCGCGAGAGGCGTTCCTGAGGGAACGACCGCGAGATGAGTGGAAGACAGAGTTCGGAAGATTGGTCCGGGAGGAGATGAGGCTGGACGCTAGCTACAGAGCCCTCTGATGGTTCGCGGCTCAACTGTGGCCAGGTACAGCAGATGGCAGCCCAACAGAAGGCGTTGGCTACGGCGGCGCGGGGCTGCTCCATCAAAAAATGTACGGAGACCCAGACTTTGGGAGCGACAAGGAAAGGCGGCTGGAAGACATCCTGGACTTCCGAGATGAGGTGCTGGACCTCCCCGAAGAGGCGTGTGACCTGGAGGAATTGGAGTTCCTGGTTGAGCAGAAATGGGAGCTCGAGATTGCCTACAAGTGTCTGTTCGACGGTGATCAGCAGCCCGGCATGGCTCCTGTTGCCTGAGACTGTCCGGGAGAAATAGCAGAGTAAATGGGGCCAGGGGTGCTCCTACATTTTCGCATCCTAACCGCAATGGAAGAAGTGGCAATGATACAGAGGGCACTGCAAGTGCTAGAACGCACCGGAGGTTCCCCAGGCAGCACGAGGGAGGGTATAGCCAGACAGGTTTTTGGGGGCATACAGGGGGCCAAATAACTCAGCACAAGCGCTGTGCTGTACATCATGCTTTAAGGGAACAGGATCAGGATTTTATTCAAATTTTTTTTTCCACATTTTGGCATGTTACAACCAAAAACAGAAATGCGCTGGGTCTGCTTTGCTCCAGGGTTCACATATGACCGGGCTTCTTGCTGTCTCAGTCACAGTGGACCGGGCCGACAGCTACTCCGTACTGCTCGGTTGTAGGTCTGTCAGGAACGCACCAGCAGGTCCTCGCAAGGGCGGGTAAGTACAGTTCCTCCTGCCTCAGTAGGATGGAACAGCTGGGCATTCCTAAGGGGGTCATAACCCTCCGCCCTGCAGTCAGCAGCTCAGTTCGTAAAAAGCAGTACAAACCAAAAAAAAAGGAGGGGTGGGTGCTGTGTCCGTCCATGGACGACAGAGAAAGGGATTTTATGGTGAGTACAAAAAATCCTATTTTCTCTTTTCGTCCATGGACGGACACAGCCCCTTAAGTCTTGACACTTGGGACATCCCAAAGCAGTGTCAAAAAAACTAGGGGTGGGAACAGCAATCAAAAAAACTATTTCACCCCAAACAAGCAGAGTTTCTCAATGGAGGAGTTGCAACCTCAAACAGCTGCCTGCAAAACTTTGCGGCCGAAGCTAGCATCCGAAGATGCATTCACATCAACCTTGTAAAACTTTGAGAAAGTGTGAACGGGCGACCAGGTCGCCGCCTTACACACTTGTGAGACAGATGCTTGATGTCGGAAAGCCCAAGAGGCACCAATAGCCCTGGTCGAATGCGCCGTTACAGGAAATTGAGGCGCCCGCCCCTTAAAGGGCATAGGCCTGGATGACGGTCTGCCTGATCCACCAAGAAATGGTGGCCAACGAGGCCGCCAGGCCCTTCTGCGGACCAGACACCGACAGTGAGTCAGACCTCCGGAACGGAGCCGTAGCAGACAGGTACACCCGCAAGGCACGTACCGCGTGTAAAGAATGCAGCGCAACCTCCTTGGAATGCGATGGCCGAGGACACAAGGATGGAAGTACAATGTCCTCATGCAGGTGAAAGGCCGAAACCACCTTCGGAAGGAAGGCTGCGGGCGTAGCACCGCTTTATCCTTATGGAGGACCAAATATGGGGACTTGCAAGGCAAGGCCGCCAATTCAGAAACCCTCCTGACGGATGTGATGGCTAACAGGAAGGCCACCTTCTGAGAGAGCGTCAAAAGAGGAATTTCCCTGATGTTCTCAAAAGGAGGTTTCTGAAGCGCCGAGAGCACCAGATTCAAATCCCATGGAGGAGTGGTGGTCGCACCGGAGGAGCCACATATCGGACCCCTTGCACAAACGTACTCACCAATGAATGAGCTGCCAGGGGTCACTGAAAGAAAACAGCTAAGGCTGAAATCTGCCCCTTAATGGTGCTTAAGGCAAGTTTCTGATCTACTCCGCGCTGTAAAAACAGCAGGATCCTGGAAATGGAATAAGCCCGTGGACGCCACTCCATCTCCTCACACATAGATATGTAGGCTCTCCACGTGCGATTGTAGATCTTCCTAGAAGAAGACTTTCGTGCCCTCAACATGGTTGAAATGACCGAATCCGACAGGCCTCGGCCTTTTAGTACCTGGCTTTCAATAGCCATGCCGTTAAATCCAGCGACTAGGCGCACAAGGTCGGCGTACCAGGGACGCCTGGGCAATCAGGGGCGATTAGAATCACCTCGGTCTCTACTCTGTGGAGCAGACAAGGAAGAAGTTTCAGTGGGGGAAAGGCATGAATTAGCCGATACTGACCCCACGGGGTCACCAACGCGTCTGCCCAGGGATCTCTTGGACCTGGCCACGAACCTCGACACCTTGCGATTGAGTCGAGAAGCCAGATCTACTTCTGGCATGCCCCATCTCCGGCAAAGAAGTTGAAAAAGCTCCGGATGTAACGACCATTCCCCTTGGTCCAGCATCTGGCGACTTAGATAGTCCGCCTGCCAGTTTTCCACGCCCGGAATGTAAACTGCCGATAGAGCCGGCACGCTCCTTTCCGCCCACCACAGGATGTGAGCGACCTCCGACGCTGCAGCCGAGCTTCTTGTTCCTCCTTGATGGTTGACGTATGACAGTGCCGTGGCGTTGTCTGACTGGATCCTGACTGGACGCCCCCTTAGCCTCTGTGACCACTTGGGGAGAGACAGCCTGATCGCCCGGAGTTCCAGGACATTGATCGGTAGTTGGGATTCGTCCGGCTCCAGCGGCCCTGGGCCAGCTGAACCCCCCAGACTCCGCCCCAACCGGTCAGGCTGGCGTCCGTCGTGATTACAGTCCAATGGAAGGGCAGGAAAGACTTCCCGGACTGAAGAGCCGGGGATCTCAGCGACCAACTCAGAGAGGCCCTGACAAGATGACTTATCTGAATCTGACGATCCAGAGACAATGGAGATTTGTTCCATTTGGAGAGAATCTCCTTCTGTAAGACCCGAGAGTATGGAATTGGGCAAACGGCACCGCTTCGAAAGAGGCTACCATGAGGCCCAGGACTCGCATGCAAAAACGGAGAGACGACCATTTGCGGGATGTCAACAACTTCACCGCAGTCTGGAGTGTCTGCAACTTTTCCAAAGGAAGAAAGATTCTGGCCTCCGAGGAGTCCAGAATCAACCCCAGGTACTCTAGGCGCTGGGTCGGTACTAACACCGACTTCTGGAGGTTCAGTACCCAACCAAACTCTGGAGGGTCTGACTGGCTATAGACAAGTAATCCTCTAATTCTGAGCTTGAACCAGCTCTCAGAAGATCATCCAAGTAGCCCATGATAGCAATGCCATGCTGTCTCAGCAAAGCTAGAATCGGGGCGAGCACCTTGGTGAAAACTCTTGGTGCCGACGCTAGGCCAAAGGGAAGGGCCACAAATTGATAGTGGTCTTCGCCGATCGCAAAGCGCAGGAATTTCTGATGCCCGACACAGATGGGGACATGCAAGTATGCGTCCCTGATATCCAAGGACGCCAGGAAGTCCCCCGGATAGAGCGCAGCAACCACCGAACGAATTGATTCCATCCGGAACTTTTGAACCTTCACAAAAGCATTGAGGGCCTTGAGGTCCAAGATTGGACGGACTCCGGCTTTTTTTGGGACCACAAACAGATTCAAGTAGAATCCCTGAAACCTGTCCTGCGGCGGTACCGGTATGACCACCCCGCACCTCAGCAGGGCAGTCCGACGAGCCGGAGGGAGAGGCAGATTTGAGGGAAAGAATCTGGTGGACAAGAAAGAAACTCAATCTTGTACCCCAAAGTGACCACCTTGCAGTCCCACTGGTCGGAGAGCAGGGAGGTCCACCGAGCTGCAAACCCACAAAGCCGCCCCCCCCACCCAAGAGTCGGGCGGGGGCAAAACTTCATGCGGTAGCAGGCTTGTTTGCTGGCTTGTTGGGCTTGCGCACCCAGGGATGCTTGTCCCCCAGCTGAACCTTTGTCCGTATGGGAGGGTCTGCCAGCAGGTCCTGACTGATGGAAAAAAAAACGCTTTTGCGCGGGAAAGGTGGGTCCCGGCTTACGGCGCGGCTCCTTCCCTTTAGTGGACTGAGGGAGAAGTGTGCTTATACCTCCAGTGACATCCTTAATAATGTCCTCCAGTGAGGCACCAAAAAGCCTCCTACCCTTGAAAGGCAAATCCGCCAGAGTTGTCTTGGAGCTTGGTCAGCGGACCAGCATTTCAGCCATATCAGGGGGGCGCAATACCACCGCAGATGCGGAGGCCCTGGAGATTAAAGGAGCCGCATCCAGGGTGGCATCACAGACGTACACAAGTCCCTGTACCAACTGTTCGGTCAGTGACACGCATTATGGAGGGAGCTGATGCTCCTTCACAGTCTGGAGCAAGATTTTAGCCCACTCAGCGAGTGTCTGAGACACCAGGGTTGCAGCCAATATAGGCCGCAACACTGACCCCAGCATGGTGAACATGGAGCGGCTCACCGCTTCGGACCTCCTATCAGTAGGATCCTTAACCACTTCGTACCAGACGGACGTCCATGGACGTCCTTGAGTTTGAGCCGGAATATCTGAATGATGCCTGCAGCTACAGGCATCATTCAGATATTTTTTAGAGCCGGCAATTCTGTACACCGTAAGAACGATCATAGCGGCTGTTCCACCGCTTGATCGTTTTTACAGGCGGCGAGAGGGGACGTCCCCCCTCCCGCCGCCTTCCGGTGCTTCTACCGACTCACCTGTGCGATCGGTGAGTCGGTGACAGGATCCGCTGGCCCCAGCTTCTTACCATAGAGATTTCCGGCGGACCAGATGGTCGCCAGAGTCTCTATGATCGTTCGGAGGCCGGGCGCGATGTTATGACGTCACGCCCAGCCTCTGCATTAAAAAAAAACGGCGCCGCCTCGGCTAGGAAGCGGTGTTCGTTTTTTTGTTTTTTTTATTTCAGGCTTCCCAGCCTAGAGGTGAGATGTGGGGTCTTATTGACCCCATATCTCACTGTAAAGAGGACCTGTCATGCTTATTCCTATTACAAGGGATGTTTACATTCCTTGTAATAGGAATAAAAGTGATCACATTTTTTATTTATTTTTTAAAGTGCCAAAGTAAAAAGTTTAAAGTAAAATTAACAATAAAAAAAAAAAAAAAAATTAAAGTGCCCCTTTCCCCGGTAGCTCGTACGCAGAAGCGAACGCATACGCAAGTCCCGCCCACATATGAAAACTGTGTTCAGAACACACATGTGAGGTATCGCAGCGAACGTTGGAGCGAGAGCAATAATTCTAGCCCTAGACCTCCTCTGTAACTCAAAACATGTAACCAGTAAAAAATTTTAAAGCGTCGCCAATGAGGATTTTTATGTACCGAAGTTTGGCGCCATTCCATGACATGTTGGGTATCTACTCGGCGTAACTTCATCTTTCACATTATGCAAAAAAAAAAATTGGGCTAACTTTAATGTTTTAATATTTTTTAATTCATGAAACCGTTTTTTTTCCCCCCAAAAAAATGCGTTTGAAAAATTATTTCGCTAATACCGTGCAAGATAAAAAGTTGCTGGGGCTGCCTGCTTATCATAATCCCTTTATGTGTTTCAACTGTAGTTGTTTGAATATACAAATGTTGAGTTTTTATTGGTTCTTCCTTGTCCCCTACCCCCTCTATGACACGGCTAAGGGGAGTGTCCCTAACTGTGTTTAAAAGTGTATGTTTGGTACTTAATAAAGAGTTTATGCTCTGCATGTTTAACCCTCAACACCTATGTGGCTTGTCTCGTGATTGAGGGGTTGAGGGCTGGTAATGGCGAGTCTGCAGGTGCGTTTGCAGGACAGGAGACACAGGTCTGGCGGAAGTTCCCATATAGGGTATCAGAGATCCGTCACAGGTTGAAACATGACAAAATGTGTAAAATGTCAAGGGGTATGAATACTTTTTCAAGACACTGTAGACAAATCAATTGCTGGCAATGAAAAATTAGTAACAAAACAGCATGCCCCCCCCCCAATCCATTATGGGCCCTTCAGGGTGAGGAGCTTATCAGAAGATGGAAGCCCCCGCAATCTTGCCACGCCCCCACCTCTCCTATGTGAATTTGTATAGGGTACTTAGTACCCCCACCCATTCACCAAAAAAGTAAAGAAAATAAAAAAGGCAGACAGTTCTTGAAAAGCCCTTTATTTAAAAAAGAAAAAAAGTCCCCCGCTGTAGATTTATCGTCACCCACGATGCCTGCTGCCAACCCTAACCAGAAAAGATGAAAAAATTAAATAAAATAACTCTGAAGGGCCCGACATGAATTGGGGGGTCTGGGGGAAAACGCTGTTTTCTTCATTTTTCATTTCCGGCAATTTTGTTTACATCATCTCGTCGGTTAAAGATGTGGTGGCCGCCCACTCCCTGATATTCAGCTATTTACTACTGGTTGCTAAGGACTTGGCTATTGCCCTGTTAAATTACCACAGGCTTTCACTACTAAAATAACACATCACTTCATAAAATAGCGCATGCAGTATTTTAGTAGTATTTTCTTGTAAATGCCCAAAAAAACATTTAAAAACGCTGAGCTTGATTTTACTGCATTTGTTAAAGTGGTAGATTCTGATTTATGAATGAAGCCCTCTGTTTGGTTATTTTTTAAATGAATAAAAATTGAAAAAAATATGATTATAGATTTGGAATAAATAAATGTTACTTTTAGAACCAAATAAAGCACAGGTATAAGGGATGATGCCAAAAGATTAATACTGCATGCTATTTTTTGGTCTCATTTAACAGACTGGCATAGTATGATCCCTGAGAGTGGCAAGAATACACATTTAATAGTTAGGATCTTAGTATCTTTGCTGTCTGCTGCTGATGGCCATGCCAGGGCACTCTAATCAGATGGAAACAGAGCTGCCGTGTCAAGGATTGGCAATAATTGCAGCCAAGCTGTTCCTCTGTAATAAATGACCTAAATCAAATGTGTTCTTGACTCCTTCCACTAGCCAGCAGTTACTCTCAAAGCCAATCTCTGCAGTGTCCCCGGACTCATTACAGCAGTTATCATTCTAGCTGAACAGGTCCGGCCAGCTCAGATCCAGAGTACTGCTGGGTTATGTAAAGAGCACCCCAGAGACACAATTATAAAACCTCATTAGGAATATATCCTGGGAGTGAGTGCTTTTAACATCTGAAAAGCAGAGCTCGATAAGTAAGGCAGGCAAATGCTTGTAGCTTTCAAGCCTGTACATTAGGGAAGGACATAGCTTTACATTCTGTTAAAAAAGCAAAGTTTACATCAAAAAGGAAATACTGACGAAGGAGCCGTGTGCTGTGGAGTTTGGGGGATGTAGTAGCATACCTAATAAGAAAAATGTTGCGTAGAGAGAACTCCCAACTGCACATTTAGAATGTTTGAGCACAAATTATCTCTACTATTTAGTATGATTATTGCATTGACATCTGGGTATCACAAAACTATTACAAAAAATGATCTCCTTAGACACTGTGTCTTCTGTAACACATGCTAATAATCTGTTTGGGAATCTGTAAAATCAGAGACTAAGAAAGGGATATAATATATATATATATATATTCTAAGTACTGTAGAACAAGTGTTCCAAGAAAAAATTTGTTGGTTTAGAACAAATCCCAAAAGACAATAAAATATAGTGCTAACAATCAAAATATATGTGCTCAAATAATTAAAGTAATAACCTGCAGCATAATTAAAAGCAAAAAACATAAATGACACAATTTATATTCAATTATTAGTGACAATGTCCCCAATAAAGTGCTACACTGAATATAAAGAGCCAGGTGCAGTACCACAAGTAACACTTCAAAACAGTGCGTGTCAATGACAGGTGTCCCCAAGTTCAGCAAACACTTACTGGAACCGTAGGATCTAAAAATGCCTGGATGAGAGACAGCTTTGACAGCCTGTAGTATCCAGCAACACCAGCTGAGCTCACAAACACATGTAATTGAAGAGGACTATACAAGGCACGTCCAATAGTGTAGTAGTTTAAAAAAAAAAACAGGTTTATTAAAAGTGAATTTTTTTTAAAAAATACTAATGCGCTAACAAAAAAGTGCTGATGTGGAGTAGAGTGCTAGTGTATAAAGTGCCAAGTGAAATAAATAAAAAGCAGCCAATATTTCGTAAGTTTTGCCAGCACCAATAGGTATGAATACTAGAGTGAAGTGGTGCTTATTATTAAACACAAATAAACAATCCTGTGCTAAAGAGTAAAGACAATCCTCAAATACATAAATATATGAAACAGTCAATAATCAAATAAAGTGCATTGCAATGTATCTGTAGAATAAAGGTGTATTCCAATATTAAATTAAGTCCATTTGTAAAGTGCATCCAAGATAATCTGATGTTTTAGACAGAGAAACTCAGTCCTTGTTCCAAATGGGATCACCTCCCGGGCAAACAAATGTTAAACTGTTATGTCGTTTTAACAATAAACGCAAGATTTTTAAAACTTTATCACACTATGGAGATTATTTTTGTTTGCTCCTGATTTCATGTCTTCTGGAGATACTATCCCTAAAGAAAAAAAGCTGGAGGGACTGGATGAACAGCCGCATAGAGCCCTTATCCTGATACCCGGAGGAGGATACAACAACCGTGCCTGGTGATCGGTATTCCTTGATGCATCATTGGTACCACTGGGGGAGGATTGTAGAAGGACATCTGCATTTCCAAGCTTCCATTTGTAATTTGGACTACCTTACCTCTCCCTTTCCCCCTCATCTCCATTTGCTTGCCCGGGAGGTGATCCCATTTGGAACAAGGACTGAGTTTCTCTGTCTGAAACATCAGATTATCTTGGATGCACTTTACAAATGAACTTTATTTAATATTGGAATACACCTTTATTCTACGGATACTTTGCAATGCACTTTATTTGATTATTGACTGTTTTATATATTTATGTATTTTTATATATGATTATGTATTTGAGGATTGTTTTTATTCATTAGCACAGGATTGTTTATTTGTGTTTAATAATAAGCGCCACTTCACTCTATTATTCAGGTTTATTAAAAGGCCACTCACATGTACATAAAAACACAAAAAAGCCAGCAGAAGAAAATCCAAGATTGCTGCCACAGTACTTTCGGAGGATGTGACATCACCAAGTCCCACCGGGGGAGGGGGGTGTTTTCACTTATATTGCTGCAAGTAAATTTATGATTTGAACACATATAGGGGGTTATTTACGAAAGGCAAATCCACTTTGCACTACAAGTGCAAAGTGTACTTGAATTTGCACTGAAAGCGCACTTGGAAGTGCAGTCACTGTAGATCCGAGGGGGACATGCAAGGGAAATAAAAAAACAGCATTTTAGCTTGCACATGACTGGATGATAAAATCAGAAAAGCTTACCTCTCAGATTTACAGCGACTGCACTTTCAGTGCAATTTAAAGTGCACTTTGCACTTGTAGTGCAAAGTGGATTTGCCTTTAGTAAATAACCCCCATAATGTTATAAACCAACCAAGTTTTATTAGTGCACCTGTGTCACAGTACTTTTAGGTCTTGTATAAGCACCATTAATGTGCTGCTTTTTCAGAATGTATTTTTCTTTAGGTACACATATATATTTTCTAGCTTTGTGCCTGTTTAAGATGGCTCCACAAACATACTAAAAATCAGGTCCAGACAACTAATCAGACAGTATCATTTTTTACAGCAAGCAATACAACCATGTTAAAGTCCACTGGTTTAGGGAATTACTGTACCTATTTGACCAATAAAGACTTTAACCACTTGCCTACAACCCACACTACATTTACTGTGGGTGGACGGCACAGGCAGGCTAAATCACATCCATCATCAGCCTGTTCCGTGTTAGGGGTGCGCAGGCCTATTACCCTTGCTAATATTTATTGTCCCAACACAGGACAGGTGGGTTTTCTTTGAACGTTCTGTGATTGTTTGCTGGCTTTCTGGTGGTTGGAGGTGACATCAATGTCCCCCTCACCCCTCTACTGGATACTTTCACTGGATCTTCAGTTTTGCCATACAAGGCATTACGCATTATCAAATCACACAACTTCAACATCTTGTGCTTCATGACTCATGGCACACACTCCATTCCTCCGATAAGGATTATATATTTTTTTTATTTGCCTTCCTATCAAAAGTATTCGGACATTGATTATTCATTACTTTACGGGACAAACAGGGTAGGCTTCATAATGAAACCGTGGCTACTACCCCAACAATTCCAGGAATATTACAAGAGCCTTACTTCATTCTCCATCCTATTACTGACTTTACCTTGGATCCAGAAGTCCATAGATACAAAGGCACGAAGGCACTGTCATCCCACCCTTTGATAGACCCTGCGCTTACTACTTTTCATGAGGCTTGTAAGGCAGGCTGATCACCTCCATGCCACGCCGTATTGATGCAGTAATTCATGCAAAAGGAGCCCCGACCAAGTATTGAATGCATACTATACTGTATATGGACCTTCTTTTCAGTAAGCCAACATTTCTGTTTTGAAAATCCTTTTTTTATTGGTCTTATATAATATTCTAATTTTCTGAGATACGGAATTTGGGGTTTTCATTAGCTGTAAGCCATAATCGTCAAAATTAAAAGAAAGAAATGCTTGAAATATATCACTCTGTGTGTAACGCATCTATATAAAATATAGGAGTTTCACTTTTTGAATTTAATTACTGCAATAAATTTGCTTTTTGATGATAGTCTAATTTTCTGAGATGCACCTGTGTATATATATATATATATATATATATATATATATATATAAATATAAAAATATTTGTTTCACAATGTTATACCATGAGCGTCAATTCAACTGCTCCATATTTTGTCAAATTTTGCGAGGCAGTTCCTGCTTGCATAAGTGAGTTTGTAGAGAAAGAGATCCATTGATAGCTGCTTTCCAGCTAGATACCGTGGGAGGGGCTGGTGATTTCCATTTAAAGTGGGTGTAAACCAGAATTTTTTTTTTTTAATTAAGGCTTGCACCTTGTACAGTTTCGGATTTCATGACATCTGTGGCCAGTCTTGCCACAACGAGTTAATCCAGCTCTGAGCAGGCCTCCTATCTTTTTTCAGTGAGATAAAAACTGACACGCAGAGAAATCTTTTCTTTCCCCCATGCTGTGACAGGTGATTTACATATCTCATGTATGAGCCTGAGAGAGAGACATTCTATGTAGTTCAGATTCCCTCCTCCTATCTTCTCCAGCTCTCCCAGGATTGTCTGCTCCACACCTCAGCATGATTGGGCATGCTGAAGTCATGTGGTGACTTTTCTGGGTTTTTACTGGATGTTAGTGATCATAGTGATCATAGCAGACGTTAAGTGTAAGAAATACACAGGAGAAAATTCATGTTGACAAGGGGAGTGTAGAGGTGGGTGGAGAGTCTACTGACATCACAACTCCACCCATCGATCTCCGGTTAACAGACCTGTCCACAGAATCTGCAGTTTTTCGGGTCTCATAACAGAGGGGAGACATTTGACAGGTAAGGATACATGCAGAAGGCATGTAAATCCTTATAGATAAGCACTATGGCAGTAGTTTAGAAAGGATGAGAGTGGGTTTACATCCACTTTAAGCTAAAGTTCACCTCTCGCATAATAGGAGAAAAAAATAAACTTGGTGGTCTCCACTAGATCAATGAGACCCAGCAATAAAATTAAAGGGTCCATTGGTACAGTCAAATTACTGACTGTTAATAGTAGTCAAAACCCCTGTCCAAAAAGGCTGGAGCCTAGGACAGGACCAGGATATATGGGTATAGGAAGCCGTGTTAAGATCACATCGTGGACACACAAAGATCTACAAGGACTAATTGCAGCTAGTCGTTGCGGGGTATAATATACCCTATGAATATATTTTAATTGAATGATTCGATCCCGAGAAGAAATCATGGTCGGCACATATTACAAAAGGCAATCTTCCCAATCATCTTCTGAAAGAGATGGGAGATTAGAGTGCCACTTGTCATAAAGAGAGACTATTCTAGATGTGAATACGGGAGAGTGTTTGGAATACAGGGAGGATAGTGGTTTAGGAACATCCTCCACCATTAATTGGCTCTCTAATGGGTCAGTTTGCAGAGTGGGTGCAATTGGAAATTGAGCGCCCACCACATGACACAGCTGTAAGAATCTAAAAAAAAAATCCATTGGGAAGATGAAACCTGCGCTGGAGCTCGTCAAAAGACAGGAGGGCTCCTTGAATTATATGGCTCAATAGTTTAATACCATGTGTAGCCCACAGAGTGGGATCTGGCACAGTGATCAAATGGGAGAGCTGAGGGTTGCCCCAGAGTGAGGTGTAGGGAGAGCAAGTATTATTTGATAGGTACTGGGCCGCTAGACTGTCCCCAAAGCTTCAGGTTTGTCTGCATAGGACTGGTAATTGCCAAGTTCGAGACCATATAAGCCAGGTTAACGGAGTTCCGCATAAGAGCCCAGCAAAGCAGCCTCAAGGATCACCACCACCCAGCAGTACAATAAAAAATCTGGAAGCGCCAGGCCACTCAGAGTGATCAGAAGGTTAGAACAGCAATTTTATTTTACCAATAAATACATTGTACCCCACACAAAGTGGGCATGTCAGGTTCTGCTAAATGCAGTAGATATACATACATAAAAGGCAATCCGGAAAGTATTGACAGCGCTTTACTTTTTCCACATTTTGTTATGTTACAGCCTTATTTCAAAATAGATTAAATTAATTATTTTCCTCAAAATTCTACAAACATTACAGTTTGTTTGAAATATTTGCAAATTTATTAGAAAAATAAATAAAAAAATGTACATAAATATTCAGCCTTTGCCATGACACTCAAAATTGAGCTAAGGTGCATCCTGATTCCACTGATCAGCCTTGAGATGTTTCTACAACTTGATTGGAGTGCACCTGTGGTAAATTCAGTTGATTGAACATGATTTGGAAAGACACACACCTGCCTATAGAAGGTCCCACAGTTAACAGTGCATGTCAGAGCACAAACAAAGGAATGCCAAGGATTTATCTGTAGACCTCAGAGACAGGAATGTATCAAGGCCCAGATCTGGGGAAGGGTACAGAAAAATGTCTGCAGCATTAAAAGCCCCAATGAGCACAGTGGCCTCCATCATCTGTAAATGGAATAGGTTTGGAACCACCAGGACTCTTCCTAGAGCAGGCCGTCCAGCCAAACTAAGCGATCGGGTAGAAGGGCCTTAAGCCCCATACACACGGTCGGACTTCCATCTGACTTTTACGTGGTTTTTTGTCCGGAGTTGGTCGGGAACACCCAATAGCATACACACGATCGGACTTTTCTGCAAACTTTCCCAAAACTTTTTGCAACATCACGTAGTTTTTCTGCTCTTTACCGCCACCCTTTGGTCAACTTCTGCTATTGTTGGTTGATTTTAACATTAGTTGTTTTGTCCATCGGACAAAAGTCCGATGGTTTTCTGTACACACAGTCGGACTTTGCTCCATCTGACTTTTGTTGGGCAAAAGTTCGTCCGTTTGCAGACCCAACTTTTGTCCGATGAAAACAAGAAAAAAAAGTTTGTCCGATGGAGCGTACATACGGTTGGATTGTTGGTCCAACTAGCTCAAAATGAAGTTTGTTGGCCAAAAGTCAGACCGTTTGTACGGGGCTTTAGTCAGGAAGGTGACCAAGAACCAATGGACACACTGACAGAGCTCCAGCGTTTCTCTGTGGAGAACCTTCCAGAACAACCATCTCTGCAGCACTCCACCAATCAGGCTTGTATGGTAGAGTGGCCAGACGGAAGACACTTCTCAGTAAAAGGCACGTGACAGCCCACCTGGAGTTTGCCAAAAGGCATCTGAAGGACTCTGACCATGAGAAACAAAATTATCTGGTCTGATAAAACAAAGTCTGAACTGTTTGGCCTGAATGGCAAGCGTCATGTATGGAGGAAACCAGGCACTGCTCATCACCTGGCCAATACTATCCCTACAGTGAAGCATGGTGATGGCAGCATCATGCTGTGGGGATGTTTTTCAGCAGCAGGAACTGGGAGACTAGTCAAGATCGAGGGACAGATGAATGCAGCTGTGTACAAAGACATCCTTGCTTGATGGGAAAACCTGCTTCAGAGCACTATGGACCTCTGACTGGGGCAAAGGTTCATCTTCCAACAGGACAACAACCCTAAGCACAAAGCCAAGATGACAAAGGAGTGGCTACAGGACAACTCTGCGAATGTCCTTCAGTGGCCCAGCCAGAGCCCAGACTTGAACCAGATTGAACATCTCTGGAGAGGTCCCAACCAACCTGATGGAGCTTGCAATCTCCTGCAAAGAACAATGGGAGAAACTGCCCAAAAATAGGTGTGCCAAGCTTGTAGCATCATACTGAAAAAGACTCAAGGCTGTAATTGGTGCCAAAGGTGCTTCAACAAAGTATTGCGCAAAGGCTGTGAATACTTATGTACATGTGTTTTTTTTTTCTTTTTTCTTTTTGATAGATTTGCAAAGATTTAAAACAAAACTTCTTTCACGTTGTCATTATGGGTTATGGTTTGTAGAATTTTGTGGAAAATAATGAATTTAATCCATTTTGGAATAAGGCTGTAACATAACAAAATGTGGAAAAAGTGAAGTGCTGTGAATACTTTCCGGATGCACTGTATGTGTTCTTGTCCCATGATTACCCACTTTAACTCTCATATTTGTACACCCTTTCTAAACCAGGGCAGTTTTAAATTCCCACTATGAACCTGTTTATTTGGCAATAGCTTTGTCATGACTTAAAGTAGATGTGAACTCACAGCAAGAATTTTTTTTTTAAAAAGAGGAATTTTGACTAACCTTTAAATTCCATATCTTGGAGTACAGTACAGGAAAAGACAAGGGCTGGGTATTCATAGACTCTGGGTTACAGGCTGGTACCATCACATAATTGGACATTGGCAAAGATTTGCTGGACATGCTTCCTTGGGGGTAGCCTTAAACCCTACCCCAGTTTTTAAGCAGGCAATGCAGAGTAACAGAGGCCTGTGTCTGTACCCCATTCCATGATACGAAATATACAGGTAAACCAAAATGCTTATCCTCGGTTGTACAGTACAACACACAGGCTGGCTATTCATAGACCATGGGGTGTCCCCAACTGAGAGTATTGTTGCAAACACAGTCAAAAGCTGCATTCAAAAAAGCTTAGACATCCATCTACTAGAACTTGGAGAAGGTAGGAATTGAAGACCAGGTGGTACAGATCTTGTGGAGTGAGCACGTAAGAGTGTAATAAGCTCATGTTAACTATGGGATTTTGAGGCAGGATGTCCTTTGTGAGGCCCTGACAACAAGTCAAGGAGAATATCCTATTCCATATAGATTCTATGGCCTTTAGATAAATAGTGGGAAGGTCAGAAGGCACAGAGAAATCTCTGTTATTGAAATGCCAGGCAAAGAAAGATTTTCAGGTACAATTGCAAATTTTTCTGAAAGTGGCTTTTTTTATTTTAAGCAATGTGAAAATGACACAATCAATATACTCCTGCCCCTCAAAACTTGTATTTCATCAGCCATGCCTTTAAAACCAGTGACTGAGCAGCAGGATGGAACAAGGGGCCATAGGTTAAAAGGTCTGGCCTGTTTGGAAGAGGCCAGGGATAGCTTCCTAGAGGATTGAGTACAGGCATGACTCCCACAGGCAGAGGCATGATGGGACTTGTAGTTTCGCAACAGCTGGGGGGCCGCCAGTTTGAGACCCCTGTTCTAGAGCATCAACACAAAAGAGTATGGCAGAGGGCAGTGTCTGCTAGGCCTCCACCAAAGTTCATTGCCCTAGTTCAATTAGTCGCAGTCTGGCAAACATCTGGTTGCAGCACTGGGCCTGACAATGTTTACTAAGACCTAAAGGATTAACCCAACACATATAACGAATCTTGTTTTTAAAGGGTAACAACACACTTTAAGATAAGAAAATATACACACATTGGCATTAGGTATTCTTTAAAAATTGTATAAATTGTTTTGACTAGTGTTAGTTTTACTGTAAATAAAAAGTATATCGGTACATGATAATTTGCCCTGATTAAAATTACACTAAAATAATGTTTGACACAAAGCCTATAGCAAAGTTATTTGCAAATGAAAAAAATGTTCAAGTGTAACTAAATTTTTATAAATACATGCATGCTTTGAGTAGTCTCAATCATTTCATTCTGACCCCTTAAAATTCTCAGTAGAAGGTCACACCTTTGTAGTAATTACAATGAAACCATAATGATTTATTGTATTTACTCAAAAACACTTGCAGACTATCTGCAAATATAATTTAACACAGGAGCATGTTGACAGCTGTTCCTGCTGTGTAATACAAAGCAATTGCTGGCTGTCATTTTGACAGCTGGTAAATGCTGGTAACAGCAGTGGGGTGAGTGGCAGAGTGGGAGAGGAGCTGGACATTAAGAGATGCATCTTATAAAAAATTGTTGACTTTTTTTTAGGCTGTATCATTTATGTTAAAAACCACCGCCAACAAATACATTTATTCCTAACAAACCTTGACCTTCACATTTACATTTACTTTAGAAGTATGTTTTAGTGACTAAGTAGAAAAAACTTACTCCAGAAAGCCAATTCTTTGGAGATGTAAAGGCTCCATTTTGTACACTCAGGTGGCCAGACCATTTTTGCAATTTTTCCTTTGTTTTTTTATTTTTCACTTATGAAACCCCCCCCCCCTCCCAACCATATATTTCCTGAAAGCACATGATCAGTAGAATAAAAAGAAGGTGCTACTGATTTTTTAGAACCCGCAGTATTTTCGCAAATGTTTATCAAACTAATATATTTGCAAAAAAATACACCAAAACCATTATTAGCAGATAAAAACAACAAATATTACAAAATTCCTACTAAATATAAAAGCCTAACCTGTATTGAGTTAATAAATAACAAATATTTGTAACTTTTAAATTGTGCCTTTTTGCAAAATGGTGAAAACGTAACAGACGCAAAAGTGTAAATATCCAAATTTCTCAAAAAATCTGAAGGTTTTAATTTTTCCCTAAGGCCCCTTTCACACTGAGGCGCTTTGCAGGCGCTATTGCGCTCTAAATAGCGCCTGCAATGCGCCCCAAAAAAGCCTCTCAATACTATCCAATGTGAAAGCCCGAGGGCTTTCACACTGGAGCGTTGCGCTTGCAGGAGGCTCAAAAAACTCCTGCAAGCCGCATCTTTGAGGCGCAATAGGAGCGCTAAAAATAGCGCTCCTGTAGCGCCCCTGCCCATTGAAATCAATGGGGTAGCGCCTCTAATACGCCCGCAAAACGCCTCAAAGAGGCGTTATTGCGGGCGTTTTTAACCCTTTTTCGGCCGCTAGCGGGGGTTAAAATACCCCCGCTAGCGCCCGCAAATCGCGGCAAAAAAAACGGTATAGCGGCGCTAAAAATAGCGCCGCTATACCGCCAGCGCATCCAGCGCCTCAGTGTGAAAGTAGCCTTACAGCTTTCAGAATTTGTGAAAGACCCCTCAAACCATATATTTTCTGAAAGCATATTACCTCTAGAATAAAAAAAGGTGCTACTGATTTTTTAGACCCCGTGGTATATGCGCAAGTGTTTATCGAACCAATATATTGGCAAAAACTACACTAAAACCATTATTAGCAGATAAAAACACAGCTAATTCTACAAAATTCCTGCTAAATCCCTACTAAATATAAGAGTTTAAGCTGCATGGAGTTACGGCCCCTCGTAAGCCACTTCAACCAACAGTTTGCAGCCTTGTTTACTCCCAATCAAGTTGTCTGCGTTAATGAGTCCCTGATTAAGATTTCTGGCCGCTTGCCTTTCAAACAGTATCTTCCCAGCAAGCGTGCCATATATGGGGTCAAGATGTATAAGCTCTGTGACAGGGCAACAGGCTATACATATAGTTTTATGGCTTACAAGGGAAGAGATAGTCACATGGAGAACTGCCCAGACTACATAAGGAGAGCTGTCAAGATTGTTTGGGACGGAAAGGGGTACCACTTGTACGTGGACATTACACAAGCGTGCTACTTTTTAGTCACTTGTTTGATCAGAGAGTAGTGGTTAATGATTCTTACTCTGAATGGTCTAAGGTTATCAGTGGTATACCCCAAGGTTCAGTGTTGGGACCCTTACTTTTTAATAACTTTATAAATGATATAGGGTCTGGGATTAAAAGTACCATGTCAATCTTTGCAGATGACACCAAAATATGCAGTGGAATAACGTCTTACAGGATGTCTCCAATTTACAAGCCGACCTCAATGCACTGTCTAATTGGGCGACTATGTGGCAGATGAGGTTTAATGTTGATAAATGTAAAGTTATGCACTTGGGGGGCTAAGAATATGCGTGCATCATACAAACTATGGGGAGTACAATGGGGGGGGGGTCCCTAGTGGAGAAGGATTTGGGGATTTTGGTAGATAATAAGCTCAATAATAACATGCAAAGCCAAGCTGCAGTTTCCAAAGTGAGCAAAGTCCATTCTTGTATTAGGAGAGGTATGGACTACAGAGAGAAAGATATCATTTTGCCCCTGTACAAATCATTAGTAAGACCTCATCTGGAATATGCAGTTCAGTTTTGGACACCAGTTTATGAAAAAGGATATCAGGGAACTGGAGAAAGTGCAGAGAAGGGCAACCAAACTGATAAGAGGCATGGAGGAAGATTAAGGGCGATATGATCAACATGTACAAATATATAAGGGGTCCATATTGTGAACTTGGTGTTGAGTTATTCACTTTATGGTCAACACAGAGGACACGGGGGCACTCTTTAAGCCTAGAGGAACAGAGATTTAATCTCCAAATACGGAAAGGTCCCTTCACAGTAAGAGCTGTAAAAATGTGGAATAGACTCCCTCCAGAGGTGGTTCTGGCCAGCTCAGTAGATTTCTTTAGGAAAGGCCTGGATACTTTCCTAAATGCACACAATATACCTGGGTACTGACATTTATAGGCAAGGTTGATCCAGGGAAAATCTGTTTGCCTCTTGGGGTGTTGTAGCAAATTGGATCTTGCTTTGCTGGGGTTTTTTGCCTTCCTCTGGATCAACTGTGGGTATCGGATTGGGTATATGGGATGGTTTGATATTTTTTATTTATTTTTATGGTTAACTAAGAGGACTTGTGTCTTTTTTCAACCTGACTATGTAACTATGATCATAGAATTGGCGCATGTGGCAGCGTGCGATCTAATCACTGGGGCTTACCCCAGCGGCTTGTAGAGTCCCGACTTAGACTGGGGGAGAGAGCCTGCTTGAGAAGTAGTAATTGGCTCGCAGTGAATTGGAGGGATAATCTGAATGTTTTCGTTCTGTCCTCCCTTCACGCAGATACGACTGTTCAAATTCAAACAGCTACTGGTGTTGTGGAGAAACCCCTCTGTGTCCACGAATACAACCTTAATATAGGAGGGGTGGACCTCAACGACCAGTTGATGTCACTGTAAATAATTGCCCGTAAGGCCAGATGCTGGTACAAAAAAGTGTCCGTATACCTATTTCAATTGACTCTGCTGAACGCCTATGTGCTATACAAAGCGTCAGGACGTACTGGATCCTTCCTCAACTCCTTCAGATCCGCGCTATAGCCGAATGACGGCTACAGCGTGGACCTACTTTGCCGGGAGGCCGTCAATAGACGTCCTCCCATTTGCAAGCTCCCCGCGCGCCCCCTGCAGGGCACGCGCTGTGATCACAGAGTCAATGAGACTCGGGTGATCACAGATCAGAGTAAGGGGCCGATCCCGGCCCCTGAGCTGATCACGTGATGTAAACAGATCTCGGTAATCGGTTTTTATTCCTCCTCATGCTGACAGCGTGAGGAGAAAAAAAAAAGCCGGCTTCTGTGCAAGGGACATGGGTTCCGAAGAGGAAGAGACACAGGCACCTCATCTGTGCCCACCAGTACCGCCTGCCAGTGTCCACAGTGCCACGAATCAGTGCCCACCGGTGCCCACCAGTGGTGCCGCCCGTCGGTAGCCCACCAGTGGTGCCGCCCGCCGGTAGCCCACCAGTGGTGCCGCCCGCCGGTAGTCCACCAGTGGTGCCGCCCGCCGGTAGCCCACCAGTGGTGCCGCCCACCAGTGGTGCCGCCCGTCGGTAGCCCACCAGTGGTGCCGCCCGTCGGTAGCCCATCAGTGGTGCCGCCCGTCGGTAGCCCATCAGTGGTGCTGCCCTTCGGTAGCCCATCAGGGAAGCCTCATCAACGTACATCAATGAAGGAGAAAAATTGCCCGTTTGCAAAATTGTATAACAAAATATAAAACGGTTTTGTATTTTTTTTTTATTCGGGCCTTTAATTTTTTTTAACAAAAAATAAAAACCGCAGAGGTGATCAAATACCACCAAAAAAAGATCTATTTGTGGGGAAAAAAAATAATAAAAATGTCATTTGGGTACAGTGTTGTATGACCCCGCAACTGTCGTTCAAAGAGTGAGCGCTGAAAGCTGAAAATTGGTCTGGGCAGGAGGGGGTTTAAGTGCCCAGAAAGCAAGTGGTTAAATTCCAGGAAAAGATCGCCACAGCCCTTCTGTTTCCAGACAGTGCTGTCCCCCACCTTCCTAAAGCGAGATCTGCAAAATACTCAACATGCCTCTCAGCAAATAGCTTGGGGTGTCTACTTTCCAAAATGGGGTCATTTGGGGGGGGGGGGGGGGTTGTGTTATCTTGGCATATCATGGCCTCCAAAACTGTGATAGGTAGTGAGGAGTGAAATCATAATTTTTCGCCTGAGGGCGGTGCTTGGTTTTCAGGGTCCTGTACGCGGCTAGGCTCCCAAAAAGTCTCACACATGTGGTATCCCCATACTCGGGAGAAGCAGCAGAATGTATTTTGGGGTGTGATTTCACATATGCCCATGGCATTTTTGAGCAAAATATAATTTCAGTGCCAATTTTGTGTAATTTTATCATTTTTAATCACTTGTGACAAAAAAATAAAATATTCAATGTGCTCAACATGCCTCTCAGCAAAATCCTTGGTGTGTCTATTTTCCAAAATGGGGTCATTTGGGGGGAGGGGGGGGGTTGTACTGCCCTGCCATTATAGCACCTCAAGAAATGAGATAGGCAGCCATAAACTAAAAGCTGTGTAAATTCCAGAAAATGTACCATAGGTTCTAGACGCTATACCTTTTGCGCAAACCAATAAATATACGCTTATTGAATTTTTTTTACCCGAGACATGTGGCTGAATGCTTTTTGGCATAAATGTATGACTAAAATTGAGTTTATTGTATATATATTTTTTTTAATAACAGAAAGTAGAAAATATCATTTTCTTTCAAAATTGTTGGTCTTTTTTGATTTATAGCGCAAAAAATAAAAACCGTAAAGGTGATCAAATACCACCAAAAGAAAACTCTACTTGTGGAAAAAAAAGACGCAAATTTTGTTTGGGTACAGCATTGCATGACCGTGCAATTACCAGTTAAAGCAGCACAGTGCCAAATTGTAAAAAGTGCTCTGGTCAGGAAGGGGGTAAAATCTTATGGGGCTGAAGTGGTTAATCATGAGGATCACATGATCTGCCACTACTCGGTTATGGACTGATCAGGTAGGATCTCCAGTTGTAGTGTGCAGTGGTTTGCGGGAAACCAAAGACATCACCAAATTCTGTTTGCAGGTTAAACAGACAGGACTTTAATTAAGGCCCTCCTGGCACTGGGAACCTGTTTGGAGGAGATTATTTAGAGTGGAAGGAAGTGAGGGGGCTAAATCCCACAACTGGGGCTGGCTATACATGCTGATTAAATGCAAAAACTCCCAGATCCTTGAAGTGATGTGGATGCAGGGCTCTCCCCCGCTGCGCTTTTGTATATTGAAGGCCCATCCTGTCAGAATACACAGAGCAGCGCTGCAGCGATTTGTCGACAGAATCTGATCAAACACTGGCTTCTTTCTGTTGAACAACCAGGGCCACACACAGTTTGAAACTCAGATGGTTCCTGCTGAACCAGCCAAATTTTGATACAAGTATACTCAGCTTTAGACGCCTTTCACACTGGGGCAGTTTGCAGGTGTTATTGCGCTAAAAATAGCACCTGCAAACCGACCTGAAACAGCGGCTGCTGTTTCCCCAGTGTGAAAGCCCGAGGGCTTTCACACTGGAGCGGTACGCTAGCAGGACGGTAAAAAAAAGTCCTGCTAGCTGCATCTTTGGAGCGGTGAAGGAGCGGTGTGTTTACCGCTCCTCCACCGCTTCTGCCCATTGAAAGCAATGGGGCACCGCCGCTATACCGCCAGCAAAGCGCCTCTGCAGAGGCGCTTCGCAGTGGTTTTTAACCCTTTTTCTGCCACTAGCGGGGGGTAAAACCGCACCGCTAGTGGCCGAATACCGCCGCAAATCCGACGGTAAAGCGCCGCACCTCCCGCCCCAGTGTGAAAGGGGCCTTAGCTCTGCACTGAATATGGGAGGAACTGGAACTTGACATTATTGCAAAGAGGAAACAGCAAACAAACCCTAAGGCTCGTTTCACACGGGACGGATCCGTGAAGATCCGCCCGTGAACCTCAGCTTGGTCAGCGGGGATCGCTCCGCTGATCCCCCCTGAGCCGGCGGATGACAGGGCGGTCCCTGTCAGATCTCCGCTCTCCCCTATTGGGGGATCGGATGAACACGGACCGTCTGTCCGTGTTTATCCGATCTGCTCCGCAGACGGATAGAAAAATAGGATTTTCCTCCGTCTGCAGAATCGGAGGATTGCGGACCCGGATGAGATCGGGTGTCGGCGGATGTTCATCCGCTGACACCCGCGATCTCATAGGGACCAATGTATGTCCCTTTTTCATCCGTAAACGGATGGCTGAAAAAGCGGACATACGGTCCGGTCCGCTGGTGTGAATGGGCCTAACAGAGCTTTTAACTTTCCCTCATATTACTAAGAAAGTGTTTTCTTGATATGTCCCGGTTGGTGAGATTTTGCCCTATTTTCTATACCAGTGACACAGATCACAAGACTGAAAGAGAGGGCGAATCTCCCTAGGGAAGATACAGTTGACAAAATCCTGAAAGAGGTTCTAACCCTTCCTTTATGTGATAAATAAGGGACGCTTTTTTGTTTTTGTTTTCTGACGAATAACTTTTGTAGTACATTAAAAAAAAGAAAAAAACATTACTAAGATCTATGGAGACTAGAATTTTGTGATATGCAATTATTAAAGCAAACAAGAGTATTTTTAGTGAGTCTTCCAGGCGGCAAAGCAACAAAATGTGATTATTTTAAAGGGGGGTGATTCTTTTCTATACAGTGAGTATACAGTGCAAAGTTAGTAGAGCCATAGCCCAACAGACTAAAAGGCTGTAATTATTCCAACTCTGTGATTCTGTTTTTGATAATTTTTTTTATATATTTTTTCTGGCATGTTGGTTTTATATCTTTCACTTGGATGTTATAAGTTGCACTAAGAGTGCATACAGAGTAAGCACAGTTGGATAAAACAAAAAATGTGTCTGTCGTCATGTCAGGCTGCAAAGCAACAAAATGTGATTATTTTAAAAAGGGGCGATTCTTTTCTGTACATACAAAAATCGAATAAACGGGGAGCACAGCTCCTTCCTGCCACTTGTCATTAATAGGAACTGTACTTCTATCTACTATGCTAATGAGGGGCTGTAAAGTGCAATGGATAAGCCTTTCAGACCAATAAATCATTTATGCTGCTAGCAGAAAATCCTCTCATTTGAGAGATTCATGAAGCAGACACTTCATGGATAGTAATGAACAGACCTAGAGAGCGATTTATTACTAGTGTCTACAGTAAGATTGCTGTACATATTGGATAATGTTCAGAGACATAACTAAGCAACATACGGTTGCACAGCCTGCAGCCTGTACTGCAGGCTAAGACTGCAAAAAACAAAACCGAAAAATGGATGTCAAAGCAAAAGTGATGATTTTAGGATGGGAAATGGTTACTCAGCAACATCATAGGGCTCACTCTGCTGTCCTCTCATAGTTGCATCCTAGATTGGGGGTTGGTAACCCGTTTATCGTGATCGAGTGATGGGTAGAACATGTCCCTTCCTTGCCAGCCCCCAGAACCTGGACAGGAGGGGGCAGCATTTATTCTAACCAATCCCCTGTATTTTCCTCCAGTAGAAGCTGAAAGCTAGCATCTCCTCCTCTCCCCCCCACCAGCACTCAGCCGCAGCAGGAGGAAAACCCGGCAGATCATTTCCAGTAATTACTGCCCATCCGGTCCAGTTTCCTGCTTCCTTCTGCTGCCCAGCTACCCTGTGTGCTTTCCTGGTCCCCGACACCCCCGATACTGGCTGCTCTAGGGGATTGTTTCAGGATGGAATGCGGTGGGAAGGAGCCAGTAAAAATGTAATTTACTGCCCCTTCCTTTTCTGAATGATAATAGTGAATGGTACTATCCACCACTGTGTTCATTCATATCTGCTTCAAGTTTGTGAATGAACAGGTAGGGATGTGCAGACTTCTTCTTGTTCATTCATTCTGTGCAGCTGAGGTTGCAGACATGGAGATTGGGGACTGTACCCTCAATCTCTTTTCTCTGTTTCAAAAGTGAAACCCCTGATATTTCACAAAAGTCTGCAACAGGGCTGCTAAAAATTAAAAAATAAAAATAAAACTACTGACACTGTTCATTGCTTTACTGACTGATGTAGATTATTTCACCCAGTAAAAAACACTGGTTGCAGAGTGTAAGGTTAGTTGCCATCGGAGGCTGAAAGATGGATGCTGTATGAACACACCACAAATAGTAATCTATATATGATGGACAGACCCGGAAGCACTTGATAGATTATGTTGCCGGTTTGGTGCCTGAATAAGAACTTTGGCATTGTTTTATGAACGTATATCAGTAGGTAAGTTTCCAATTTTTATTCTGCTCATGAGATATTGGACTTTGTCCATTAGAAAGAAGTAAAGTTCATTCTGGTTAATTAGAAAGAGAATTTCCTCCCCTTTTAAGGGCCAAGGTAAGCTGATCATTTTTAGTCACTTAGAATGTACGGTAATTAACCACTTTGGCTCTTCAGGAATCAAAGCAATTTTTTCATTTTCCGCTATAGACCTGTTTATTCAGCAAAAACGTTGTAATTTCTTAAAATTAAAAAAGGAATACATATATTGTTTACTTTAGCACAGACCATGGCTTCTATTGATGATATTGAATAAAAACAATATTTTATTTCCTATGAAATCTGTAGACAAAAAGATGTAAGAAAGCTGAAAACAAACACAAACGCACACACACACGTGCGTTTTACCCATAGGTGTTGGCCCAAAAAAAATATGAATAATGTAGATAAAAAGTATGGATTTTATTCTATGATTTATCTTGTTCATAGTGATGCTATAAATTACAATTGTGGTACAAAGCATTGCAAAGTTATTTACAAATGACATAAAAGCAATTTTGGTACACTTTCAGAAAAGCACCAAAACCACCCAATCTAATAGAAGTTTATGGCAAAGTGCACAAAAACTGTGGGTACACTGTGCTGCATCTGCGTTGTGGAAAAACTTAACCACAGCAGTGTGAAAGCACCCTCACATTACCTTCAGAGGACTTACTGTTCCCTGGTACCTAATGGGGCTTTTATTAGCTGTAGACTGGCACTGTTTTGATTCCTGTAATTGTACCTTTTTTTTTTTTGGATTGTGCATGCAGTTCTGCATGTCAAAAATGCTTTAATAATAAAATGTATTGAAAGAGAAATAATAGGATTTTTATAACAGCTTACCTGTAAAATCCTTTTCTTGGAGTACATCACGGGACACAGAGCGACATAGTCATTACTAATGGGTTATATAGTTACCGTCAGGTGCTGGCACTGGCAACTTCCAAAACCGGAAGTACCCTCCCCTATATAAGCCCCTCCCATCCGGGAGCACCTCAGTTTTGTAGCAAAGCAATAAGTGTCCCCAAAGAGGGGCGGGAGCTCTGTGTCCCGTGATGTACTCCAAGAAAAGGATTTTACAGGTAAGCTGTTATAAAAATCCTATTTTCTTTCTCGTACATCACGGGACACAGAGCGACATAGTCATTACTAATGGGATGTCCTAAAGCAATGCCAAATGAGGGGGGGGATACACCATATATAAGCTGAGCGCTATCAGACATGAGGATCTTTTGCGGCCTGCAACACACTGCGCCCAAAGGCGACATCCTCCTGACTTCTAACGTCCACCTGGTAGAACCTAGTAAACGTGTGTACTGAAGACCATGTTGCGGCCTTACAGACTTGAGCCAGGGAGGCCTGGTGATGCACTGCCCATGAAGTTCCAACTGCTCTCGTGGAGTGCGCCCTAACTTTGAACGGAGGCGGTCTACTTCTCAAGCTATAGGCTTGTATTATGACCTGTCGAATCCACTTGGCTAAAGTAGATTTTGACGCTGCCTGACCCTTTCTGGGGCCTTCCGGCAGAATAAACAAAGTATCCGTTCTGCGAATCTGAGCAGTGGCTTTTAGATAAGCTTTAACTGCTCTTACTACATCCAAAGAATGCAATAACTTTTCCTCTACCGAAGTAGGCTTGGGGAAAAAAGAAGGAAGAACCACATCTTGGTTCAAATGAAAACTCGATACCACCTTAGGAAGAAAGGCTGGATGAGGACGTAACACTACTCTGTCCTTATGGATAACCAGATATGGCTCCTTACAGGACATAGCTGCTAATTCCGATACTCTTTTAGCCGAACAAATGGCTACTAGAAAAAACAATTTCCTGGTGAGAAGCACTAAGGAAATATGCTGTAATGGTTCAAATGGTTGTTTCTGTAGAACCGACAGAACCAAGTTTAGATCCCATGGACATATGGGAATATTAACCGGAGGACTAATACGCATCACTCCTTGTATAAAGGCTTTGACTAGTGAATGCGAAGCCAAGGGCCTTTGAAAAAATATTGACAAGGCCGAAATCTGACCTTTGATAGTACTCAAGGCAAGCTTCCTATCTACAGCCCATTGTAGGAAGTCCAGAATTCTACCTATTACATATTTACGTGGATGCCATTTCCTGGCCTCACACCAGGCGATGTACGCCTTCCAGATTCTATAGTAGATCTGCCTGGATACCGGTTTCCTGGCATTGATCATGGTAGACACCACAGCATTAGAGAGCCCTCTCCTTTTTAGAATGTGGGCTTCAATAGCCAGGCCGTCAAACCTAGGGCTGGTAAGGAAGGGTGGTATATCGGTCCCTGCGAAAGCAGGTCCGGACGATGTGGGAGGGTCCAAGGACTCCCCACAGACATTTTTACAATCTCCGCGTACCATGCTCTTCGGGGCCACGCTGGAGCCACCAGAATCACTGGTTTCTTTTCTACCCTGATTCTGCGGAGTAATCGAGGTAACAATTGTGGCGGTGGGAATGCATATATCAGCTTGAACTGATCCCAAGGGAACACTAGGGCATCCGAGCCGCACGCTAGGGGATCCCTTGTCCAAGAGACAAACCTGTCCACTTTCGTGTTGAACCTGGATGCTAGCAGATCTACATCCGGTGTTCCCCACCGCTGACATATTGTCCGGAAAACCTCGGGATGAAGGGACCATTCCCCTGGGCATAATTGTTGGCGACTTAGAAAGTCCGCCTTCCAATTCTCCACCCCTGGAATGAATACCGCAGATATGGCTGGGACATATCTTTCTGCCCATCTCAGGATGTAATTTACTTCCCTTTGGGCTGCACGACTCCTGGTGCCCCCCTGACGATTGATATATGCCACTGCTGTGGCATTGTCTGACTGAACTCTGACAGGGGACCCTTGGAGTTTGGATGTCCATGCTACTAGGGCATACCGGGCTGCTCGTATCTCTAAGAGATTGATGGGCAGGGCCTTTTCCGCATCCGACCATCTGCCCTGGAGAGACCATTGCTCCAGTACTGCTCCCCAGCCTAAAAGGCTGGCATCTGTAGTGACCACCTTCCAAGAAATCGGACTGAAGGATTTCCCTCTTTCCAGATTCCGGGGAACCAACCACCAACGGAGGCTTCTGCGAACGGAAGGGGACAAGGACATTGGTACGTCCAGAGCCTGAACTTTTTTGTTCCAGGCTGACAGTATGGCCCTTTGCAACTTCCTTGAATGGAATTGACCGTAGGGTACTGCTTCGAATGATGCCACCATTTTTCCCAGCAGCCTCATGCACAGGCGTATGGATGGCTGTCTTTTTGAACCCACTAAGTGGATCAAATCTCTCAAAGACGACCCCTTTTCTCGAGACAAGAAAATTTTTCTCTGGTCTGAATCCAGCCTTAGCCCCAAGTATTCCAGACTTTTGACTGGTTTTAGGGCTGACTTGTCTCGGTTGATAATCCAACCGTGATATTCCAGATACTTGATTGTCTCGTGAACAACCACTTCTAGTTTTTCCACTGAGTGGTCTATCAGCAACAAGTCGTCTAGATATGCCATTATCGTTACACCTCGTGTTCTTAGATTGGCCAATAATGGGGCCAGAATTTTTGTGAACACTCTTGGTGCTGTGGCCAGACCGAAGGGTAAGGCTCTGAACTGAAAATGGCGCCCTTCTACTGCAAAGCGTAGAAATTTTTGGTGGACTGGAAAGATGGGAATGTGCAAATAAGCATCTTTGATGTCGATCGTGGCTAACCAATCCTCCCCTTGTAGGGCAGTGGCCACCGATCGGATCGACTCCATCGGAAAGTCCTGATATACAGGAATTTGTATAGCCCTTTTTGAATTAATATGGGCCTCCCGTCCGCGTTTGCTTCGGGACTGTAAAGAGGTTTGAGTAAAACCCGAACCCTCATTCTTCCAGGGGAACCTCCATAATTACTCCTTGGAGCAATAGTTGTTCTAGTGCCAACAGGAGGGACTCTCTCTTCCGGGGATCCCTTGGCACGTTTGACCTCAAAAATGGGAAGGAGGAGAGTCTTTTAACTCCAAACTGTATCCCAAACCTACTGCGGAGAGCACCTATCTGTCTTGATCGTGTCCCGCCAGGTCTCTTTGCGAACAACTGGAGTCCTCCCCCCACCCGACTGAGTGGGGGCTTCAATGAATTTAACTTTGGGGGAGGTTTTGTACCTCCCCTGACCCAGGGTTTCTCATTACCCTGCTACTGTCCCTGTTTTTTACCCCCGGGATTTGACCGAGGAGGCCGTCGGAACTGTTACACAGCCGATGCCCCAGGGACTGGAGAAGCAGGCCCCTTAAAGAGGGACCTCTAACTCTGCTTTTAACCGGCAAGAGCGTATTTTTACCGCTGGAAATTTTCTGGATATATTTGTCCAGGTTTTCCCTGAATAAGCGTTCACCATGAAATGGGACGCTAACCAGCCATTCTTTACAGGGAGCTTCAGCAGACCAGTTTCTGAGCCATAGGAGCCTACGCATATGTACTATAGACAGCGTAAGGCGGGAGGCCTGATGGACTGAATCCTCTATGGCGTCAACCGCAAAGCCTAAGGCTCTAGGTAGATCAGCTAGGGCAAAGCCTGCTGATCTGTCAAGTCCCTCAAGACCTGTTTCAACTGATCCTTCACTGCTTAGCAGACCCCAATAGCTGCTACTGCTGGTTGTATCACCAAGCAGATTTTCATAAGGACTCCAATCTTTTATCTATTGGGTTCTTGAACATTTGGACATTATCCACTGGACATGTCAGTGATTTATACATACAAGAGATGGCTGCGTCCACTGTAGGGACCTTCCATTTTTTTTTTTTTTTTTTTTTTGATGAACTTATCCTCCATGGGATAGACCACCGGAAATCTCTTGGGGGAATAAATATTTTCTCAGGACGTTCCCAATCCTGGTAAATGAGCCCTTTCAGTAAAGGGTGAAGTGGAAAAGAACAAACAGTCTGGGGGCTTCTAGCGACCCCAACGAGGATACAGTAGTGGTTGATGGTTCCGCAAGGTGCATTTTTAAATGCTGATCGGACCATGTTAGTCAGAGACTGAACCCATAATCTTTCAGCTTGAGATGCTGAGAAAAGGTTCCCCCACTGTTGATTCCTCTATAACAGAATCAACCTTATCCTGATCCCCTTCAGGCAGGTCGATCCCTGTATGGGACTGTTGCTCTGCTAACAGGCACTCTGAAGGAGGAGACGGAGATCGGGCGTGCTTTCCCTGACAGGGAGGCAGCGATAAATTTTGACAATCTCTCTCTAATCCTCCCAGAGCTGAGGAAAAAACCTCCTCTGTTACATACACAGGAGCAGGTGACTGAGGACAGCCACAGTACCAAGTACCCCTGCGGGGTCTCTACGGTCACTTACCTCTGAACTTCAGGGGAGACTGGTGCAGCAGGAGTATGCCCAAGATCCTCAGAGCCCGATGAGACCCCCTTCGCTTCCTGGAAGATTCAGTTCCGGAGCTACTGGACGGCATATTCCTAAGCCTAAAGCTGAGGTATTCCAGCCGTAATACACCACTTTTACTGAGAATAGTCTAGCACAATTGCTGCTATATCACAGTTGGTGTCTACTAATGTGCCTTTCTAGGGGATGCCTGTATCAACCGCTTGCTGTATGCCTTTAAATGTTGCCAGCTCTGTCTCTGTACTTCATAGCCAGCTTACTGCAATAATGTGGCTTTTTAAAAACCTGCTGGGACGCCCGCACATGCGCAGAAGCGCTGCGGCGCGCACAGAGCGTCATCCCCCAGGCCCCGCCCCTTTTTCCGGCCACCTCTATATATAGAGGCGCGTGCACGCGCGCGGCCACGTGCGCCTTGGCGCTAATTTTCAAACATGGAAACCAGGGACAGGAGCCAGGGCCCCCTTTGCCGCAGGCCGGGGGATAGACGAACACTGCAACATGGCAGAGGAAACAGTTTCCTGTAGGAGAACTCACCAGCTGCCTGGACTTTGCTCTCTGAGAAGAAACTAGTCCATATGACAAGAAAAACATTCCACAGCGGCCTCTAGTGGACAAACACAGGTACCGCAGTTTAATATACTAAACATATATAAAAAAACATTCTTTTTTTTTTTTTTCTTGACCACCATTAAAAATTATTACATTTTTTTTAGTAGTTACAGGCATGCACAGATATTAGCGGGAATACCGTTAGGTAACAGACAGAAAGACAAATTAGGCTTGGGGGTCCCCCAATAGAACCAAGTTCCTGGGGGCCCCCACTTACCTGTTCCCCGCCGCAGGACTTTGTTTGGTCCACAAAAGCCCAAACTTCACCTATCACGGCAGGCATTGTAATCAAACCTTCAGGGACCGGGTTCCCAAGGATTCCACTCCCCTGGACCTGTATAGCACCCTGCACAGAAAACATCTTGGTCGTGGGTATGACCAGAGCTCTGGATCCCAGGGTCCAGCTCTCCTAAGAGAAGCATTACAGGCAGAACCTTGCTCTTCTCTGCAAGGCCCGGGTACCGACCGTTTAGCTATGAAGCTTTTTTGGTCGGATCCGGAATAGCTTACTGAGGCCCAAAAGAACCTGTACGCAAGCTCAGTGAAAAACACATGTTTCTTCTTGGCCAACACCTTAGACACTGGCAAAAAACTGAGGTGCTCCCGGATGGGAGGGGCTTATATAGGGGAGGGTACTTCCGGTTTTGGAAGTTGCCAGTGCCAGCACCTGACGGTAACTATATAACCCATTAGTAATGACTATGTCGCTCTGTGTCCCGTGATGTACGAGAAAGAAAATTGGATTTTAGTTCTTACCTGTACAATCCATTTATTGGAGTACATCACGGGACACAGAGCAGGCTTTAAATAGGACTACCTGGAATGTGCCAAAGCAGTGCATACAAGGGGAGGGAGACACAGCAACCACGACAGGCCCGAAAAAAATACACAGCAGCCGGCAGTACACTGCAACTAAGGCAGAATCTTCAGCAGTTCTAACATCTACCCGATGCAAACTCATAAAGGTAAATCAAAGACCAGGTTGTGCCTTTGCAACCCTGAGCCACTGAAGCCTGATGATGAATAGCCCAAGAGGTATCAATGCCCCGGGCAGACTGAGCTGTCACAGAAGAATGGTGGATCTTCCCTTTCAAACTATAGGCTTGAGGGATAAACTGACAAATCAAAAGAGAAATAGTGTAATAGAGACTACATGACCCTTCTTTGGACATTCCAGAAGGACAAATAGAGAGCCTGGGTGCGTCAGTAAATAACAGAGCCTAACAGCCCCACCACATCTCAAATGTGTAGGGCCTTGTACCACAGCTACTGATGTCTGGGGAAAAAGATGGTAAAGACAAACAACTTAGTCGACATGGAACAAGGGAAATGGTCAACTTGGTACCGCCTGACCCTCCCTTGGACTTTTAGGAAGGACAAAAAATGAGTTTATCTGACTGCAGCTGTCAAATTCAGACACATCTTAAAGTAAATCTTAAATCTTTTAAACCCAGGATTCTATTAATAAAATAACAAACAGGTTATATTACCTGCTCTGTGCAAAGGTTTGGCACAGAGTAGCCCTAAACCGCCTCTTCTCGGGTCCCCTGCTATCGCTCTTGGCTCCTCCCTTTCTGCCGAGTGTACCCATAGCAAGCGGTTTGCTATGGGGGCACTCGTGCGTGCTCGCTCCCGAGCCCCACCCTGTGAGCCCATAATAGTGGTCCTGTGGTATTTTGCTTGAAGTAGCCTCCCTAGCTTCAAGCATGGAGATGACTGCATCAGACACTCCCTTAAAATTCAAGAACCTGGCTGCCATAGCCATGAAGTCAAAGATCATAAGGATGATGGAAGATCTGACCCTTCGACAGGAGGTCTGGACGCATTGAAAACGCTCAAAACCAGTCCCTCGATGATGTTGGATTATCATATTCTCCTCAACAATGCTGACACAATAACCCACCGTCATTCTTTGCACCCGAATCCTGCAAATAATTTGGTGGAAGAAACGGTAATGGTCTACATCAGGAAAAATGGAGTGCCTTGGGTATCTACTGCATACACCTGGGAATTCCTGGACCTGGCAAAAAGTCTGTCCAGACCTGCATTGAGCTGGGTTCCCATTTGGCTTGCTTCTAGTTTTGACGGAAGCATTGAATACCTTCAGGTATTCCCAAAGGGCTATTGACAGAGCAGGGTCATGATGTTCTGCCCAAGCCAGCATGAGTCCCACCTTTTCTTGGGCTGCCCAGTTTCTGGTGTCCCCCTGAATATATACCACTGCTGTGGCATAGCAAGCCTGCACCAGAAAGCCTTGAAAATAGTCTTGCCCTGGGCCTGTTTAGCACCCTGCCAGAAGCACCTTCTTAAGGTTATTACTGCGAGGGTCCTGTGTACACAGGCTCCTGAAGTGTCACATTACAAACAATCACTGCGTGTTCGTCCATCTTCATCGAAGCGGTTTGCAGTTGTGCCATACTCTTTCCATTTTCAGATGATGGGTTTAACAGTGCTCTGTGAGATGTTTAAAGCTTGGGATATTTTTTTTTTATAACCTAACCCTGCTTTAACCTTCCCCACAACTTTATCCCTGACCTGCCTTGTGTTTTTCTTGGCCTTCATGATGCTGTTTGTTCACAAAGGTTCTCTAACAAACCTCTGAGAGCTTCACAGAATAGCTGTATTTATACTGAGATTAAATTACACAATGGTTGATGCGATTTACTAATTAGGTGACTTCTGAAGGCAATTGGTTCCACTAGATTTTAGTAAGGGGTATCAGAGTAAAGGAGGCTGAATACAAAGGCACGCCACACTTTTCAGATGATTGTAAAAAAAAAAATGAAAGCCATTTATCATTTTCCTTCCACCTCACAATTTTGTGCAACTTTGTGTTAGCCCTGGTTCACACTGGTGCGATTTGACATGTCAAATCGCATGTCAAATCGCATGTCAAATCAGCGAAATTTGCCGCAAATTGCGGGCAATGGCACCGTCCTAATCGGTGCGACGCCGCATCTGCGGCGCTGCACCGATTACAAAAAGTAGTTTCTGTACTACTTTTTGCGATTTCAGCCGCGATTTACATTGACATCTGTTTCAGATGTCTTTGAAATCGTGGCTGAATTTCACTCCCGCCAGCGGGAGTGAAATCGTGCGAGTTCAGCTGAACTCGCAGGCTTCACTCCCGCAGCCCGAGTGTGAACGTGGACTTAGTCACATAAAATCCCAATAAAATACATTTACGTTTTTGGTTGCAACATGACAAAATGTGGAAAATGTCAAGGGGTATGAATACTGTTTCAAGGTACTGTAAGGGGCACATGCTAAGCTCTTGCTGCAAAAAAAAAATCCTAGTCACATTGAGGTGACCTATTTATGGATTTTTGTGTTTTAATTAATTCCACCTACCACTTTCCCATTTGTCTACCTCTTGCTGCCTAAGGCAAAACACTAATTTTGCTTTATTGTATGAATCCTTCCAGTGAACAAAGCCTCTCAAGGCATCTTAACATTTTTAGACTTCATGTTCAACAATCATCTATTGGGAATAGCGCAAAGGCCAGTGTCATAGCCAAACTTTTAAGCGAATACAAAACCTGACGTGTAATATGCATAAACAGATCTGTCTTTAAAGTGATTGTAAATCTTTGTGTTTTTATTTAAATAACAAACATGTCATACTTACTTTCACTGTGCAGTTCGTTTTGCACAGAGTGGCCCCGAATACCGATTTCTGGGGTCCCTCTGCGGCTCTCGCGGCTCCTCCCCACATCCGATTATCCCCTAGATGAAGCGCTCTCGGGGGGGGGGGGAATTACCCTGCAGGCACGCTTCAGAGTCATTCATCTGGCGTCCATAGCCGCCGAATGTATGACTCGGCCCCGCGTCATTGGATTGACAGCAGCGGGAGTCAATGGCTGCGCTGCTATCAACCTATCCAATTAACACCTGGGACCACGTGGAGCGAGGGATTATTCTTTATTGGCTACATATGCTAGCACTCTGTATGTTGTGTCATTTTATATGTAGCCAATAAAGAATCATCGTGAAGAGTACACAGAGAAGCCCGTTTTATTTGCTATGAATTACATTTCACTTACATGCTGGTCTATAAGGACTTCAAAAGCCATGAATGTTTTTTATTTTTTAGTATAATAAAAATCCTACCATAATATCTATACTGGGCAAAGAAGAAAGCCAAATCACACATGCTTCAAAATAGGTCTACCACATCAATAGCCAGGATTGAAATTCTTGAACCCGGGCTGTTAAATCAAGGTGGTTAGTGCTTGCCATTTCCAACCCGGGATTGACTACTGAATTCTATATTAATATGGTTATAATATTCATTTTTTTACATAAATGTACTTATATCTGTACTTACAGATATAAGAGAATGTCTGTTAAATGTCACTTTGGGGAACAAGTTTGTAGGGTATTCTAGACATGTTCCCACCAAACATGACCTGACACTCTCAGGGAATAAAACAATAAGGTGGGATGGATTATCCAAGCTGATCACAAACATTTTTGCCTGAGATGTTGATACTTGCTCAATTTGAATATGCATGTGGGTAACGTTCATTAGAAAAATTGCTTGACACCTGGACTGAGCATGTGTTGCCAGCCACTATTGGATGTCTTTAGGTAGCATAGAAAATTTAAAACCAATAAAAGTGGAAAAAAAATAAATAAAAATTTTATTGATGCTTACCTTATAGTTTCTTCTATGAGACGGTCAGAGCTATAGAAAAAAAATATATATATATTAAAGCATTATATCTTCAGTAATTTGATTTAATGTTACTACTCGAACCTGGTCACAGGCATCACACTAATACAAAATGTGCATTAGCAACAAAAAATACTATAAAGTAAAACAGAAGGCAAAATTTTTTTTTTTTTTTATGCTGGATAGAATAAGAAATAGAAATTTCCTTCACTTCCTGTGAAAACAGAAAGTAAGAAGAAATCTCTCCAAAGTGAGGAAATTCCTGGTTCTCACCAGGGTCCCTGGAAGTAGTTTAACCATTGTAAGGTTTCCCCTTGATTCGTTTTTTGGGGAAAAAAAACCTGACAGATATTATAATCCATCTCCACTCTATCTAAAACTAGAAAATTTTTTTTTTTACCTTTAGTTATACCTTAATTTGCACTTCAAATTATATTTAGTAATTAAGGACACAAAATAGATATACAATAAGTGACACAATGGGAATATCGGAAATAATAATCAAAACAAACTATGCTTGGTTTATTAAAATAATAAAAAATAAAATAAAAAAAATAGGATTTTTATAACAGCTTACCTGTAAAATCCTTTTCTTGGAGTACATCACGGGACACAGAGCGACATAGTCATTACTAATGGGTTATATAGATACCGTCAGGTGCTGGCACTGGCAACTTCCAAAACCGGAAGTACCCTCCCCTATATAAGCCCCTCCCATCCGGGAGCACCTCAGTTTTGTAGCAAAGCAATAAGTGTCCCCAAAGAGGGGTGGGAGCTCTGTGTCCCGTGATGTACTCCAAGAAAAGGATTTTACAGGTAAGCTGTTATAAAAATCCTATTTTCTTTTTCGTACATCACGGGACACAGAGCGACATAGTCATTACTAATGGGATGTCCTAAAGCAATGCCAAATGAGGGGGGGGATACACCATATATAAGCTGAGCGCTATCAGACATGAGGATCTTTTGCGGCCTGCAACACACTGCGCCCAAAGACGACATCCTCCTGACTTCTAACGTCCACCTGGTAGAACCTAGTAAACGTGTGTACTGAAGACCATGTTGCGGCCTTACAGATTTGAGCCAGGGAGGCCTGGTGATGCACTGCCCATGAAGTTCCAACTGCTCTCGTGGAGTGCGCCCTAACTTTGAACGGAGGCGGTCTATTTCTCAAGCCATAGGCTTGTATTATGACCTGTCGAATCCACTTGGCTAAAGTAGATTTTGACGCTGCCTGACCCCTTCTGGGGCCTTCCGGCAGAATAAACAAAGTATCCGTTCTGCGAATCTGAGCAGTGGCTTTTAGATAAGCTTTAACTGCTCTTACTACATCCAAAGAATGCAATAACTTTTCCTCTACCGAAGTAGGTTTGGGGAAAAAAGAAGGAAGAACCACATCTTGGTTCAAATGAAACCTCGATACCACCTTAGGAAGAAAGGCTGGATGAGGACGTAACACTACTCTGTCCTTATGGATAACCAGATATGGCTCCTTACAGGACATAGCTGCTAATTCCGATACTCTTTTAGCCGAACAAATGGCTACTAGAAAAATCAATTTCCTGGTGAGAAGCACCAAGGAAATATGCTGTAATGGTTCAAATGGTTGTTTCTGTAGAACCGACAGAACCAAGTTTAGATCCCATGGACATATGGGAATATTAACCGGAGGACTAATACGCATCACTCCTTGTATAAAGGCTTTGACTAGTGAATGCGAAGCCAAGGGCCTTTGAAAAAATATTGACAAGGCCGAAATCTGACCCTTGATAGTACTCAAGGCAAGCTTCCTATCTACAGCCCATTGTAGGGAGTCCAGACTCCTACCTATTACGTACTTACGTGGATGCCATTTCTTGGCTTCACACCAGGCGATGTACGCCTTCCAGATTCTATAGTAGATCTGCCTGGATACCGGCTTCCTGGCATTGATCATGGTAGATACCACAGAATTAGAGAGCCCTCTCTTTTTTAGAATGTGGGCTTCAATAGCCAGGCCGTCAAACCTAGGGCTGGTAAGGAAGGGTGGTATATCGGTCCTTGCGAAAGCAGGTCCGGACGATGTGGGAGAGTCCAAGGACTCCCCACTGACATTTTACAATCTCCACGTACCACGCTCTTCGGGGCCACGCTGGAGCCACCAGAATCATTGGTTTCTTTTCTACCCTGATTCTGCGGAGTAATCGAGGTAACCATTGTGGCGGTGTGAATGCATATATCAGCTTGAACTGATCCCAAGGGAACACTAGGGCATCCGAGCCGCAAGCTAGGGGATCCCTTGTCCGAGAGACAAACCTGTCCCCCTTTGCGTTGAATCTGGATGCTAGAAGATCTACATCCGATGTTCCCCACCGCTGACATATTGTCCAGAAAACCTCGGGGTGAAGGGACCCTTCCTCTGGGCCTAATTGCTGGCGACTTAGAAAGTCCGCCTTCCACTTCTCCACTCCTGGAATGAATACCGCAGATATGGCTGGGACATATTTTTTCTGCCCATTTCAGGATGTAATTTACTTCCCTCTGGGCTGCACGACTCCTGGTGCCCCCCTGATGATTGATATATGCCACTGCTGTGGCATTGTCTGACAGGGGACCCTTGGAGTTTGGATGTCCATGCTACTAGGGCATACCGGGCTGCTCGTATCTCTAAGAGATTGATGGGCAGGGCCTTTTCTGCATCCGACCATCTGCCCTGGAGAGACTATTGCTCCAGTACTGCTCCCCAGCCTATAAGGCTGGCATCTGTAGTGACCACCTCCCAAGAAATCGGACTGAAGGATTTCCTTTTTTCCAGATTCTGGGAAACCAACCACCAACGGAGGCTCTTGCGAACGGAAGGGGACAAGGACATTGTAAGTCTAGGCCTGAATTTTTTTTTTTGTTCCAGGCTGACAGTATGGCCCCTTGCAAATTCCTTGAATGGAATTGACCGTAGGGTACTGCTTCGAATGATGCCACCATTTTTCCCAGCAGCCTCATATACAGGCGTATGGACGGCTGTCTTTTTTGTACCCACTAAGTGGATCAAATCTTTCAAAGACAACACCTTTCCTCGAGGCAAGAATATTTTTCTCTGGCCTGAATCCAACCTTAGCCCCAAGTATTCCAGACTTTTGAATTTTTAGGGCTGACTTGTCTCGGTTGATAATCCAACCGTGAGATTCCAGATACCTGATTGTCTTGTGAACGACCACGTCTAGTTTTTTCACTGAGTGGTCTATCAGCAACAAGTCATCCAGATATGCCATTATCATTACACCTTGTGTTCTTAGATTGGCCAATAAAGGGTAAGGCTCTGAACTGAAAATGGCGCCCTTCTACTGCAAAGCGTAGAAATTTTTGGTGGACTGGAAAGATGGGAATGTGCAAATAAGCATCTTTGATGTCGATCGTGGCTAACCAATCCTCCCCTTGTAGGGCAGTGGCCACCGATCGGATCGACTCCATCGGAAAGACCTGATATACAGGAATTTGTATGGCCCTTTTAGAATTAATATGGGCCTCCCGTCCGCGTTTGCTTTGGGACTGTAAAGAGGTTTGAGTAAAACCCGAACCCTCATTCTTCCAGGGGAACCTCCATAATTACTCCTTGGAGCAATAGTTGTTCTAGTGCCAACAGGAGGGACTCTCTCTTCCGGGGATCCCTTGGCACGTTTGACCTCAAAAATGGGAAGGAGGAGAGTCTTTTAACTCCAAACTGTATCCCAAACCTACTGCGGAGAGCACCTATCTGTCTTGATCGTGTCCCGCCAGGTCTCTTGCGAACAACTGGAGTCCTCCCCCCACCCGACTGAGTGGGGGCTTCAATGAATTTAACTTTGGGGGAGGTTTTGTACCTCCCCTGACCCAGGGTTTCTCATTACCCTGCTACTGTCCCTGTTTTTTACCCCCGGGATTTGACCGAGGAGGCCGTCGGAACTGTTACACAGCCGATGCCCCAGGGACTGGAGAAGCAGGCCTCTTAAAGAGGGACCTCTAACTCTGCTTTTAACCGGCAAGAGCGTATTTTTACCGCTGGAAATTTTCTGGATATATTTGTCCAGGTTTTCCCTGAATAAGCGTTCACCATGAAATGGGACGCTAACCAGCCATTCTTTACAGGGAGCTTCAGCAGACCAGTTTTTGAGCCATAGGAGCCTACGCGTATGTACTATAGACAGCGTAAGGCGGGAGGCCTGATGGACTGAATCCTCTATGGCGTCAACCGCAAAGCCTAAGGCTCTAGGTAGATCAGCTAGGGCAAAGCCTGCTGATCTGTCAAGTCCCTCAAGACCTGTTTCAACTGATCCTTCACTGCTTAGCAGACCCCAATAGCTGCTACTGCTGGTTGTATCACCAAGCAGATTTTCATAAGGACTCCAATCTTTTATTTATTGGGTTCTTGAACATTTGGACATTATCCACTGGACATGTCAGTGATTTATACATACAAGAGATGGCTGCGTCCACTGTAGGGACCTTCCATTTTTTTTTTTTTTTTTGATGAACTTATCCTCCATGGGATAGACCACCGGAAATCTCTTGGGGGAATAAATATTTTCTCAGGACATTCCCAATCCTGGTAAATGAGCCCTTTCAGTAAAGGGTGAAGTGGAAAAGAACAGACAGTCTGGGGGCTTCTAGCGACCCCAACGAGGATACAGTAGTGGTTGATGGTTCCGCAAGGTGCATTTTTAAATGCTGATCGGACCATGTTAGTCAGAGACTGAACCCATAATCTTTCAGCTTGAGATGCTGAGAAAAGGTTCCCCCACTGTTGATTCCTCTATAACAGAATAAACCTCATCCTGATCCCCTTCAGGCAGGTCGATCCCTGTATGGGACTGTTGCTCTGCTTACAGGCACTCTGAAGGAGGAGACGGAGATCGGGCGTGCTTTCCCTGACAGGGAGGCAGCGATAAATGTTGACAATCTCTCTCTAATCCTCCCAGAGCTGAGGAAAAAAACCTCCTCTGTTACATACACAGGAGCAGGTGACTGAGGACAGCCGCAGTACCAAGTACCCCTGCGGGGTCTCTACGGTCACTTACCTCTGACTTCAGGGGAGACTGGTGCAGCAGAAGTATGCCCAAGATCCTCAGAGCCCGATGAGACCCCCTTCGCTTCCTGGAAGATTCAGTTCCGGAGCTTCTGGACGGCATATTCCTAAGCCTAAAGCTGAGGTATTCCAGCCGTAATACACCACTTTTACTGAGAATAGTCTAGCACAATTGCTGCTATATCACAGTTGGTGTCTACTAATGTGCCTTTCTAGGGGATGCCTGTATCAACCGCTTGCTGTATGCCTTTAAATGTTGCCAGCTCTGTCTCTGTACTTCATAGCCAGCTCACTACAATATTGTGTTTTTTTTAAAACTGCTGGGATGCCCGCACATGCGCAGAAGCGCTGCGGCGCGCACAGAGCGTCATCCCCCAGGCTCCGCCCCCTTTCCCGGCTCACCTCTATATATAGAGGCGCGTGCACGCGCGCGGGCACGTGCGCCTTCAGCGCTAATTTCAAATATGGTAACAAGGGACAGGAGCCAGGGCCCCTCTTTGCCGCAGGCCGGGGGATGGACAAACACTGCAACATGGCAGAGGAAGCAGTTTCCTATAAGAGAACTCACCATCTGCCTGGACTTTGCTCTGCTGAGAAGAAGCTAGTCCACATGACAAGAAAACATTCCACAGCGGCCTCTAGTGGACAAACACAGGTACCGCAGTCTAATATATTAAATATATATAAAACATTTTTTTTTTTTTTTTTCTTGACCACCATTAAAAATTATTACATTTTTTTAGTAGTTACAGGCATGCACAGAATTTTGCGGGAATACCATTAGGTAACAGACAGAAAGACAAATTAGGCTTGGGGGTCCCCCAATAGAACTAAGTTCCTGGGGGCCCCCACTTACCTGTTCCCCGCCGCAGGACTTTGTTTGGTCCACAAAAGCCCAAACTTCACCTATCACGGCAGGCATTGTAATCAAACCTTCAGGGACCGGGTTCCCAAGGATTCCACTCCCCTGGACCTGTATAGCACCCTGCACAGAAAACATCTTGGTCGTGGGTATGACCAGAGCTCTGGATCCCAGGGTCCAGCTCTCCTAAGAGAAGCATTACAGGCAAAACCTTGCTCTTCTCTGCAAGGCCCGGGTACCGACCGTTTAGCTATGAAGCTTTTTTGGTCGGATCCGGAATAGCTTACTGAGGCCCAAAAGAACCTGTACGCAAGCTCAGTGAAAAACACATGTTTCTTCTTGGCCAACACCTTAGACACTGGCAAAAAACTGAGGTGCTCCCGGATGGGAGGGGCTTATATAGGGGAGGGTACTTCCGGTTTTGGAAGTTGCCAGTGCCAGCACCTGACGGTATCTATATAACCCATTAGTAATGACTATGTCGCTCTGTGTCCCGTGATGTACGAAAAAGAAAAGGTATTTTCAGTGTCCTTTGCTTCGTACTTCTGGGTTTCCTAAGCGAGAATGACACACCCAATCCCTGCTGCCTTCTCCCTTCCCCTGAAGTCTCCTGGGATACTGCCATCATGCAACCCATGAGGCTTTATGTAAATTTCCACCACACTATGCATGCACTGGGCAATCTCTGCTGCACATGCTGAAGACCGGTTTAACACCTTCCCGCCTGGCCTATAGCAGAATGATGGCTGGTCAGGGGCTTTACAGTTCTGACTGGACGTCATATGACGTCCTTCAGAACGGGCCGCTGGTGCATGCTCCAGAGGGCGCGCAGCACGGTGATCCGTGGTGCAGTGTGTTCCTCAGATACACTGCATCACCGATTTCGATATGATGTAGGCTGTTTACCATGTGATCAGCTGTGTCCAATCACAGCTGATCACAGTGTTAATAGGAAATGTCGGTTATCGCCATTCCTCTACTCATATTGACAGCATATCAGGAGAGGAGAGCCGATAAGTGGCTTTCCTCTGAGGGGAGATCTTCCCCATCGGTAAGGCCTGTCAGTGGCCACCAGTGATGCCAATCAGTGCCTCCTGAGCAGTGCAGCCTATCAGTGCCTCCTCATCAGCACATGTCATTGAAGGAGAAAAATTACTTATTTACAAAACGTTATAACAGAAACCAAGAAAAAGTTTTATTTTTTTCAAAATGTTTGCTCTTTTTAAGTTTGTTTCGCAAAACAAAACAACCCAGTGGTGATTAGACAGGATAAAACATCCTTTTTACACAATGCAGAAGTTTAACCCCTTAGGCTCCACAGTGAGTATAACAAGCATGCTTTACTGCATATACAGACTGATTTTACTGTTGTAGGTTTAGTATCACTTTATTGCGTATCACAAATCATCCCTATATGTGATAACATGCAAAATTACTACTTTCAGTAAAGCATAACATTTTATTTGGTTCTGCATTCCACAACCTATTTCGTTGTTGCTTAAAGTAGTAGTAAACGGTTTTTGAACGTGAACCTTTAGGTAAGCCCTCAAAAGGATTACTTGTAGGTGCAATAAATATCTCCTAAACGTGCACCATTTGGGAGATATTCACATTGGCAATATCCGACACATGCACAGTGACTCTCTGCATTCAGGGCACACAGAATGCTGTGGAATGCAGAGCGCCGTGGCACGGCCGGGGCTCCTGCCGACATGCGTGGGAGTGATGTCATTGCAGCTCCTGCCAAACTGACGGAGCCTGAAACCCGGTTGAAGATATTAGCGCTGGGGGAGCTGAGCTGGAGGGCTCCGTTTGCAGGTAAGTCTGTCATAATGTGCTAGTATGTATTGCATACTAGCACATTATGGGATAAAGCAGCAGAGGGTTTAATTTTTTGGGGGCGGTTTACTACCACTTTAAAGGCTGGTATTCTGATATTTCAGCACATATCATATATACTCTATCAGCTGCTATAACAAAAGTCAGAATTTAAAGTGGGTCTAAAGGCTGAAGGTTTTTTTTAATCTTAATACATTCTCTGCATTAAAGCGGAGGTCCAGCGGGGGGAAAAAAAAAAGTATACGTCAGAAGCTACAAACGCTGTAGCTGCTGACTTTTAATAAGCACACCTACCTGTCCAGCGTGCCCGCGATGTCGGCCGCCTGAGGCCGATCCATCCTCCGGATCGTGTGCTGGCACCGCCATCCTCACTAAGGAAAACAGGCAGTGAAGCCTGGCAGCTTCACCTACCATTTCCTACTGCGCATGCGCGAGTCACGCGGCGCTTTGTGAATGGACGGCTGTACTCTGGGAGACACACAGTTCCCAGAAGACAGCGCCCCCCATTTCCCAGGAGGCAACCCGAGGAGAAGAGAGAAGATCACCGCGGATGAGGAAGTGGCAGATTAGGACGATCTGCCTAGCAACAGCCATTTCTGGCAAATATAAAAATGTATTTATTTATTTTTAACATTTTTTGGAGCCTTTTTGGCTATTTTTTTTTTAGGGTGGATCTCCGCTTTAAGGTAGAAAACCTTCAGTATGCCGCTCCCCCCTCCCCCTTTATACTTATCTGCGCCTGATCTTGATTCAGCGATGTGCACGAGAGCAAAGGTCCTCGCAGCTCACTCCCCCCTCATTGGCTCAGACACAGTAGCGGGAGCCAATGATTTCTGCTGCTGTTAATCACAGCAAGCAAGAAGGGAATGGGGGTGGAGCCTAGCCATACTCTGTGTGTCTTATGGACACACAGAGCCGAATCAGGAGCGAGCACGCATGAGTGCCCCTATAAAAAAGCAGCTTGCTATTGGGGCACTTGGCTGAGGGGAGGAGCCAGGAGCTCCAGCAGGGTACATGAGAATCGGGGCTATTGCACAGAGCAGGTAAGTATAATATGTTTATTTGAAAAATTTTAAGGTATTACTTTAAGTCAAAAGATGTTCGGCAGAGTTATTGCAGTAGTAAATTTACCACGGCCCTAGTGTCTGATCTACAAATCTCTACAATTAATGTAACCTTGTCAGCACAGGGTAATTTTTAACCACTTCCCGCCCGCGGGCCGTCATATGACGTCCTTGACTTTGAGCGGGTATATCTGAATGATGGGTGCAGCTACAGGCATCATTCAGATAGCCGGCGATTCCCTACCATAGTCCTATTACAAGGGATGTTTACATTCCTTGTAATAGGAATAAAAGTGATCAATCTAAATACATTTTCCAAGGTTTGTATTGTACTACATATGTTGTATAATGAATGCAACAATCATATTTGTTATATTCTATAAAATCTAATGAAAATTTATTGCAAAAAATAAATAAAAAATCAGCTTGAGGCTGAAGTTTAATTTGCCTATAATCAATATATATATATATATATTTTAAAGTGTCAAACTAAAAAAAATTAAGTATAATTAACAATATAATTATTTTTATTTTTTTTAAAGTGCCCCTGTCCCAGTGTGCTCGCACGCAGAAGCGGACGCACACACAAGTCCCACCCACATATGAAAACGGTGTTCAAACCATACATGTGAGGTATCGCCGTGAACGTTAGAGCGAGAGCAATAATTTTGGCCCTAGACCTCCTCTAACTCAAAACATTTAACCAGTAAAAAAAAAATAAAGTGTCGTCTATGGGGATTTTTAAGTAGCGAAGTTTGGCACCATTCCACGAGCGTGTGCAATTTTGAAGCGTGACATGTTGGGTATCTATTTACTCGGCGTAAGTTCATCTTTCACATTATGCAAAAACATTGGGCTAACTTTACTGTTTTGTTTTTCTTTTTAAGCACAAAACTGTTCTTTTCCGTAAAAAAATTATTTTATTTTTTTTGTAAAAAAAAAAAAAAGCGTTTGAAAAATTGCTGCGCAAATACCGTGCAACGACCGCCATTGTATTCTCTAGGGTCTTTGCTAAAAAAAATATATAATGTTTGGGGGTTCTATGTTATTTTCTAGCAAAAAAATTATGATTTTTACATGTAGGAGGGAAATGTCAGAATTGGTCTGGGTGGCAAGTGATTAAAGAAATACATATCTGTAATAAAAGAGGCTCTATATTTACCTTTACGGTGGCCAGTTTGTTGAAATACTGACTCTTCAATGCTGCAGCATGTGTTCCAGACTTCTGGGTGTGTTGAATACCTGCTTAGTGCTTACCCACAGCATGCTGTGGTTTATTTACTATAGGACTTACGAGCGGGAAAAGCCGTTGTGTGTGGTGGGCAAAATGGATACACAGCCGGTTGAACTCCTGCAGCTGTCTTTTTTACATCCCCTGGCAAAAAGTATGGAATCACCACTCAGACATGCCTCAAAACTACTTTTATGGAAGTTGGGTTTACACTATAGCCAATTGAATGCGGGTTTCACCACATCTGATTCGCATGTCAGGAGACTGTGACTGGCTCTCAATGGAGTCAGCTCACATAGCTCCGGGATGGCTGTGGAGCGAATTGCACAAGAATCGTATGCGTCTTCAGGTCCAAATTCAGCCAAAAACTTGGACTGAAATCAGACCTGAAACAGTGAAAAGGGAAGCAACGAACCCCTTCTGTGAGGGCAGTGTGAACCCAGCTTTAACATTCCAACCTTCTGGCTTTAAGAAACACTTTGAAAAAAAGAAGAAAGAAATAAAGAAAACTGTAGTCAATTGCAACTGTCTTTGCAGAACAAACAGAGGAAACAAAAATATGAAATCACTCAATTCTGAGGAAAATATTATAAAAACACTACAGTACACCACTAGTACTTTGCTGCACCACCGCTGGCTTTTAGAACAGCTTGAATTCTCTGAGGCATGGATTTAACTATCGACAAACAGTATTCTTCATCAATCCGGCTCCAACTTTCTCTTACTGCAGTTGCGAAAATAGCTTTGCAGTTTGGAGCCTTGTCATAGACCATTTTCTTTAATTTCCACCATAGATTTTCAATTGCATTGAGGTCCGGACTATTTGCAGGCCATGCCATTGACATTGTATGTCTTTCTTGAAGGAAAGTTTTCACGCCTTTTGCCCTGCAGCAAGATGCATTATCATCCTGAAAAATGATATCACCAAACACCCTTTCAATTGATGGAATAGCAAGTGTCCAACATCTCCACATAAACTTGTGCATTTATTGAATATTTAATGCCTGTAATTTCCCCTGTACCTTTTTACCCGACAACCCCTTATCATCAATGATTGTGGAAATTTGCATGTTTTCTTTAGGCAGTCTTCATACATTGGAACGGCACCAAACAAAAGTTACAGCATCATCTCCCTGCCCAATGCAGATTGGTGATTCATCACTGAATATCACCTTCATCCAGTCATCCATAGTCCATGATTGCTTTTCATTAGCGCACTGTAACCTTGTTTTTTTCTGTTTAGGTGGTAAAAGTTTTTGTTTGGCTTTTCTGTATGTAAATCCCATTTCCTTTAGGCGAGGTCTTACAGTTCGGTTACATAAACCATTTGTTCCTCTTTTGTTTTGTTGTGCATTTTCTGTTTTCAAAGCATATTGCTTTAAGTTTTCTAACTTGACGCTTTGATGTCTTCCTTGGTCTACCACTATGCTTCCCTTTAACAACCTTCCCATTTGATTTGATTTGGTGCAGATTTTAGACACAGCTGACTGGGAACAAGAAACATATTTTGCAACATTCTGTGATGATTTACCTTCTTGAAGAAGTTTTATAATCCTCTCCTTTGTTTCAACTGACATCTCTCGTGTTGGAGCCATGATTCATATCAATCAGGTTGGTGCAACAGCTCACCCAGGTGTGAAAGCTCACTCTCTCTTTTTTTTTTTTTAACTACAGACTAATTAGCAGATGTAATCTAATGCAGATGTATGTTTTAGAACTGCAAAGTACATGGTGATTCCGTAATATTTTTCCTCCGAATTCAGTGACATATGTTTTTCCTCTGCTTGATCTGCAAAAACAGTTGCAATTGACTACAGTTTTCTTTCTTTTTATAAGTGTTTAAAGCTGAGTTCCACCCAAAAGTGGAACTTACGCTTAAACCACTCCTCGCCCCCTTACATGCCACATTTGGCATGTATTTTTTTTGGGGGGGGGGGAGTGGGGGCTTCAGTAGGAGTGGGACTTCCTGTCCCACTTCCTCCTTCTGCCCAGGGACCGCTTAGGCGACTCGTCATATCGCCTCTTGGCGGCCCCTCCCTGTAGGCGATCCCCTGGGACACGTGACAGGTCCCAGGCGATCGCCTGTCCACTAAAATTGCGCAGCGCCGCTCACGCATGCGCAGTGAGTGCCCGGCCGTGAAGCCGAAAGCTGTCACGGCCGGGTGCCCACAGTTAGAATGGATGCACCGGCGGAGAGGGGGGGGGGGGGGGAGAGGAGCGAAGCTCCGTTCGGCACCGACAGTGGAACAGGCAAGTGTCTGTTTATTAAAAGCCAGCAGCTACACTTTTTGTAGCTGCTGACTTTTAATAAACATAAAAAAGACTGGAACTCCCCTTTAAAGTCGGAAGGCTGGAATTTTAAATGAAAATAGATTTAAAGCATGTCCGAGATTCGTTTTTTCTACACAATTAGCATGTCTGAGATTCGTTTTTTCTACACAATTAGCAACTTAAGGACCACCCCATGCAGATGTACTGCAGCAGGACGGCCCTCCCAAGTGAAATCACTTACCAGTGCATGATTATGTGCACAGGGTCTGGGGGGGGCACGCACGCCAAATCAGCGGGTCTGGCAGACACGTCTGCCGGTACCTGCCGATCGTTGACAGGAGAGGCAGAACGGAGGTCTGCCTATGTAAACAAGGTAGACCGCAGTTCTGTCAGAGAGGAAGATGGAGATCTTGTGTTCCTGCTAAGCAAAAACAAGGACCTCGGTCTTCCTCCAATTAAGCCATCCCCCACAAAGTTAGAAAGCATTCCCTAGGAATAAAATTATCCCATAGTTTGTAGACACTATAACTTCTGCGCAAACCAATCAATATAAGCTTATTGGGATTTTTTTTACCAAAAATATGTAGCAGAATACATATTGGCCTAAATTGATGAATACATTTGATTTTTAAAAAAAAAATTATTAGGTATGTTTTATAGCAGAAAGTAAAACATTTTTTTTTTTTCTTTTTTAATGGCCAGTCTTTTTTGTTTATAGCGCAAATTTTTTTTTTATCAAATATCACCAAAACAAAGCTCCATTTGTGGGGTGAAAAGGGGATATAAATTGTATTTGGGTACTGCGTCGCACGTTAGCGCAATTGTCAGTTAAAGCAGTGCAGTGCCGTATTGCAAAAAGGTGCCTGATCATGAAGGGGGGTAAATCTTCCGGGGCTTAACGCGATTGTAAAGGCTCGTTTTTTTTCCTACAAAAATAATAAACATGTTATACTTACCTCCTCTGTTGCAATGGATTTGCACAGAGCAGCCCGGATCCTCCTCTTCTCGGGTCCCTCTTCTGTACACCTGGCCCCTCCCTCCTGTTCAGTGCCCCCACAGCAAGCAGCTTGCTAGGGGGGCACCCGAGCTGAGTCACAGATCCCTGTGTCCATTTAGACATGGTGCCCCAACCCGGCCCCGCCCCCTCTCTCCCCTGATTGGCTAGCTGACTTTGACAGCAGCGAGAGCCAATGGTTCCGCTGCTGTGTCTCAGCCAATCAGGAAGGAGAATCTGAAAAGGCTGAGACACTCATGGACATCGCTAATAGAGAGGGACTTCAGGTAAGTGTTAGGGGGGCTGGGGGGGGCGGCTGCACACAGAAGGGTTTTTAATCTCAATGCATAGAATGCTTTAAGATAAAAACCCCTTTACAACCCCTTTAAGTGATTAAACAATTGAATGAACATTTTACAAGAGTGATTCCATACTTTTTGCCAGGGGTAGTATAAGTAGGCTTAGCATGCTTTGCAAATGTAGTGTCAAGCAATCTCCCTGTAATAACTTCATTAATAAAGATTTTATACAAAGAAAATTAAAAGCGTTTGTTAACCCTCAAAAAATAAAATAAATACTGTTCCCTTAAAGCATGTTATACAGCACAGTGCTTGTACTGTGTAATTTGGCTCCCATAACACCTAAAAAAAAACTGGCTGATCCTGCCTGGCTATGCCCTCCCCCCTGTAAGCCAACCACGGTGTATCACAGCTGCTGAGCCTCGACACCGTGGTCAGTTTACATGCCTCCGTCATCTGCAGCCCTGCTCTCCCCCTTCCCTCTCTGCCTGCCTGTCTGCTCATGTCAGCGCCCATCCCCCTTCGCGCCTGCTGCTCTCATAATAATATAAAATGCTCCCAATCCCCTCTTTATTATAACAATAAGTGCCCCTGTGCCTGTGTTATATAAAAAAATGTTTATCTGTACCTATATCACAGCGGCTCCTGGCGATCACATGACTCTTCAGCTCTCTCTCGCCGGGCAGAGGAGAGAGCAGAGAGATCACGTGATCGCCGGGAGACGCTGTTATATAGGTACAGACTGGCATATTTTTTTTTTATTGAACACAGGCACAGGGGCACTTATTGTTATGTTTCAGGGGGATGGGAGCTTTTTATAGAGGTGGGTTAACAACCACTTTAAGAAAATATACGATTTTAGGAAGAAAAAAAAACTCAAAACACCACGACTCCTCAAAGATTATAGAAAAACAGCTATTGCATGTTTAGATACCAAGGTGAAACGACAGCATTTGAAAGAATCACCTGGACCAGAATGACAGCATGGCTCTTTAGTATTGACATATGTCAACACTTCAACCATTTCCATATAAAAACAGTACACCAGGAAGAAAAAACAGTCAGCTTAAAACATCTGGCACACATAACAGCTCTTTAAATATTGACACACATACGACAGCGACAAAATATCAACCGTTTATTGACCAAACTTATTTGAAATCTTAAAGAGCAAGTCAACCCTCTGCAAAAAAAATAAAACACCCTGCAAGACAAAGGCATAATGAGCTAGTATGCATAGCATACTAGCTCATTATGAATTACTTACTTACCCGAGATCGAAGCCCCCCGCAGCGGTCCTCATTATCGCGGCTCCGGCGCTGTGACTGGCCGGAGCTGCCATGATGTCACTTCTGCGCATGCGCGCGGGAGCCGCCAGTCACTGCACGATCGCCGTTAGAATCGCCACTCTCAGTGCGCCTGTGCCGTTGTCTATCGGTGCCTGTCTTTTTTGCAAATATCTCCTAAACTGTGTAGGTTTAGGAGATATTTCTTGCACCTACAGGTAAGCCTTAATCTAGGCTTACCTGTAGGTAAAAGTGGTCTGTGAGGGTTTACAACCACTTTAAGCAATTGTAAAGGCTCTTTTCATTAAATTTTTTGTTAAAACAACATGTTATACTTTTCTAGTCTGTGCAATAGATTAATAGTGGCCCAGAGCCTCCTCTTCTGGGGTTCCCATGCCAACCGCTTGCTATGGGGGCACATGTGCAGGCTTGATCCCGAGACAGGCGGTCTGCATTTATAGACACATACAGTGCGACTCGGCCCCGCCCCCTCCTCTCACAATTTGACGGACAGCACTAGGAGCCAATGGCTACTGCTGCTCTTAGTCAAGCTTGTGAAAGCACAGAAAGGTTAAAGAGAACTGAAGCCAGGCACAGTGCTGGATCAATACTGAACTCAAGTGTTTGGGAGGGGGGCTAGGGGCACTGGTATTGAAAGGTTGTTTACCTTAATGCAGAGAATGCATTAAGGTAAAACACCTTTTGCCTTTACAACCACTTGAAGTTATAATACCACACTTATTTTACAGGTAAAGAAGGTTTTGAGCCCTAAGCAATGTGCCAATAAGAGCATACCATCCAAATCGTAAAACTCTACTGGCATTCTCAGAAACAAGTTTGACCTGTTTATTCTATAGCATCTCCATCAGAGTCCCTCCTTTTGTTTCCACTGTCCATGATTATTACTCATATTTGGCTGTAACAACTGCCATAAAAATAATAATGTGTACTTTTGGTCAAACAAAGCTGGATCAATCCCTTATGGACTCCAATAATATTGCAGCAGTTGTTAACCATTGCCTACCAGTGCCTAAACAGTGACAGGTAGGGAGGATATTAAAACTCAATTTAGGCTGTTATAGCCGCCTGGAATGTGTATATATTTGTAAAGCAGACAATGGGCTTCCTGGTGGACGCGCGCATCGAGCTGCTGTAACGATATCCACATGATCTGTGGTCTATTAGCTTCAGTGAAAGGCAGGAAAGACATCAGGGCTCCAGGAGAACCTTCTGCAGCAAAATGTAATCACATATGGGGCTACTGGTCCCCTATGTGAGAACAATAATGTAATTGAGAAAAAAGACAGATCAAAATGTGTGCGATTCATCAGGAACTGGCCGAATTTTCGATTCAACTATGGGCAGGCTGGTTGTACTGTATCTTTTGATAGACTTCTGTACAACCAGTCTGTTGGGCTTTTTTCATGCGATTGCTGCCAGTTGCTATAGCCGCCAGAAGTGATTATTGTTTTCCGACGGTGGGGAAACCTTCCTCTGTCAGAGTACACAACACAGCGGGTGGGATTCCCCCATCAATTTTTATGGTGTTGATGGGGGAATCAAGCAATTTTCTTTTAACCGATAGTTAAAGGAAAAAAAATAGCTTGATCTATGACCAGCCTAACTATATACAATATTCCCTAGCTACGGAGTCAGGCAGGGACAACATTATTAAAGGCAAACAGACTATATGCATGTGTAAGATAATAATTTCACTACACATTACATATCACCATGAATGTATTAGTAAGAGCAATAATTCTAGGACCATCATGCATGGTTAACTCTAAGGCCCCCGTTCACACTAGTGCGATTTCTCCTCTGTCTGGCGTCGGGCTGCCATGCATCACAACGGAAATCACATTATTCTCTATGGTTCCCATTTACATCAATGCAACATTGTACGGTGCGATTTCTGGAAAGATACAGGTGCTTCTTTTGTTGCGGCATAGTGTAATTTTGGCCCCACAGACTTCAATGGGAAAATATGCAAAGTGCATGTAAACCACATGCATTTGTAGTGTGTTTTTGGCAGAGTATTGTGTATAAAACCCATTCTGCAACATACAAAATGTATGAAGCCACATCAAAAACATAAGTAAACATGCACCACGAAAATGCACCATTATGCAGCAGCAATAGTTTGAACCTAGGCCAAACTGAAAATGTTGACAACTTAAGCCCCATATACACGGTCGGGCTTCCATCTGACTTTTCCGTGGTTTTTTGTCCGAACGGAGTTGGCCGGGCACACCCATAGCATACACACCACAGGACTTTTCTGCAAACTTTCCCAAAACTTTTTCCAACATCACGTGGTTTTTATGCTCTTTTCTGCCACCCTTTGGTCAACTCCTGCTATTGTTGGTTGATTTTAACATTAGTTGTTTAGTCCATCGGACAAAAGTCAGATGGTTTTCTGTACACACGGTCAGACTTTGCTCCATCGGACTTTTGCTGGCCAAAAGTTTGTCCGTTTGCAGACCCAACTTTTGTCCGATGAAAACAAAAAAAAAAAAGTTTGTCCGATGGAGCGTACACACGGTCAGATTGTTAGTCCAACTTGCTCAAAATGAAGTTTGTTGGCCAAAAGTCTGACCGCTTTAGAGTACCAAAGTATTTTGCAGTTTTACAGACATGCCCAATTTCAAGACTTGACGCGTCTAGTCTCTGTTTACTCATTGAATCCTCACCTTTTATATTTTACGAAAAAGTTAGGTAATATCCTGTGCTAGTAAGCACTAGAATTAAATTTAAGAAAAATTTGTGTTTGATGAACATGTGCACTGATATTATGTGACATAAAAACTGCCACAATTGTTTTCTACAGGTTCTTTGGTTTAAATTATCTACAGGTCTAAAATGTGCATAAATGGAAACATGTCTCGGATAGAAAGGTGGTTAAAGTGCATCTAAACCCAAGAATAAACATATTATATATTACAGATTATCAGTCCTTAGATGTGGGGACTTCATTCTATTCCCTTTTTCAGGCTTTTTCACAAATTATTCAAATTATTAAAACCCTTTTTCAGGCTTGTCACAAATTTATAAATTAAATGCACTTTACACTCCCATAACTACACAGTTCCTGTGATCATCTCCAAATAGTCTCTTAAAATGTTGTCTTTTGCACTAACTACTTCATCCATATTACCCTATATAATCCCAACCCATATACTTTCCCCATCCCTTCTGTTCGTGTTATTTCATGAACTCCATCCCCAGCTTTGAATAAGATAATCGCTCTAATCTACGCCCGATTAGACCTGGACAACTACCCAGCTGTTTTTCATAGTTTACATTTATGACTTGTTCGATATTTCATTTGCACATATTCTGTTGATGTCAATCTTTGTGCTATTGACTTCGGATCTTTTCGCTGTTAATTTGCTCAACTTATTCCAACTTATTCCAATGTTTAAGATTTTCTGTACACCTGTAAAATCCAATAAAACCTTTTTGAGAAAAAGAAAGGGAACATGGTATCTGGCATCCTTTGGTAGTGTATCGATTGTTTACAAGTGTGAAACGTGTGACATTCTTCAAGAGCCAAAGGTCAAAACTGTTATGGCATTTATTATTAAGAGCATACAGAACCATTCAAATTGTAGATATAGTTTGAGAGTCCTTTTGGTCAAAAACTGAATGTACAGCATGTACAGCAATATAGTCTTCCACTACCTTTGCGTCCTTAGCAGATACAATTGTTCAATGTTCTATGTGCTGATTTACAAAAACTGGTGCAACTAAAACTGAAGCACTTGCAAATTCTTTCAATTTAAAGACCAACCAATTTGGTTGCCATGGGCAACTGCTCCAGTTTTGCTTGAGTTTTTACTATACAAGGTTTTGTATATCATTTAGAATAGCGCTTTCTGCCATTGCTTTGCCCACCCATCAGTGACCTGCCCAATGATCTTTCATGCAGCATTGGTTGCACAAACCATTAGATGCTTATTGTAAAAATAAAAAAACACAAAAAATATACAAAAACATAAGAGCCGGTTTACACGGGGGCATCCTGGGATCTGACTTCAAGTCGCCCTAAGTCGCACGGTTTAGAAAAGTAATGGAAGTGAATGGAGCCGTCTTAATGTACACTACTGCAGTCGCTTCGACTTCAGAAAAGGTTCCTGTACTACTTCAATCCGACTTCTAGGTGACTTGTACACATTGATTTCAATGGAAGCAACTTTCCAGGAAGTAAAAATAGTTTTCCAGGCAAACCCCTCCCTCCCACAGAGCTGATTGTTTGATTGGCCACTGGAAAGCCGCCTGTCTTGGAGGCAACTTGAAGTTGCCTTGTAAGTTGCCTGGAGTTGCGCTGTGATTCATGCTCAAATTGTGTCCAAGTTGTCTCCCAAAGTCGCGCTGGAAGTTGTGTTGCCCCTGTGTGAACCGGCTCTTATGCTGCATCTGTCAAATTTGTAGTCAGAATTATGAAAGATAGATTTAAAGGAGCACTAAAGCTTTTTTTTTTTTTGCTTAAAAATAACAAACATGTTATACTTACCTCCACTGTGCAGCTCGTTTTGCACACAGTGGCCCCGATCCTGGTCTTCTGGGGTCCCTCGGCGGCTGTCTTGGCTCCTCCCCGCAAGGACTCCACACCTTAATGCGAGTGAGCTCGCATGGTGTGGAGTGATTGCGGGCGCGCTCCCATGATACAGCGGCGGCCATAGCCGCCGACTGTATCACTCGGCCCCGCCCCCCGGCGTGCCGCGTCATTGGATGTGATTGACAGCAGCGCCAGCCAATGGCTGCGCTGCTTTCAATCTATCCAGTGTAGCCAATCGGCGGCCAGGCAGAAAAACAAAGAGGATGACGGGGACGAGCATGGGACTTTCGAGGGGCCAGGTAAGAAAAACGGGGGCTCGGGGGGGGGCGGTATTGTCGAATGTTTTTTCACCTTAATGCATAGGATGCATTAAGGTGAAAAAACATGTAACTTTACTACTCCTTTAAAAGCTTGATGATGTTTAGAAAGCACAAGTACAGAAATGCAAAGGAACAATCCAAAAATGATATTACTAATAATTAGCCCACTAAACAAACAAAGATGAAAATAGGTTAATTTAAACAAGTCCATGCGATATTCAAGGAGAATCAAGCAGTAACAAAAGCATGTGATCCTACTGCTTGAGCGTGTTTAAACTTTCTCTTTGTCAGGTCAGCGGGTAGGTCTCTCCTAGGTCATTTGCTCTGCTAGAGTCCCTTGTTCAGCAGTGAAAGTATGCAGGCAAAAGGCATTACTGAAAGTCATTAACATTAACCGCAGCAGTTCCAGTCATGCCAGGAACAAATCTAATGGATTCTCTTACTTCTCTAAAGTAAAGGAATTACATATGCAACAGCAATCATTAGGAGCGCTACTGTTCCTTTCACAACCTGCACTTAACCTTCAGGTTATCAGGCATTTTCCGAAACAATCCACCTAGGAACTCCGTCATCAAAAACAACCAAAGTGGATTAAAACTTTTACTGAGTTCTACTGACTGTAAGTGTAAAGGAGGTAGAACAGTAGGTGTAATCTTCTGAACTTCTACAGGAGAACAAAACAGGAGCCTGTTGAGAGACACAGGAATTATAGGCATCGTTCACCTTTACCAGAAAATTGCCTATGTAGATAAGGGGTGTCTGTAGATTAAAAATCAAATGTGCGGCTTTGACCAAACTTGAATAATGTCCTTGCTATAGGGTCAGGGCTTAACAAATTTGCTTTGAATCTAGGAGCAAGCTAAAAAAGTTAAGAGCTAGTTTTTAGCGGTTGTCAGGACCCGGGGCAAGGCAAATAATTTGTGATTTGTGCCCCCTAACCTACTTACAGTAGAGCGGCCAGCTAATAACCCCGAAGTAATGCCAAGTTATGGGCTGGCTGAAAAGAATTACAATAAAACCTGTTATAAGGGGAAGGAAACTCCTTATGCCGATTGCCCTAAGCAATTTTCATGAATCCTCCCCCACAGCTCTCACCTCTTCACAAACACCACCACCTGGAATGCCGGTATGTGAGGAAGAAAAAAAACAAAACCTTAGCTCTGCTGCAGGTAAGCAGCCAAGCTAAAGATTTTTTTTGTTTGTTCGTTCTTAGATTTAAAGGGTATCTCCACCTTCACATCTAAAAAAGAAAAAAACAAACAACCATTAAAGACCCTTCTAACTGCCTCCTCACTGCTGCCGCCCCCTGTGCATTTCTCTTGTGCAACATCATCCGCCGTCACGCTGACCATGGTCACCAGTGTGCATCTCCGTACAATGGTAGCATGGCCATGTGACAGCGCTGACCAATGAGATTCTCTTCTTTTGTCTCCGAAGAAAGAACAGACTCTCATTGTTCAGTGTTATCACATGACCACGCTAACCCATGGCCAGGAGCTCTTGCAAAGATTATGCCTCTACACATCTTTCAGGGCTGTGTACAGATGTTTAAAGTGTACAGAGATGCACACCAGCAACCGTGGGCGGTGCGGCGGAGGATGATGTCACTCAAGTCAGATAAGTGCACAAGGGATGGTAGCAGTGAGGAGGCCATTAGGAGGTTTTTAACGGTGCCTGGTGCCAACAGTGAATGGGCTGATAAAAGCCCAGGTGCCAGCGTGCAATTTCTAGAAGCCATGGTGACCTGGCGCCTGGAATTTGCCGTGCCCTGCTATAATTGTAGGCCATTTATGTACCTTATAAAGCTTGACTGGAATACTCCCAGGATGTCCCTAGGGACATTCTGAAGAGGCCTAGTTGTTGCTGTTCACCTCCATCATAGGAGGTTAACACCTGCACCTCTGACTCAAACCCACTCACATGTGCTCTCACTCTCTCTCTCTCCCCCCTAATGCAGTAGCTCTGAACTCAGAGTTTGAGAGTTCACTAGGCTTGTGCAATTCGTTTCGTAACGAATTGAAATTCGTCCGAATTTAGCAACTTTCGGACATTCGGAAGCATTCGAATTTCCGAACAAAGCAATTACGAATAAGACCGAATCCGAAATAAATTATACCGCAAATAGCGAATGCCCGAATGTCTTCGGCATAATTCGTTATGAAAAAGTTACGAATGTACGAATCCATACGAAGCACAATAACACTCACTCTGCTCTGCTCTCTGCTTCTCCCACACCGTGCTGAACTCCCTCTCAAAATGGTGTACAGGGGCGGAGGTTATAGCCGCATGTAAAAAACGAAAGTAAAATACGAGATTTCGAATCCATTCGAAGCACAATAACACTCTGCTCTGCTCTCTGCTTCTCCCTCACCGTGCTGAACCCTCTCAAAATGGTGTACAGGGGCAGAGGCTATAGCCGCATGTAAAAAACGAAAGTAAAATACGAGATTTCGAATCGTTACAAATAACCGCAATGTATTTAGAAAAGTACAAATCCATTCGAAGCACATTAGGCATAATAGGCAGCGTCGTTGTGAGAGAGACACGGAAAATTACGAATCAACGAACCCAAAAAAAGTTACGAAAGTAGGAGTTGTGTCCAGAATCAACGAAAAACAACGTACTCTACCGAAAGTACGAACCCAAAAAAAGTTACGAAAGTAGGAGTTGTGTCCAGAATCAACGAAAAACAACGTACTCTACCGAAAGTACGAATTATAAAGCAACAAAAAATTCAACGAAAAATGTCGCTTGCAAAAATACGAATGAGTCCGAACACGAAAAATCCCGTCTAGCAAAATTACGAATGATTACGAATCAACAGGACCGGAAAGAAACGAACCGAAACGGAACGAATTTTTCCGTTGTGCACAAGTCTAGAGTTCACTACTGTGATGGTGAACAGTAAGAGCTGGGTCTCTCTTGGCAACATCCTAGCAACGCCCTGGAACTTTTCCAGCCAGGTTTCATGAAGTATGTAAATAGTCTACAGCACCCTCAAAATTTGCACTCGCCTACTCGCATTTGGCGAGTAAACAAATTAGGGCGAGTAGTGACAGGGCTGCGCTATCACAGGAATATATACCAAGTGTCCCTTCCGCCGCACACAGGCTCGCAGCGCGGATATTTAAATTCATAGTCAGCCGTCTAGGACCGCCCCTCTCCACCTCCTTCCACACATCCCCGCCCAGGCTCGCAGAGTGTGCTGTTCATTGGGCATGAAAGAGCCGCTAGGACCGCCCCCTTCACCTCCGTTCTCCTGCACATCCCCGCCGTGCACTGCACTATACATGTAAGAGCCGTCTGGGACCGCCCCCCTCCGCCTCCGTTCTGCACATCCCCGCACTTCACCATTAAAGAGCTGCCTGGGATTGCCCCCCTCCGCCTCTGTTCTTCACATCCCCGCCCAGGTTCACAGACCGTGCACTTCACCATTAAAGAGCCGCCTGGGACCGCCCCTCTCCGCCTTCGTTCTGCTGCACATCTAAGGAGTGGGGCGGTCCCAGGCTCAAACGTCGCTCCGCCTCCAGTGTGCAGTGACTGACCGACCCCGTGGCTGCAGAATGGCAAGTACAATGACAGTGTGCTGGAGGCATTGATGAAATGGGGGGATTAAACAAGAGGTGTGCTGGAAGGAAGGGGGCTGGGATTGAGAGCAAGCATATGCTGGATAGGGGGGGTGTAATTGAAGGCATAGATATCATGGATGGGGAGGGGGGGGGAGATTGAATTGGAGCTCTGAATAATATCTATGCCTTCAATTCCACCCAACCCCGCCCCCCCTCAATCCATGATATCTAATGCCTCCAATTCCACCTTCACTCCCCAAATCTATCATACGGTATGATAGAATCGGCGGGGGGGAATGGTGGTGGGATTGGAGGCATAGATATCATGGATTGACGAGAATATTGAAAGCATAGATGTACAGGATTGGGGGGAGATTGGAGGCATAGGTGTTTTGGAGAGGGGAGGTCAGGGATGTGCTGGGGGGAGGCGTTGGAGGCAGGGATGTGCTGGGGGGAGGCGTTGGAGGCAGGGATGTGCTGGGGGGAGGCGTTGGAGGGTGTGTTTAGGGGCGGAATAAGGGGCGGAGTAGGGTTTGGGTGGGGCAACTGGTGGCATGTAACTTTTAAGGCCTGGCTAGTAGTTCAGGACTTGACATTTTGAGCCCTGGCCTACAGCTATACCAAAGGCATTATTCAACTTTAGGCAAAGCTGCACAATTTATTTTTATGTACAAATGCCCCTTATCTGCATAGGCAGCTTTTTTTGGGGGTAAAGGTGAACCAACACTTTAACCTTCAGGTTATACAGCTGCCTACAGGAGAATTGGATACAGACAAACCAAAAACCAGTCATTGAGAATGTAAGCTTGAAAAATGGTCTGTTTGAGATGAAACTATCTTAGGCAAGAAGCCCTGGGCCTCCACACCACCTTGTCCCTATGCAAGGCCAAAAGGGGCTCCTTGGCAAGATAAGGCTGCCAGTTTAGACACCTGCCTCGCAGAGGTGACAACTACAGAGAGGGGAGAGAGAAATGTCTCTAATTGGTTCAAACGGCAGTTTCTGAAGTGCAGAGAGAGAACCAAATTCATATCCCAGAGTCACTGGAGAACCGACAGTGGGAGCTACCTGGGAGACCCCCTGTACAAAGGTGAGAGAGAGATCAACAGACTCTGAAAAAATAGAAAAAGCAGAAACCTATACAAAAAAAAAAAAAAAGGAAGACATTTGACAGATAAATCCATAACGTAGGATAACATAGTTAGGGACCTAAACATTTTTAGCTTTGGGTGGAAAGGGAAGGGGTTTGTCCCCACCACCAGGTTATGCTGTGTTCTTTGTATTGAAGTCTTCTAGCCTCGACCCAGGGCGTTAGCTTGGTTAGCTCAAGCTCAGCTGAAAACTCAGCTTCCTTAAGACCCCTTTCACACTAAGGTACTTTGCAGGCGCTATAGCGCTAAAAATAGCACCTGCAAAGCGCCCTGAAAGAGCCGCTCCATTCACTCCAGTGTGAAAGCCTGAGGGCTTTCACACTGGAGCGGTGTGCTGGCAGGGCGTCAGAAAAAGTCCTGCCAGCAGCTTCTTTGCAGCGCATTAGGAGCAGTGAATACACCGCTCCTAATGGGCAGCGCCGCAAAACCGCTGCTTTGCGGGTGCTTTTTCAGCCACTAGCGGGGGTTAAAAACTAGCGGCCGAAAAGCGCCGCAAAAAAGACGGTAATCCGCCGATAATGGCGGCGTTTTACCGCCGACGTCTGGGCGCTGTGAATGTGAAAGCACTCTAAATCTGCACTTCACAAGAATATATGGAATTTTTTTTCTGAATGGGTCAGCTAAGGCAACTCAGAAAGATCTGATTATGAATGAAACCCTGCTGCACGGTCATCATTAAAACAGAATCCATCTAGAATTCTAACAACCACGTTATTGGAAAAAAATTCATTACTTCAGCTCTCTGGACATACATACTAGTTCATGCATGTGCGTTTTTGCATGTTCTTGGAATTGAAATTTATTACAATTGGCTGCCAAATGCATGGGAACATGCAAAAAGTATAGTAGGCATAAGAGGACACTTGTTTTGACACCCACTTCCTTAGCAATACTGAAGGAGCTGAGCTCTGCTTGAAGTGATATTAAAGCGGAGTTTCACCCACTTTTAAGAGGTGGTCTTAAAACAAAAGACCACCTTTCCACCCCTCGTTTTTGGATAGTAAATTTTAATTTTTTTATTCTAACTTACCTTTTTATGAAGTACAGCCTGTACTTCTGATCCATCCGGTACGCAAGACGTCACATCCACTTCTTTGCCGAGCCACCCCCCCCCCTAGGCTGTCTTCTGGGCCCTGTGTGTGTCCCAGAAGACAGACGGACGGACATTCACAAAGCGCCGCGCGACAGGAAACGGGCGGTGAAGCCGCAAGGCTCCGCTGCCGGTTTCCCTTCATTAGAATGGCGGCGCCTGCAGCTGATCCGATGGACAGATCGGCCTCGGAGGGGCAGACATTGCAGGCTTCCTAGACAGGTAAGTGTCTTTATTAAAAGTCAGCAGCTACAGTGTTTGTAGCCAATCAAGAGGGAAAGTCCCGGACTTCATGACTCGTGCATCACCACCAGATCGAGAGGGAGCTCAGGTAACTATTAGGGGTGAGCTGCACACAGGTTTTTTATCTTAATTCATAGAATGCATGAAAAGTGCTTGGAGCCATAGATGAGCGCCAAACATTATTTAATATTTGTATCCCTGCTAGCTGCATGGTCAGACAGCAGTTGGGGGCACCCGCACCATTTCCGCCCATGCAGCTAGTCTTAGGCTTCATTCACGCGATCGTAAAAAACATGCATATACATATATACGGATCTGAACACAGCTGCATTGTTTTCAATGGAGCCATTCACACAGGTGTGTAAACATGCACTGCATTCAGATCCATAACACAGAATCTGTATTCGCAAGTATTGTTCTGATCATTATGCAGGAACTTTTCTCCTGGAAAACACGTGCGATAACAGCAAATACAAAGTTGCGGCCATGTGAATGAAGCCATAAAAATGCCTATGGGTACAGATTATTCCTCTTTGCTTATACTTGTAAGCTCTAACGAGCAGGGCCCTCTGATTCCTCCTGTATTGTATTGTACGGTCTTCCCCGAAGTTGAAAAGCGCTGTGCAAACTGTTGGCGATATATAAATCCTGTATAATAATAATAATTTACATGCGTTTATGTGCGTAAGCGCATAAAGTTCTTAGGCTTCATTCACGCGGCCATAAAATTTTTACTGATGTTATCATACATGCGTTTTCCACAAGAAAAGTTCCTAGCATAATGATCAGTAAAATACTTGCATATAGATGTGTTCAAACGCGCAAAGATGCGAATGCGTACATAGTGGCATATATGAACTGGACGTCCCTCCAAAATTGATGAAAAGATAAGAAAACTGGTCAGGGAGGCTGCCAAGAAGCCTACAGCAACATTAAAGGAACTACAGGAATATCTTTTCTTACAGAAAAACATCCAAGCCCGGCTAAATTTTGCAAAAACACATCTAAAGTCTCCCAAAAGCATGTGGAGAAATGTGTTATGGTCTGATGAAACCAAGGTTGGAATTTCTGGCCATAATTCCAAAAGATATGTTTTGCGCAAAAACAATACTACACATCACCAAGAGAACACCATACCCACAGTGAAGCATGGTGGTGGCAGCATCATACTTTGGGGCTGTTTTTCTTCAGCTGGAACAGGGGCCTTAGTCAAGGTAGAGGGAATTCTGAACAGTTCCAAATACCAGTCAATATTGGCACAAAACCGCCGGGCTTCTGCTAGAAAGCCGAACATGAAGAGGAACTTCATTTTTCAACCTGACAACGACCCAAAGCATACATCTAAATTAACAAAGGAATGGCTTCACCAGAAGATGATTTGCAATAGCCCAGACAGAGCCCAGACCTGAATCCGATTGAAAATCTGTGGGGTGATCTGAAGAGGGGTGTGCACAGATGCCCTCGCAAGCTGACAGTATTGGAGTGTTTTTGAATAGAACAGTGGGCAAATATTGCCAAGTCAAGATGTGACATGCTGATAGACTCCTACCCAAAAAGTGTGATAATAAAAATCAAAAGGTGCTTCAAAAAAGTATTAGTTTAAGGATGTGCACACTTAAGCAACCATATTATTTCATTTTTACTTCCCTCCACCTAAAAGATTTCAGTTTGTTGTTCAACTGAGTTGTACAGACTAATTTTTTTTTTACATCACAGAAACCTGACATTTTAACAGCAATGTGTAGACTTTTTATATCCACTGTAACAATGCATCTAGATCAAGATTAGTAAAAAATTTGTGTTTTTTACTTCAATGTGCAAGAGTCCTAAATATCAGCATTTGTGGCTATAAAAAACTTGAAACTCCAGAATAGGGATGGGCCCAGTGCTCGATTCGAACCCATGTTCGAATCGAGCATCGGGCGTTCGCTCGCTCGTCGAGCCCAGAACTATTTGGGCCGTTCGCATCACATTCGTGTGATGCGAGCGGCCCCGCAATGCATTGCGGCCGGCGCGGCCGGCGCAGTGCATTGCTGGCTGATGATTGGCCAAGCATGCACTGTGACCCCGCATGCTTGGCCAATCACAGCGCCCGAAACTCGGAGAGCAATAATTGGCTACAGGCAGGACGCCTGTAGCCAATTACAGCTCAGGGGCTTTAGTACACGCCCCACCATTTAAAAGGCCGCCACGCCATCGGCCCCGGTCACATGAGTTCCGGCTTTAGGAGAGATTAGTCTGCTGATTCAGTCTTTGCTTGATACTGAAAGATTTGCTCTTCTTTGCTAAACCATTGGCTATTTCTTTGCTAAACCATTGCTACCTAAGTCATTGATCGTTCATTGCTGCTGATTGCACAGTTAGTGTGTTATTAGCTGCTGCTGGGGATTAGTCTGGTGCGTGCTTACTGTTAGTACAGTATTGCAGTAGTACCAACCGCAGTGCTGTTAGCACAGCATTGCACCCCAACAGCACCCATAGGACTTCTAGTGTGTTAGTGGCAGCAAACAGAGCTCCTATATTTTCTTCTCAGCAGCACCCATAGGACTTCTAGTGTGTTAGTGGCAGCAAACAGAGCTCCTATATTTTCTTCTCAGCAGCACCCATAGGACTTCTAGTGTGTTAGTGGCAGCAAACAGAGCTCCTATATTTTCTTCTCAGCAGCACCCATAGGACTTCTAGTGTGTTAGTGGCAGCAAACAGAGCTCCTATATTTTCTTCTCAGCAGCACCCATAGGACTTCTAGTGTGTTAGTGGCAGCAAACAGAGCTCCTATATTTTCTTCTCAGCAGCACCCATAGGAATTCTAGTGTGTTAGTGGCATCACACAGAGCTCCTATATTTTCTTCTCAGCAGCACCCATAGGACTTCTAGTGTGTTAGTGGCAGCAAACAGAGCTCCTATATTTTCTTCTCAGCAGCACCCATAGGACTTCTAGTGTGTTAGTGGCAGCAAACAGAGCTCCTATATTTTCTTCTCAGCAGCACCCATAGGACTTCTAGTGTGTTAGTGGCATCACACAGAGCTCCTATATTTTCTTCTCAGCAGCACCCATAGGACTTCTAGTGTGTTAGTGGCAGCAAACAGAGCTCCTATATTTTCTTCTCAGCAGCACCCATAGGACTTCTAGTGTGTTAGTGGCATCACACAGAGCTCCTATATTTTCTTCTCAGCAGCACCCATAGGACTTCTAGTGTGTTAGTGGCAGCAAACAGAGCTCCTATATTTTCTTCTCAGCAGCACCCATAGGACTTCTAGTGTGTTAGTGGCAGCAAACAGAGCTCCTATATTTTCTTCTCAGCAGCACCCATAGGACTTCTAGTGTGTTAGTGGCAGCAAACAGAGCTCCTATATTTTCTTCTCAGCAGCACCCATAGGACTTCTAGTGTGTTAGTGGCAGCAAACAGAGCTCCTATATTTTCTTCTCAGCAGCACCCATAGGACTTCTAGTGTGTTAGTGGCAGCAAACAGAGCTCCTATATTTTCTTCTCAGCAGCACCCATAGGACTTCTAGTGTGTTAGTGGCAGCAAACAGAGCTCCTATATTTTCTTCTCAGCAGCACCCATAGGACTTCTAGTGTGTTAGTGGCAGCAAACAGAGCTCCTATATTTTCTTCTCAGCAGCACCCATAGGACTTCTAGTGTGTTAGTGGCAGCAAACAGAGCTCCTATATTTTCTTCTCAGCAGCACCCATAGGACTTCTAGTGTGTTAGTGGCAGCAAACAGAGCTCCTATATTTTCTTCTCAGCAGCACCCATAGGACTTCTAGTGTGTTAGTGGCAGCAAACAGAGCTCCTATATTTTCTTCTCAGCAGCACCCATAGGACTTCTAGTGTGTTAGTGGCAGCAAACAGAGCTCCTATATTTTCTTCTCAGCAGCACCCATAGGACTTCTAGTGTGTTAGTGGCAGCAAACAGAGCTCCTATATTTTCTTCTCAGCAGCACCCATAGGACTTCTAGTGTGTTAGTGGCAGCAAACAGAGCTCCTATATTTTCTTCTCAGCAGCACCCATAGGAATTCTAGTGTGTTAGTGGCATCACACAGAGCTCCTATATTTTCTTCTCAGCAGCACCCATAGGACTTCTAGTGTGTTAGTGGCAGCAAACAGAGCTCCTATATTTTCTTCTCAGCAGCACCCATAGGACTTCTAGTGTGTTAGTGGCAGCAAACAGAGCTCCTATATTTTCTTCTCAGCAGCACCCATAGGACTTCTAGTGTGTTAGTGGCATCACACAGAGCTCCTATATTTTCTTCTCAGCAGCACCCATAGGACTTCTAGTGTGTTAGTGGCAGCAAACAGAGCTCCTATATTTTCTTCTCAGCAGCACCCATAGGACTTCTAGTGTGTTAGTGGCAGCAAACAGAGCTCCTATATTTTCTTCTCAGCAGCACCCATAGGACTTCTAGTGTGTTAGTGGCAGCAAACAGAGCTCCTATATTTTCTTCTCAGCAGCACCCATAGGACTTCTAGTGTGTTAGTGGCAGCAAACAGAGCTCCTATATTTTCTTCTCAGCAGCACCCATAGGACTTCTAGTGTGTTAGTGGCAGCAAACAGAGCTCCTATATTTTCTTCTCAGCAGCACCCATAGGACTTCTAGTGTGTTAGTGGCAGCAAACAGAGCTCCTATATTTTCTTCTCAGCAGCACCCATAGGAATTCTAGTGTGTTAGTGGCATCACACAGAGCTCCTATATTTTCTTCTCAGCAGCACCCATAGGACTTCTAGTGTGTTAGTGGCAGCAAACAGAGCTCCTATATTTTCTTCTCAGCAGCACCCATAGGACTTCTAGTGTGTTAGTGGCAGCAAACAGAGCTCCTATATTTTCTTCTCAGCAGCACCCATAGGACTTCTAGTGTGTTAGTGGCATCACACAGAGCTCCTATATTTTCTTCTCAGCAGCACCCATAGGACTTCTAGTGTGTTAGTGGCAGCAAACAGAGCTCCTATATTTTCTTCTCAGCAGCACCCATAGGACTTCTAGTGTGTTAGTGGCAGCAAACAGAGCTCCTATATTTTCTTCTCAGCAGCACCCATAGGACTTCTAGTGTGTTAGTGGCAGCAAACAGAGCTCCTATATTTTCTTCTCAGCAGCACCCATAGGACTTCTAGTGTGTTAGTGGCAGCAAACAGAGCTCCTATATTTTCTTCTCAGCAGCACCCATAGGACTTCTAGTGTGTTAGTGGCAGCAAACAGAGCTCCTATATTTCTTCTCAGCAGCACCCATAGGACTTCTAGTGTGTTAGTGGCAGCAAACAGAGCTCCTATATTTTCTTCTCAGCAGCACCCATAGGACTTCTAGTGTGTTAGTGGCATCACACAGAGCTCCTATATTTTCTTCTCAGCAGCACCCATAGGACTTCTAGTGTGTTAGTGGCAGCAAACAGAGCTCCTATATTTTCTTGTCAGCAGCACACATAGTACCTATAGTGTGTTAGTGTCAGCACCCATAGGACCTACAGTCTGTTGTGAGCACACATAGGAGTTCTATTTTTTATACTATATACACTACCGACTACAATGGCTGGAAGACCGCCAAGGAGAGGCAGAGCGTGCCGAGGCAAGAACACAGGGCAGGCAGGCTCTGTTTCTAGAGACAACAGTGCTGGCCGTGGACGTGGTCGTGCATCGTCATCAGCACGTGGCCATGGGACACGCTTGTCTTTGTTTTCGGCAGCTGGACATGTGGAGCCGCATCATGCCGAAGGCTTGGTAGAATGGATGACCAAGCCCTCCTCATCCTCCTCATCCTCTCTCACCCAGGCTCAGGGTACTGGCAGAGCAGCTGCCAACGCGTACTCAATGGCATCATCAGCCACCCCTTCCCTAGACCCACCATGTCCTCCTGAGGAGTCCCCCGAACTGTTTGAGCACAGTGTTGGGTACATGCTCCAGGAGGATGCCCAACGATTCGAAGGCTCGGATGATGATACCCAGCTTGAGGAAGTCAGTAGTGTGCGCGCAGAGAAAGGGGATGCTGAAGGACAGCAATCTGGCAGTAGTGTTCCACCAGCTGCAGCTTACTGCCAGGTTTTCTCTAGTGGTGAAGAGGGAGGGGATGATGAGGTCACTGACTCCACGTGGGTGCCTGAAGGGAGAGAGGAGGAGGAGGAGGAGGATGCAGCGTCACATGTCCAACGAGGCAGGATGCCCCCTGGAGGCCAGCTAGAGGCCAGCACAGCAACTGTACCACACCGCAGAGCTCCGCCTGTGCAGGGCGCTGCCTCTGCACGTTATCACAAAAGTTCTTTGGTGTGGGCCTTTTTTGAGACGAGTGCATCAGATCGCACCACTGCTATTTGCAATATTTGTCTCAAGCGTATCTCGCGTGGCCAAAACATCAGCCGCTTGGGCACCACAAGCATGAGCAGACATATGTCGACCTGCCATGCAGCTCGTTGGCAAGCACACATAAAAGACCCACACCAAAGAACAAAGCGGACCTCTCCTTGCTCCTCATCAGCTGGGATCTCCATCCCCACTATATCTTCAGTCCTCTCTGAAAGCTGCTCTGAGAGGACTGAAGGTGTAGAATTAGGTGTGTCACAACCAAGTACTTGCAGTACACCGACGTCCGATTGTAGCAGGCAAATTTCCCTGCCCCAGCTGCTGGACCGTCGAAAGAAGTATACTCCCAGCCATCCACATGCCCAGCGGTTGAATGCTAGCTTGGCTAAATTGCTAGCACTTCAACTGCTGCCTTTTCAGTTGATAGACTCGGCCCCCTTCCGTGAGTTTGTTCAATGTGCGGTTCCTCAGTGGCAGGTTCCCAAACGCCACTTTTTCTCACGGAAGGCAATTCCGTCTCTCTACTGGCATGTGGAAGGCAATGTCCATGCCTCGCTGGACAGGGCGGTCAGCGGTAAGGTGCATATTACCGCTGACTCATGGTCCAGCAGGCATGGACAGGGACGTTATCTTTCTTTCACGGCCCATTGGGTCACTCTATTGGTAGCTGGGAGGGATGCAGGACAAGGTGCAGTAGTGTTGGAGGTTGTTCCGCCACCACGCCTCCAAAATGCTACTACTGGTTGTGACACACCTCTCTCCTCCACCCCCTCCTCTTCTTCTTCCTCCATGTCCTCTTCGAGTGCTCTGTCCTCGGAACCAGCGGTGCTCCGTAGGCGTACAAGGGGCTACGCGAGTACGCAGGCAAAAAGATGCCATGCCGTGCTTGCGCTGGTGTGTTTGGGGGACAGGAGCCACACTGGGCCAGAGGTTCTGGCAGCTCTGCAGGGGCAGGCCGAGAGGTGGTTGACGCCACGCCAGCTTAAGCCAGGAATGGTCATTTCTGATAATGGCACCAACCTCCTCTCCGCCCTGCGACAGGGGCAGCTCACCCATGTGCCCTGTATGGCTCACGTCCTCAACCTGGTGGTGCAGCGGTTCTTGGGCAGGTTCCCAGGCTTACAGGATGTCCTGAGGCAGGCCAGGAAAGTCTTGTGCATTTCCGCCGATCTTATAATGCCAGTGCTCGGCTGACTGAGCTGCAAAAGGAGCTGAACCTGCCCAAGAACCGCCTAATATGTGACATGCCCACCAGGTGGAACTCAACGTTGGCCATGCTGCAGCGACTGCACACGCAGCAGAGGGCCATCAATGAGTACCTTTGCGACTACGGCACCAGGACAGGGTCAGGGGAGCTTGGCTTTTTTTCCCCACGCCAGTGGAGCATGATCAGGGATGCATGCACTGTCCTCTCACCATTTGAGGAGGCCACGAGGATGGTGAGCAGTGACAGTGCATGCATCAGTGACACTGTACCTCTTGTCCACCTGTTGGAGCATACGCTGCGTGGGATAATGGACAGGGCACTTGAGGCAGAACAGAGGCAGGAAGAGGAGGACTTCCTTGTCTCTCAAGGCCCCCTTTATCCAGACAATGTTCCTTCTGTCCCACCCATCACACAGGAAGAGGAGGAGGAGGAGGAGGAGGAGGAGGATTGTGTGAGCATGGAGGTGGAGCCTGGCACTCAGCATCAGCAGCAGCAGTCTTTTAGGGATGATGTACAGTCCCAACAAACCAGTGGACTTGTACGTGGCTGGGAGGAGGTGGCTGGCGATCATGTCATCCTCAGTGACCCAGAAGACTCCGGACCGAATGCCTCAGCTAACCTACGCTGCATGGCCTCCCTGATCCTGCAAAGCCTGCGGAAGGATCCTCGTGTTCTTCGGATCAAGGAGAGTGACCATTACTGGCTGGCCACTCTCCTTGATCCACGGTACAAGGGTAAGGTTGCGGACCTTATCTTGCCGTCGCAGAGGGAGCAGAGGATGAGACATCTCAGGGAGGCCTTGCAGAAAGGTCTGTGCAACGCGTTCCCAGAAACTGGGAGGTTACAAACTCCTGGTCCTGGACGACGAGTTGCTGAGGCTTCGGTCAGTAGCAGAAGGAGCGGTGGGGAAGGTGGACGTCTGACCGATGCGTTCAGACAATTTTTTAGTCCGCAGCCCCAAGGTATGATCGGTTCCAGCAACCATCGCCAGCGTCTGATATACATGGTGCAGGAATACCTAGGGGCAAGGTCAGACTTGGACACCTTTCCCACCGAAAATCCTCTGGCTTACTGGGTCCTGAGGATGGATCACTGGCCAGAGCTTGCACAGTATGCAATTGAGCTACTGGCCTGTCCTGCATCCAGCGTTCTTTCCGAACGCACATTCAGTGCTGCTGGAGGATTTGTCACCGATCATAGGGTGCGCCTGTCCACCAACTCGGTTGATCGACTGACCTTCATAAAAATGAATCAGTCTTGGATCACCACCAGCTACCAGACACCTGAAGCGGATATAACGGAATAATTTATAATGTCACATCCCTTCAAGACTGCCTATGCTGATGCTGAGTGACTGTCCTGTTATGTTCACTGACTATCCTCTTCCTCCTCCTCAATGATCCATGCCACCACACCAGTGCCTAAGGCACAATTTTTCAGCCCCTGTATAACAGGGGCGTGTAATTACAATTTTTTAAAAAGATGCTTCGCAACAGGTGTGACTGCTGTGTTTAGAGTACAGTATCTGTGAGGGGTTGCAGTGTTGTGGCACCAGCACCAGTGCCTAAGGCACAATTTTTCAGCCCCTGTTGGGGCGTGTAATTACAAATTTTAGGCAATGCTTTGCAACAGGTCTCATTGCTGTGCTCAGAGTACAGTATCTGTGAGGGGTTGCAGTGTTGTGGCACCAGCACCAGTGCCTAAGGCACAATTTTTCAGCCCCTGTATAACAGGGGCGTGTAATTACAATTTTTTAAAAAGATGCTTCGCAACAGGTGTGACTGCTGTGCTCAGAGTACAGTATCTGTGAGGGGTTGCAGTGTTGTGGCACCAGCACCAGTGCCTAAGGCACAATTTTTCAGCCCCTGTTGGGGCGTGTAATTACAATTTTTAGGCAATGCTTTGCAACAGGTCTCATTGCTGTGCTCAGAGTACAGTATCTGTGAGGGGTTGCAGTGTTGTGGCACCAGCACCAGTGCCTAAGGCACAATTTTTCAGCCCCTGTATAACAGGGGCGTGTAATTACAATTTTTTAAAAAGATGCTTCGCAACAGGTGTGACTGCTGTGCTCCAAGTACAGTATCTGTGAGGGGTTGCAGTGTTGTGGCACCAGCACCAATGCCTAAGGCACAATTTTTCAGCCCCTGTTTAACAGGGGCGTGTAATTACAAATCTTGATCTAATAGTTCACAGCAGGGCCCATTCCTGCGCCCACCAAGAGTAACTATGAGGGCCTACAGTCTTGTGGCAACACCGTCCACCACCACCACCACCACCAAAGGCCCAATTTTTCTGCCCTGTTCAACAGGTGCATGCAATTACAAATCTTGATCTAATAACTCACAGCAGGGCCCATTCCTGCACCCACCAAGAGTAACTGTGAGGGCTTACAGTCTTGTGGCAACACCGTCCACCACCACCACCACCACCACCAAAGGCCCAATTTTTCTGCCCGGTTCAACAGGTGCATGCAAGTACAAATCTTGATCTATTAACTCAGAGCAGGGCCCATTCCTGTGCCCACCAGTCTTGTGGCTACACCAATATCTAATAGGGCAAATTTCTGCAGAGTATATACGGCAGGCCCCTACTTTCAAACATCCAACTTACAAACGACTCCTACTTGCAAACGGCAAGAGAAAACAGGAAGTGAGAGGAAATCTACCCCTAGGAAGGAAAATTCTATCCTGTTAGATTTAATTTGGGAAAAAGGTATCTCCTCTCTACTGATGCTTTATCACCAATCCTTGTTTCAATTAAAACCCCACTTTTCCAAAAACATTTGTCATTGGGACGGAAAGTGAGGTGACATGTTCTGAACAGATGTGCAAAGACAGCAAATGTTACAGGGGTGATAACCCCTCCCTATGTTCTCCAAAAAGCTTAAAAATTGATTTTTTTGGGATGTAGCTACACTTCATAATGTACCTGTTCAGATTCTACTTAAGAACAAACCTACAGTCCATGTCTTGTTTGCACCACCTATATACTGCTGTTCAGAGTATATAGGGTTGTAGGTATAGGGTTTTATTTTGGGTGCGGGGTCCCCCTTAGTATCCATACAAGACCCAAAGGGGCTGGGGTGGGGGGGGGTGATGGGGTAGCCATGCCATTTTTCTCAAGGATTTTCAGCCATATGGCGGCCAGGACAAGACATGACATTAAAGCCGCAAGTGGCTTTAAATGGCTTCTTTTTTTCCTTTACAAATGTCATTTTGTGCAAGGACAGTTCTAAACACGGGAAACACGTGCCACTTCACAGGCATACTTTAGACACCCCCCAGGTACCGTATTTAAAGGAAAATTTCACTTTTTTTTTTTTCACTTTATGCATCATTAAAATGACTGCTCCCGAAAAAACTTTAGTTTTTAAAATTTCTTTTTGCATTGATATATGTCCCCTGGGGCAGGACCCGGGTCCCCAAACCTGTTTTATAACATTAACATGCATATTGGCCATTGTAATTAGCAATTTTGATTTCGAACGTTCGCGTCCATTATAACGAATAGGGTTCGAAAATTCGCGCGAACTTTCGGTCCGTTCGAAGGTTCTGGTGCGAACCGAACCCGGGGGTGTTCGGCTCATCCCTACTCCAGAATAGTATATATTTTGTGAAAGCAGAGGCTCTGTAGAACAAAGATATGGTAGGTTGACAATTATTTGCGCAACTGTTTTTCAAATATATATTTTCCAGGAAAAAAAAGAAAAACACTAAAATAACTTATTGCACACAAATACAATTTCATTGCCAATTTTGTGTATAAAATAAGAGGTGAAATAGAGTAAAGGGATACCAAATGTCAAGCCTTAAAACTGTATGCGCCAACAAAATGGCAACAAACTATGGTACGCACAGTTTAGGAGAGTTTATCGTTTTTTTTCTGCCAGAAAGCTCTAATCAAAAATGCAAACCAGAAGGGTTTTTTTTTCCTGCTTCTAAACGCTGAGCTTAAAATATGCCTCTGATCGTCCTAATGTTCATGGACACATAGGATAAAGGTGAGCCGCTTCTTCAGGCAAAACACAAAACTCCTGTAAAATTGAAAGTAAAGCCTGCCATAGAAAGCTTTCTGTTTGCAGGAAAAACATTGCTCGGCTCCCACATCAACACAGTCAGTGCAGTGTTAATGGGGGAATCCCTACCACGGAGCCATTGTGGGACAGTCGCTAGCAGCAATCACATGTAAAATACGGCAGGCTGGTTGCACCCAAGTTGATCTAATGATCGGTACATTCAGACTGCCCATGCATGGTTCGAATCTCGCCCGGTTCTTGCTGAACTGGCCGAGAGTCTACATCTATGGTCGGCTTAAGAATTTTAAAAATGTTTTTGTGAAAAGCTCTTTTATTCTGTTTTGTAGAAAACATTAAAATCACATAGAACAAGGACAGGACAAAAAGACTAAGCCCACGTAGGGGCTGCTTCCCTAAAAACCGCACACAATTACAAAATGAAAACATCTAAACCATAATAAAGAAACTAAGATAAAATAAAGGTTAATGTGCATGGCTCGAGAACAAGTATTGAGAATACACAGAAGTATTATACCCTGTTAGGAAACCCACATCACCCAAGATAATGCTTTGAGGACTTTTTGAATCTAATGGAGTGGCTGTTGAGGTGCCATCTAGCCAACAAGACCTAACTTTATTAAAAGTATTAAGGCTACCTCTATTAAGGTAAGTATCTTGGTAATGGGGTAAGTTGGAGTTAACCAACTGCATCCAAATTCAGACAGAAGGAAGGGAAGAGTTTTTTTCAAAATAGTGTAATGGCTTTCTGGACATAAAAGAGCAACAGACTTAAGCCTCGTACACACGATCAGATTTTACGCAGACAAAGCGTAGGACTTTTGTCCGAAGGGCGTTGGCCATGAACTTGTGTTGCATACAAACGGCAAAGAATTGCCGGCCAACAAACACGAAACAATGTGGTTTTTCAGCTTTAGCGCCACCCTTTGGGCAACTTCTGCTAATGTTGTGTTATGGTTAGCATTGCTTCTGAGCATGCATGTTTGTACTTTGGATTTTTGTCCGAAGGACTTCTGTACACACGATCAGATAACCCGACAGCACACATTTGTTGTCAGAAAATTTTAAAGCATGCTATTCAACATTTGTTGTCGGAAAATCCAACAACAATTGTCCGATGGAGCATACAAACGGTCGGATTTTCTGAAAACAGCCTGTCATCACACAATTCCTGTTGGAAAATCCGATCGTGTGTACGAGGCTTTAGCGTTCGCAGTGCGAGGCTAAAAAATTATAAAATAGGACAGGAGCCAGTACAACTGTGCAAGACAAGGGAAGGCTGGATTGCAGCTTTAGGAATGGAAGGAAAGAAATCTTCTTGTATTACCTACAAGATTGTCTTCCAGCCTCAACTGGGATTTAAAACAGACAATAAACGTGAAGAAGGCAGACTGAGTGTGACATGCGGTATGAAAACCTGCCACCCTCAAGCGGATTTTGTACTCCTGAGATCTGTCACAATATTCTCTTTGGCTTGTTTACAAGTCATGTACAGTGCACATAGGATATTCCAAAAAATTGAAAAGTCTCTGCATGCTGTAAAGGTGAACCAGTACTTCGCTAATGCAAGTCTCTTTAATGCAGACCTCCAAAGACACGCATACCTATCTTGAGTTCTTTCAAATAAGGTCAATATCGAGGATAGGTGAATCTTGAAATAGGTATGTGAAAAGTGATTATTATTGCTCCACCTACTGGCATATTTAGCTGAAAAAATAAAAGATATTAAATTCTTTGCTCCTGCCCAAAAAATAGGATTTTTTGTACTCGCCGTAAAATTCTTTTCTCTGTCGTCCATGGACGGACACAGCTCCTTAAATCTTGACATGTGGGGTATGTTCCTGTTCACAGGAGAGGACTAGGCAGAACATGTTAGTTATCTTAATACATGCAACTTTAACAGAGTTGAACAGCCCCGCCCAGGGGGCGGTCCCTCCGTACATAACCCTCCACCCTGCAGACAGCAGCCTCAGTTCGTAGAAAAGCAGTACAAACTAAAAAAGGAGGGGTGGGTGAGAGAAAAGGATTTTACGCTGAGTACAAAAAATCCTATTTTCTCTTTTCGTCCATGGACAGACACAGCTCCTTAAATCTTGACATGTGGGACGTCCCCAAGCAGTGTCAGAAAAAACGAGGGGTGGGAACAGCAAACAAAAGACGACTTAACTTCACCCCAAAGAAACAGAGCTCCTCAACGGAGGAGTTGCAACCTCAAACAGCCGCCAGCAAAACCTTGCGGCCAAAGGAAGCATCCGAAGATGCACTCACATCAACCTTGTAAAACCTTAAGAAAGTGTGAACAGACGACCAGGTCGCCGTCTTACACACCTGTGAGACAGATGCTAGATGTCGGAAAGCCCAGGAGGCACCAATTGCCCTGGTCGAATGCGCCGTGACAGGAAAGGAAGGCACCCACCCCTGAAGGGCATAGACCTGGATGACGGTCTGCCTGATCCACCCAGAAATTGTGGCTGACGAGACCGCCAGGCCCTTCTGTGGACCAGACACCGACACGAACAGTGAGTCAGAACTCCGGAACGGAGCAGTAGCAGACAGGTACACCCGTAGGGCACGCACCACGTCCAAGACATGTAGCGCAGCCTCCTTGGGATGCGACGGCCAAGGACACAAGGATGGAAGTACAATCCTCGTTTAGGTGAAAAGCCGAAACTACCTTAGGAAGGAATGAAGGTTGCGAGCGTAGCACCGCTTTATACTTATGGAGGACCAAGTAAGGTGACTTGCAAGACAAGCAATGGCGTCCCTAGGGGGGCCCTGGCCCCCCAACATTATGCTGTGCCCCACCATTTTTTTTGCATTTTTTTTTTCGCTCGGGCTGCTGCTGGGGTAACAGTCTATCCTGAGAGGGAGAGCGTCCCCAGTCAGCTCCTGCGGGGGATTCCTCCCCCCTCCCTCTGCTCGCTGACACTGCATAATGCAAGCACTCACACAACCACAGCCGCCCGATCAGCTCCTTTCCCTGCATCCTCATTGGCACGGAGAAGAGCGAGTTGCAGGAAGGACTCCACGAGCACTGTGGGAGGGGGGCCCAAGCCTTCATCTCAGTTACTGAAAAAACAGACTGATTTCTCCCGTCCTTAGGACAGTAGAACCAGCCTGTAAATTCCGAGAATGGTGACTGCAAGCTGAGCCGAGTGTCAGTCTATGACACTCTTTCACAGCCCACCGAGTCCAGCCACCCCCCTCACTCTCCTCACATACGAGCAGGGAGGAATACAGCTCCTCCTCCTCCTTCCAGTCCCGCCCAGACTATCCCGGCGTGCTGTATCTGAAGAGAGGGGATGTGGGCGGGAAATATGAAAATCAGCAGCATTCCTGGCTGTGTGTGAATGATGCCTGAGATTCTAGCCTGGACCGTGGGTAAGTGGGTGCACTGCAGACTGCAGTACACTGTAATCACTGAACTGCATTATCTCCATCCCTTCTCTCCCCCATCTGTCTCCCTCCCCCTCTCCTGTTCTTTCAAGACATTCACAATTTACTTTCACTTTCAGTTAGGCAGGTAATAGACGGTGCACATTTCTTTCCTGCATCCACAGATTGCAGGAAAGAAACTTGCATAATTCCCCCATCAACACAGACAGTGCTGACAGGGGAATATCCCTCCTGCCCAGCAATTGTATTCTCCCGACAAACAGTGATTATCACTAGTGGCTATAGCAATCACTAGTGATAATCATAAGAGAATCTGCTCATTAATGATTCGAATCTCAGCCAGTTCCTGCTGAACCAGCTGAGATTTAAACTGTCTATGGCTGTTCTTAGCTCTTAGGCAGCCCATACATTGATCACTTTTTTTCATTCAACCATTAGGTTGAATGAAAAAAAAAGGAAATGATCCAATTCCCCTGTAGCGGGGTCTCCCCTCTCTCTCTCTATCTTTATCGGTTATTTGTCTGTTGTCTAGGGGTACCTGGGAGAGAGAGATAAGACACACCACGGTCCATGTCCTCCATAGCTAAGAGGTGAAGGCCAGCAAATTGGGTTTTGTGTAGGTGTCCTAGAGTCAAGTCCAGTACTTTGTTCCTGACTCCTTTGCTCCTAGTAACCAGAGTTCCACACAGTGAATAGGTCCAACTCAGTTTTATTCTTCTTGCCAAGCAATAAAACAGTTTCTTTACTTTGGAAAATGGGGACAGATCAAGGCACAATCCTTTCCCTTCTGCTGCTGACCACTGTGCTGTCACCAGTGGTAAATAGTCACTGCCACTGACTAGGTGATGTAGAACGTGAATTACCTTCGCTCACTCTGCCCCTGTCAGAGGAAGAAATCCGTCCAAGGGAGAAATGGAGGCCTCTTCGTCACCAGCGATGCTGCGCCGGACTCTTCAGAGAAGTTACTGCACACCAGTCCTCACAAACTCAGACATGGGCACCCAAGGAGTTGGGGCCCCCTCGGATTCCTCCACCCTCGCGGAACTCAGTCGAAGGTACTGAGCCCCAGGGATCCGCCATAGTACCTCACCCCAGGCTAAAGGTGCCTGAGATGGACTCCATCTCCGCTCCGGCCAGGTCAAGGGCACCTAGGCTTGGAACACCGGAACGCCAGCACCCAAGCTGAAGGTGCCTGGGTGCGGCCGCATCTTCTGGCTCCGGACTCTAACCCCGTGATTAGGGCGTCCGCCCCTTTTACGACCTCTCCCTTCGCGCCACAGCGGGTTCCCCGCCCGCTGCACCAGCTCCAGGGGAGGACAAAAAGGTACAGTCTTGCGGTGCGAGCCCAACCCCGGTCCAAGGCAACAACGCCACCTATAGGCCGGCGGGAACTTTACACCACCAGAGTCCTCCAAGATTCACAAAGGGAACCTTGAATTTCCTAACAATCAAGGCATCTGGGTTACACTACCACCCAGATGCTTCCCCCTAAATTCAAGTACCCGCTACACCATCTACACATTATAGGTGGATGGGGGAATGTTCCCAGTGTGGACCAGTGCTGGAACAACCAGAGTTGCTGTCCTGTCCCGGCTATTCACATCGCTGGTCTCTGTCTCCATGGTAGTGGCGGCAGCACATTGGAAGCCAGTGCTGGTTACTTTATGGGGCTGATGTACAGGAGGGCCAGCACAATTTGTTGTTAAAGATGGGCTGGGCATGTTCAAAATTCCACATGCCAGAGCCTGCCAGGAAGCCCACACTGCACAGCGCTAATCACAGGCAATGAGACATTTCCCGGTCCGCAGCTCCACAGATCAGGAAATGTCTCACTGGCTGTGATTAGCACTGTGGATTGTCGGCTTCCTGGCGGGATCGGGCATGTGGGTTTTAAAACACACCCGAGCCCATCTCTATTGGTTGTAGACAGTTGAGCTCCCTGCAGGTTGCTTAGCAGCAGTGGAGCCTTCTCTGACATGCTGATCGTGATGCAATCCAGATGATGCTCCTAGTCAAATCCTAGTGTTAAATATCAGTGATTTTATTTATCAAAGCCCACGCTTTACAGGTATAGAGCCCACATGGCTGCTGAACATACGGTTGATTATATATATGTGGTTGTACTCTTGATGCTAATAAATACTGTGTTTATTAGATCTGACTGGGAGCATCACTAGGATCACATCCCGATCAGCATGTCAACAGAGAAGGTTATACAGCATTACTGCTGCTAGGTGACCAGCTGGGGGCTCGGCTCTTTATAACCAATAGTGCCAGCCTTCCCCTACATGCACGCATAATGTCACCAGCACAAAGTCCTAATAGACTGCCGCCGGTACCAAGGAGACAGATGCCAGACCAGCGCTGTCAATAACAGGGACAGGACAGCTGGGGAACCCCACAGTGGCAGAACACCAGGGCCCGGTGGCAAGACAACCTTTGCAACCCTGATAGTTCTCCCACTGCTTTGGACCCTTATATTTTTATGGTGTGCTGGTGACATATATCTCTTGTTTTCTGCCACCCTGGTGGGGCCCCAGTATAGTAGGAAGGGCGCTCACTGCAGAACATGTGAAAGGGCCCATTGTAGGATCGTAGTAAAGGGCCCCAGGATATATATATATATATATATATATATATATATATATATATATATATATATATATATATATATATATATATATATATATATATAATTGCATTTTATAGTTGGCCCCCCTACTTTTGTCCCTGTCCCCCCATGTGCCCCCCCTAAATATGAAAGTTGGAGACGCCACTGAAGACAAGGCCGCCAATTCAGAAACCCTTCTGACCGATGTAATGGAAACTAGAAAGGCAACTTTCTGAGAAAGCGTTGAGAGGAATCTCCCTGATGTTCTCAAAGGGAGGCTCCTGAAGTACCGAGAGCGATAGATTAGAGGCCCACGGAGGAAGCGGTGGTCTAATCGGGGAAACCACGTGTCGGACCCACTGTACAAACGTACTTACCAGTGAGTGAGTCGCCAGGGATCGTTGGAAGAGGACAGCCAAGGCTGAAATCTGTCCCTTAATAGTGCTTAAGGCAAGTTTCAGATCCACTCTGCGCTGTAAGAACAGCAGGATCCGAGAAACCGAATAAGCCCGTGGGCGCCAAGCCATCTCTTCACACAGAGATGTAAGCCCTCCAAGTGCGATGGTAGATCGTCCGGGAAGATTTCCGGGGCCTCAACATGGTGGAGATTACCGAATCTAACAGACCAGGGCCCCTTAGTACCTGGCTTTCAATAGCCATGCCGGTAAAGCCAGCGACTGTAAAGCAGGATGTAGTATGGAACCTTGAGACAGAAGGTCCTCCCACATGGGCAGCCGCCAGGGAGCATCTGCTACCAGTCTCAAGAGGTCGGCGTACCAGGGACGCCAGGGCCAGTCTGGGGCGATTAGAATCACCAGAATCCCCTCGGCCTCCACTCTGCAGAGCAGACGAGGAAGCAATTTCATTGGGAGAAGGGCATAAATTTACTCGATACTGGCCCCATTGAGCCACCAACGCCTCTGCCCAGGGATCCCAGGACCTGGCCACAAACCTCGACACCTTGCGATGGAGTCGGGAGACCAGGAGATCCACAACTGGTGTGCCCCATTTCTGAAAAAGGAGTTGAAACACCTCAGGGTGTAACGACCATTCCCCTTGGTCCAGCATCTGGCGACTCGGCTAGTCCGCCTGCCAGTTTTCTACGCCCAGAATGTAAATAGCCGATAGAGCCGCCACGCTCCTTTCGGCCCATCTTAGGATGTGAGCGACTTCTGACGCTGCGGCCAAGCTCCTTGTTCCTCCCTGATGGTTGACAGAAGCCACCACCGATGCGTTCTCCAACTGGAACCGGACCGGACGCCCTTGAAGTCTCTGTGACCACTCGGAAAGGCACAGTCTGATCGCTCGAAGTTCGAGGACATTGATCGGCAGGCGAAATTCGTCCGGAGTCCAGCAACCCTGGGCCGATTGGACCCCCCAGACTCCTCCCCAACCTGTGAGGTTGGCGTCCGTCGTGATCACAGTTCAATGGAAAGGAAGGAACAACCTCCCGGACTTAAGAGCCGGGGATCTCAGGCACCCTCCCAGGGAAGCCTTGACCAGGTGACTTAGCTGAATCCAGAGACAATGGAGATCTGTTTCATTGGGACAGGATCTCATTCTGCAATACTCAAGTGTGGAATTGGGCATTAGGTACTCCCTCGAAGGAGGCCACCATGAGGCCCAGAACTCGCATGTAAAAAAAAACGAGAGACAACCATTTGCGGGATGCTAACAATTTCACCGCCGACTGGAGCGTCTGCAACTGCTCCAAAGGAAGGAGGACCTTCGCCTCCGAGGAGTCCAGGATCCAGCCTAGGTACTCCAGACACTGAGTCGGCACCAACACTGACTTCTGTACGTTCAAGTGCCCAACCAATGTCCCGGAGGGTCTGACTGGCTATAGACATGTCCTCCTCTAATTCGGAGCCAGAAGCAGCTCTCAGAAGAAGATCATCCAAGTAGCCCACGACAACAATGCCTCGCTGTCTCAGCAAAGCCAGATCGGGGCAAGCACCTTGTTAAAAACTTTTGGTGCAGACGCTATGCCAAATCGCAAAGCGCAGAAACCTCTGATGGCTGTTGCAGATGGGGACATGCAAAAATGCGTCCTTGATGTCCAGGGACGAATAGATTCCATCCTGAACTTTCGCACCCTCACAAAGGTATTGAGGGCCCTGAGGTCCAAGATTGTCCTTCTTTTGGACTACCAACAGATTCAAATAGAATCCCTGAAACCTTTCCTCCAGGGGCACAGGTAAAATTACTCCGCACCTGAGCAAGTCTTGTACAGCTCCATCAAGCAGACCGACGAGCCGGAAGGAGAGGAAGATTTGAGGAAAAGATTCGTTTGGTGGACAAGAAAGAAACTATCTTGTACCCCGAAATGACCACCTCGCAAACCCACTGGTCAGAGAACAGGGAGGTCCACCGAGCTGCAAACTCGCTAAGCCGTCCCCCCACCCTTGAGTCGGGCGGGGGCAAATTTCATGCGGTAGCAGGTTTGTTAGCCGGCTTGTTCGGCTTCCGCACCCAGGGACGCTGCTGTCCCCCAGCTGGAGCCTTGTCAGTCTGGGAGGAACTGCTGGCTGACCCTGACTGCCGAAAATACTGCTTCTGCGCGGAATAGGCGGGCCCCGGCCAACGGCGCGCTCCTTCCCCATAGAGGACTGTGGGAGAAGTGTGCTCTTACCTCCAGTGACAGCCTTAATAATGTCGCCCAGCGAGGTACCAAAAAGCCTCTGAAAGGCAATCTGCCAGAGCTCACTTGGGTGCTTGGTCAGCAGACCAGCATTCCAGCCAAATCAGGCGGCGCAGTACAACCGCCGATACAGAGGCTCTGGAAATCATTTTGCATACACACACTGAGTATGTATTAGTGTATATGTTTTTACTGTGGCGCCAAAGGCGCGCATGTCTTTGGAGTTAGGGAGGGAACCAGAGTACCCGGAGGAAACCCACGCAGACACAGGGAGAACATGCAAACTCCAGGCAGATGGTGACGGGTCGAACCAGTGACCTCCTGCTGCCAGGTGAGGGAGAAAACCACTATGCCACTGTGCTGCCCTCCATTCAGTGAATGTCTGAGACACCAAAGGCGCAGCCAATATAGGTCGCAACACTGACCCCAGCATGGTGAACCTGGAGCCGGACACCACTTCGGACCTCTTATCATTAGGGTCCTTAAAGGCAGGGGTTCCCCCTACCGGGAGAGTGGTTACCTCATGAAGGATAACGAACCGTCATGCGCTGGGGGACCACAAAGGACCTCTGCAGCCGTTCCCATTCCTTATCTATGTACTTATCAAAGAAAGTAACATATAAGGAAAAACTGTCACAAATCGGTCAGATTTGCGTGACCCAAAAGGAGACAGACTCCTCTGCGGAAGTCCCAGCTGCATCTACCAGCTGAAGAGTGTCCCGCACAGCATCAGGAGTGCACTCATAAGTGCCCTGTCTAGCATTCCCCAGAAGGCGGCGGTGGGAGGGGGCGCTTTTTTACCCCCCTTACGCCCGCACGCCGTTTCTACCCTGGCAACAAATTCCAGGACTGTCTACAACGTATCCATGGAAACCGCAGGTGCAGGGGCACCATTAGCTGCCTCTGGCAATGTAGGGGAAGAAAGGTCACATACTGACCCCATAAACACCCACTGACAGCCCTCAGGGACCAAGTGAAAACACTTAAGAGTCCACCCTCCATGCTGCACCAACAGGGGGGGGGGGTGACTCACCACCCAGAAGGAGACCGCTCAGCACCGCTGCCCGCCTTGTATACACAGCGCGTGAGTTTTGACAAAAACTGTGAGGAGAATGAACTGTGCGCCGTTCAGAAAGCCAGTGCTAGAGGACAGACCCACTCCAAAATGGCCGCCAGACGCCTCAGATAAAAAGGTCGCGGACCACAATAAAATGGCCGCTCGCAATACCGACCTGCTCCACAGCGCGGCCACGGAAAAATGGCCGCCAATGGAAATTGTAATATAGAAAAAAATCAAACTAAAAATGGCGACAGCGCCGCAAAAAGCCCAAGCCCCGGGATGTGGACGAGAGGGCCTGCAGGGACTTCCCAGGAGACAGACCCCCCTCACAGAAAGCGGACCCCGGCACCCCACGTCCTCCACAGGGACTCGGAGCCCCCCCACAGGTACACCCCGGTCGCAGTGGGCCCTAGGGCAGGAGGGGAAAGGGCGACAGAGAGCAGGGAAAGGGAGGACAGGAGAACCCCTTAATCCCGGGAATGCCCAGCTGTTCCATCCTGCTTAGACAGGAGGAACCGTACTTACCCGTCCTTGCGAGGACATGCTGACGCGTCCGACAGACCCACAACCGATGATACGGAGTAGCTGTCGGCCCGGTCCACTGTGAGTGAGACAACAAGCAGCCCAGTCATATGTGTACCCCGGAGCATGTGCTCACCCAGCCACCCCTGGAGCCATGGGGTACGTCGTGGCAGAACCAGTGCAAAGCTAAGGACTGGCACGCTCGATGGCCGGAACTGGGAAGACTACAAGGATCTATAATATCCAGCCTGTCGCCCAGCCGGCAGTTGATAGAAGATATCACAAAAAAAAAAAAAATTCTTCAGTACTCTGGGCCGGAAGGGAGCCATGTCCTTCTCCTCTGCTAGGCAGAACAAAACTGAGGCTGCTGTCTGCAGGGTGGAGGGTTATGTACGGAGAGACCACCCCCTGGGCGGGGCTGTTCAACTCTGTTAAAGTTACATGTTTTAAGATAACTAACATGTTCTGCCTTGTCCTCTCCTATGAACAGGGACATAACCCACATGTCAAGATATAAGGAGCTGTGTTCGTCCATGGACGAAAAGAGAAAACTCTTTACTATTCTGTGTTTTAGAAATAATGCGGTATTAAACCCCAAACCACAAATGTAATAGATGCATAAGACATAGCGTCTTTTTTTTTTTTTCTTTTTTTTCCTCCCTCTAAATTCACTTGGTGATCTGGCCAGTAACACGCCTCCTGTCCCCACTCTGGAGCACAGCAGACAGCAGCATTATCAGTTTGGGAGGGAAGGGGGTAGTGTTAAATGTAGTAGCAAAAAAAAAAGTAAATACACTAATTAAAGCCATACTCCAAGTAGCACTTTATATAATCAGTTACAGCAAACAGTGTTATTTCTTTTGGGATAAAGCTTTTACATAAGTAAATAAAAGCTGATCATTGCAAGCCCCCCGAGCATGGTAAATGGTTTGTCTTATCCCTTAAAACTGATACATCTGGAAGAGAGCTTGTACTTTTGAAAAACAGACTCACTTGCTGGATCACCAGATGAAAATAGAAGAAAGCAAGCCTAAAAAAAGAAAGCCAATACAGACATCACATCTAAGAACCGGTAAGCAGAGCTGCACGATTCTGGCCAAAATAAGAATCACGATTTTTTTGCTTAGAAAAAAAGATCACGATTCTCACGGTGTAACATTATCTTACACATCATATAAAAAAATTGGGCTAACTTTACTGTTTAGTTTTTTATTAATTCATTAAAGTGTGTTTTTTCCAAAAGAATTGCGTTTGAAAGACCACTGTGCAAATACAGTGCGACATAAAATATTACAACAACCGCCATTTTATTCTCTAGGGTCTCTGCTAAAAATATATATATATATATATATATATATATATAAAATGTTTGGGGGTTCCAAGTAATTTTCTTGCAAAAAATACTGATTTTAACTTTAGCCTTAAAGCGGAGGTTCACCCAAAAGTGAACCTCTGCTTTTCGGAACCCTCCCCCCCTCCGGTGTCACATTTGGCATCTCTCAGGGGGGAGTGGGTGCAGATACCTGTATAAAATAGGTTTTTTTACTCACCGTAAAATCCTTTTCCTGGTGCCTTCCATGGCAGCATACTAATGGTTGATGGCTCCGCCCCCGATCAACCCCCAGGACCACGTAACTCTATAAAAGAAAGAGTTACTCCCCCCTTCAGACATTCTTTTTCCTGTCCTCAATCCCTACAGGATCAACTAATCAGCCTTACCTCACCGTCTCATGGTGCTACCGTTGCAGGTTCATGCTCTCCTGCAGTACGGAGTCCCGCATCTTGGGCTGCTAAATGCGCCATATAAGTGTGGGAGCCCCTTTTTCTGTGGATCTTTTTTGGGCATGAATGGCACACAGGAGCATATTTTCTCCTCAGCGGCAGTTACAATCCTCGAGTCACACATTGCTTTACCCGGGTAATGATCTCTATAAGCAGCGTAGCACTGCTGCATTTAAATGTCTGCTTTCTGCAATGTCTCTGGCTAGTGTGGACGCTTCGCGCGCCCCACACAGCCTAGCTTTACTCGTTCCGGGGGCGGAGTCACGGCATGACGCAATCGCGCATGCGCAATAGCCGGAGGAAGTCGCGCGGCGGCCATCTTGGTACACCCAAGCAAAAAATCCTATTTAAACAGCCTGGGACCACAATCAAATGGGAGATTGTCAGAAAATACACCTTGCTGCGAGTATTAACTATTCTACATGCCAGATGGAACCCAGCCAATGTAATTACCTGTGTGTTAATGCTAAAATTTTATTTTGCAGCGTAATGATGTTAAACATATAAATTTTTTTACAAAATTTACCCAGCTGCCCCAGTATTGCCGCATCAAAAAGATCCTCAACATACCACTAGGTAAGGGCTGCAACGTTAGGTAAGTTGTTTCCATTCAAAGAGCACTACTACTTTAGAGGATATATAGAAACACCAGTTGTTTTGTTTCTTTATAGCCCACGCCGTGAAGCAGCCCGCACTTCTTCTCATCGAAGTTCTCGTGACGGACGTTCGGGGGGACATAGAAGCTCGGGTCGCTCACCCTCAACCCATGCTTCCCGTAGTGACCGAAGGTCACCCCGCCACTCCTCAAGTAGACACGACTCCCAGCGCAAATCTTTGCAACCAGGGAGGAAGGATTGCTGGGTATGCGGCAAGCAAGCCTTACCAGACAAGCTAGCCTGTGGCCAGTGTTTTTTGGAGGCTACGGCCGACAGACAAGGGTCCATAGGCTCAATCAAAGAATTAGTCAAGGACACCATCAGGGAATTGGCCTCATCCCAGGATCAATCCACTCCACTTGTTGAACAAAGGGTAGCGGAGACAGCTAGGCTCCAGCCTGATTCTGAGCTCAATTCGGAAGATGACGGAAATATACCAGAAGAGGGCACATCACCCTTCGACTTTGGGTTAGTTGAACCCTTTATTGGCGCAGTTAAGGACGCAATTCAGTGGGAAGAAGATCCTGAACCTCCACATAAAGCAGGAAAATACTTCCCGCATTTGACCAGGAAGAAGTCAGCCTTTCCCCTAATAGAGGAGATTAAGGGGGTGGTATTGGAGGAGTGGAAGAAGGTAGATAAACGACCCTTTGCCTTCAACCGCTTTTCCAAACTCTACCCACTCACGGAAGGAGATGCTCAGATTTTTGATGCCGTCCCTTCAGTAGATGCATCTGTCATGCGACTGGCTAGGAATACAACACTACCTTTAGAAGATGCAGTCTCCTTTAGAGACGCCCTAGACCGCAGAATAGACGCCGATCTGAAAAAAGTATACCAAGCATCGGGGGGAGCCTGCAAACCGGCGGTGGCCCTATCCTCAATCTCCAAAGCCACCAGGGTGTGGACAAATAATATTGAAACGGCCCTCAGACGTGGCCTAGATACTGAAGAAATCATTAAAGCTCTAGATGAATTGAAGCTGACCTCTGATTTCATGGCGGAAGCAGCCATAGACGTTCTAAGATGCTCCTCCAGAGCAATGCTTTACTCTATCACAGCCAGGAGAGCGTTATGGCTTAAGCCATGGTCAGCAGACCCGTCGTCAAAACAGTCATGGTGTCGCATCCCGTATGACGGGAAGTCCTTATTTGGAGATAAAATGGATACGGCAATATCCAGAGTCACAGGCGGGAAAAGCGGTCTTATTCCCCAGGATAGGAGCAGAAGGAGGAAGTTTACTCCGCAGGCAAATTTCCAACAGAGATCAAGAGACTCCAGGGCTTATCGCCCGGGTAAACAATACAGAAGGGACTGGAAAGGCTCACAGGCCTCTTTCCTCAAACTAAAATCAAAGGCCCCTACACTGGCGATAGAAAACCAGAAGTCCTTTTGACACGCCCTCCACCCAAGCCGGGCCAGTGGGAGCAAGACTCAGATCCTTTGCCCGGGTTTGGGTGGAAAATTGTACAGACCAGTGGGCGGTATCCACAGTCCTTCAGGGACATTTCTGAAAATTCAGATCCCGCCCTCCATCCTTCTCCTACCAATCAACCAAGATACCAGCCGGAAGACAAAAGAGGGAAACACTTGTCCAATACGTGCAAATACTTCTATCTCAACGGGCAATCCTACCGGTTCCGGAATCGGAAAAGCACTTAGGGTTCTATTCCCCAGTCTTCTTGGTCCCCAAAAAAACAGGGGGCTGGGGACCGGTTTTAGACCTGAAAAGGCTAAACAGGTACCTTTATGTAGAACACTTCAAGATGGAGTCTCTGAACACGGTAATCCTTTCAGTACAGCCAGGGGACTGGATGGTGTCTGTAGACCTCCAGGACGCATATCTTCACATCCCCATCCACTACAACTTTCAACATTTTCTACGGTTTCAAATAGGCAACCTACATTTTCAGTTCCAGTGTCTCCCCTTTGGGATTTCATCAGCACCCAGAACCTTCACCAAAGTTCTGGTAGCCATCTTAGCCCCTCTTCGGGAGAAGGGCATACGAGTCCTACACTATCTGGACGACATATTAATTCTGTCTCAGCACAGAGAAGTTCTACAGTCTCACCTGCAGATGGTCTTGAACACCTTGACACAATTCGGATGGCTAATCAACCACTCGAAGAGTCAGTTTGTACCTACACAAAAAATGATGTACCTAGGTGCCTTATTCAACACGCCGAGGAAGTCAGTGTCCTTTCCACCAGCCAAAATTCCGGCGTTGGTGCAAAAGGTGAAGCACACATTGGGGAGTCACGCTATGCCAGCGTCAGATTGCCTGAGCCTCCTAGGGTCCCTCTCGGCCTGCATACCGATGGTAAAACGGGCCAGAAGCCACTTACGGGGTTTTCAACAAGGTTTTCTGAAGCAGTGGAGGAGAAAGCGTCTCGGTCAGAGGATAGCTATCACTCCCTCGATGAAGTCCAGCCTCTGGTGGTGGACAAGGTCTCCGAATCTACTAGCTGCTTGTCCTCTCGGCCCAATCTCATGGACCATTATCACATCAGACGCAAGCCAGCTGGGTTGGGGGGCACACCTCCAAGATCAGCTGGTTCAGGGCAGATGGAGTTTCAATGCGGAAGGGATGGTATCCAACATCCTGGAACTAAGGGCAGCATGGATGGCAATCCTGCATTTGGCTCCTCTCCTCAAGGGAAAATCCGTGCTACTACAAATGGACAACAGAGCGGCAGTAGCCTATGTCCAAAATCAAGGGGGAACACACAGCAATACACTAGCCAGCGAAGCAGCCCCAATTATTGCATGGGCCGAGAAGAATTTATTAGATCTCCAGGCTACCTACATTCCAGCCCCCGAGAATCAGCTAGCAGATCATCTCTCGAGATCCTTCACATCCAACAACGAATGGTCTTTGGATCCACAGGTTTTCAGCTGGATATGCCAACAGTTGGGGAATCCCCAGATAGATCTCTTTGCGTCTCCGCACAATGCGAAAGCACCTCTCTTCTTCACGAGGTCACCATCTCCGATGTCGGCAGGGGCGGATGCTCTAATCCAACCATGGGAATTCCAGATAGGCTACGCCTTCCCTCCGACACCCTTAATCCTCAGGTTTCTCCAGCGACTGACTCTAGAGAGGGTCACCATCCTGGCAGTTGTTCCTTACTGGCCGAGAAGACCGTGGTTTCCGCTCTTAGTAGAGATGGCCCTGGGCAACCCATTACCCCTCCCACCCACGAGCAAGCTGCTATCTCAAGGTGCTTTTCTACACCCGCATCCAGAGATCCTAGACTTGAGGGTCTGGAAGTTGAAAGGAGGAGGTTGGGCGACCTAGGTTGCTCTCGGGACATTGTACAAACGTTATTACAAGCAAGAAAGGCATCCACTAATGCCACCTACTGCAGAATATGGAAAAAATTCTCTACACTGGCCGAAACGAATCGTTTCAACCCTCTGAATCCTGGGGTCCAAGATATCTTACTTTTCCTGCAAAATGGTCTGGACCTAGGCTTAGGTCTCAGCACGCTAAAAGTGCATATTTCAGCCCTGTCAGCCTTTACAGACACACGCTGGGCACTAAACCCCTTGGTGGAACGTTTCTTGAAGGCGGTGTTAAGATTACGTCCTCCCAGGAAAACGCTGTATCCCAAATGGGACCTAACGGTTGTTCTTAACGTCTTAGCAAGCTCTCCCTTTACACCCACAGAGGAGTGCTCCTTGGAAGATATCACCGGCAAAACGGTTTTCCTGATCGCTGTCACCTCGGGTCGAAGAGTATCAGAGATACAAGCCCTAGGGGCAGAGGAGCCCTATGTCACCTTTTTTCCGGACAGGGTAGTCCTACAGCCTATCCATCAGTTTGTCCCCAAAGTGCCTTCAGTCTACCATTCCAACCAGGAGTGGGTACTCCCAGCTTTCGGAGAGGATCCATCCTCCTCAAAACTACATGAGCTGGACGTGGCCAGATCTCTAAAGCGTTATTTGGAGCTGACACAGCAGTTCAGAAGGGATCAACGACTCTTTGTTATCCCCAAAGGCACCAGAAGAGGCTTGGCAGCTTCTAAAACAACATTAGCCAGTTGGATCGTGAAAATAATCCAAAAGGCATACCGGGCTAGTGGTCTTCCAGTTCCAAACGCGGTGAATGCACATTCAACAAGAGGAATCGTATCATCCTGGGCGGCTATGGCTAGGGTCTCCCCGGAGACAATTTGTAGAGCGGCTAGCTGGTCATCGTTCAATACCTTTATGTCGCATTATAGCTTGGATCCTGCGGTCCTTACCTCCCGAGATTTTGGGAAAAGGACTCTGGAACTATCACTTTCAAAAAGTCATTAAAAAATTTATTATCGCAGTTCCCTCCCTATGAGCGAGTTATTTACCATTAGTATGCTGCCATGGAAGGCACCAGGAAAACGGAAAATTGAATACTCACCTTTCCGTAATTTTCCTTTCCTGGTGCCGACCCATGGCAGCATGCACCCTCCCTGCTATAATCCTTAAAGTTCTGAAGTCTAGTTACAAAGAATGTCTGAAGGGGGGAGTAACTCTTTCTTTTATAGAGTTACGTGGTCCTGGGGGTTGATCGGGGGCGGAGCCATCAACCATTAGTATGCTGCCATGGGTCGGCACCAGGAAAGGAAAATTACGGAAAGGTGAGTATTCAATTTTCTTTCTCGTACATCACGGGACACAGAGCGACATAGTCATTACTAATGGGTTATATAGTTACCGTCAGGTGCTGGCACTGGCAACTTCCAAAACCGGAAGTACCCTCCCCTATATAAGCCCCTCCCATCCGGGAGCACCTCAGTTTTTTGCCAGTGTCTAAGGTGTTGGCCAAGAAGAAACATGTGTTTTTCACTGAGCTTGCGTACAGGTTCTTTTGGGCCTCAGTAAGCTATTCCGGATCCGACCAAAAAAGCTTCATAGCTAAACGGTCGGTACCCGGGCCTTGCAGAGAAGAGCAAGGTTCTGCCTGTAATGCTTCTCTTAGGAGAGCTGGACCCTGGGATCCAGAGCTCTGGTCATACCCACGACCAAGATGTTTTCTGTGCAGGGTGCTATACAGGTCCAGGGGAGTGGAATCCTTGGGAACCCGGTCCCTGAAGGTTTGATTACAATGCCTGCCGTGATAGGTGAAGTTTGGGCTTTTGTGGACCAAACAAAGTCCTGCGGCGGGGAACAGGTAAGTGGGGGCCCCCAGGAACTTGGTTCTATTGGGGGACCCCCAAGCCTAATTTGTCTTTCTGTCTGTTACCTAACGGTATTCCCGCTAATATCTGTGCATGCCTGTAACTACTAAAAAAATGTAATAATTTTTAATGGTGGTCAAGAAAAAAAAAAAAAAAAAAAGAATGTTTTTTTATATATGTTTAGTATATTAAACTGCGGTACCTGTGTTTGTCCACTAGAGGCCGCTGTGGAATGTTTTTCTTGTCATATGGACTAGTTTCTTCTCAGAGAGCAAAGTCCAGGCAGCTGGTGAGTTCTCCTACAGGAAACTGTTTCCTCTGCCATGTTGCAGTGTTCGTCTATCCCCCGGCCTGCGGCAAAGGGGGCCCTGGCTCCTGTCCCTGGTTTCCATGTTTGAAAATTAGCGCCGAGGCGCACGTGGCCGCGCGCGTGCGCGTGCACGCGCCTCTATATATAGAGGTGGCCGGAAAAAGGGGCGGGGCCTGGGGGATGACGCTCTGTGCGCGCCGCAGCGCTTCTGCGCATGTGCGGGCGTCCCAGCAGGTTTTTAAAAAAGCCACATTATTGCAGTAAGCTGGCTATGAAGTACAGAGACAGAACTGGCAACATTTAAAGGCATACAGCAAGCGGTTGATACAGGCATCCCCTAGAAAGGCACATTAGTAGACACCAACTGTGATATAGCAGCAATTGTGCTAGACTATTCTCAGTAAAAGTGGTGTATTACGGCTGGAATACCTCAGCTTTAGGCTTAGGAATATGCAGTCCAGTAGCTCCGGAACTGAATCTTCCAGGAAGCGAAGGGGGTCTCATCGGGCTCTGAGGATCTTGGGCATACTCCTGCTGCACCAGTCTCCCCTGAAGTTCAGAGGTAAGTGACCGTAGAGACCCCGCAGGGGTACTTGGTACTGTGGCTGTCCTCAGTCACCTGCTCCTGTGTATGTAACAGAGGAGGTTTTTTCCTCAGCTCTGGGAGGATTAGAGAGAGATTGTCAAAATTTATCGCTGCCTCCCTGTCAGGGAAAGCACGCCCGATCTCCGTCTCCTCCTTCAGAGTGCCTGTTAGCAGAGCAACAGTCCCATACAGGGATCGACCTGCCTGAAGGGGATCAGGATAAGGTTGATTCTGTTATAGAGGAATCAACAGTGGGGGAACCTTTTCTCAGCATCTCAAGCTGAAAGATTATGGGTTCAGTCTCTGACTAACATGGTCCGATCAGCATTTAAAAATGCACCTTGCGGAACCATCAACCACTACTGTATCCTCGTTGGGGTCGCTAGAAGCCCCCAGACTGTTTGTTCTTTTCCACTTCACCCTTTACTGAAAGGGCTCATTTACCAGGATTGGGAACGTCCTGAGAAAATATTTATTCCCCCAAGAGATTTCCGGTGGTCTATCCCATGGAGGATAAGTTCATCAAAAAAAAAAAAAAAAGAAATGGAAGGTCCCTACAGGGACGCAGCCATCTCTTGTATGTATAAATCACTGACATGTCCAGTGGATAATGTCCAAATGTTCAAGAACCCAATAGATAAAAGATTGGAGTCCTTATGAAAATCTGCTTGGTGATACAACCAGCAGTAGCAGCTATTGGGGTCTGCTAAGCAGTGAAGGATCAGTTGAAACAGGTCTTGAGGGACTTGACAGATCAGCAGGCTTTGCCCTAGCTGATCTACCTAGAGCCTTAGGCTTTGCGGTTGACGCCATAGAGGATTCAGTCCATCAGGCCTCCCGCCTTACGCTATCTATAGTACATATGCGTAGGCTCCTATGGCTCAGAAACTGGTCTGCTGAAGCTCCCTGTAAAGAATGGCTGGTTAGCGTCCCATTTCATGGTGAACGCTTATTCAGGGAAAACCTGGACAAATATATCCAGAAAATTTCCAGCGGTAAAAATACGCTCTTGCCGGTTAAAAGCAGAGTTAGAGGTCCCTCTTTAAGAGGCCTGCTTCTCCAGTCCCTGGGGCATCGGCTGTGTAACAGTTCCGACGGCCTCCTCGGTCAAATCCCGGGGGTAAAAAACAGGGACAGTAGCAGGGTAATGAGAAACCCTGGGTCAGGGGAGGTACAAAACCTCCCCCAAAGTTAAATTCATTGAAGCCCCCACTCAGTCGGGTGGGGGGAGGACTCCAGTTGTTCGCAAAGAGACCTGGCGGGACACGATCAAGACAGATAGGTGCTCTCCGCAGTAGGTTTGGGATACAGTTTGGAGTTAAAAGACTCTCCTCCTTCCCATTTTGAGGTAAAACGTGCCAAGGGATCCCCGGAAGAGAGAGTCCCTCCTGTTGGCACTAGAACAACTATTGCTCCAAGGAGTAATTATGGAGGTTCCCCTGGAAGAATGAGGGTTCGGGTTTTACTCAAACCTCTTTACAGTCCCGAAGCAAACGCGGACGGGAGGCCCATATTAATTCTAAGAGGGCTATACAAATTCCTGTATATCAGGACTTTCCGATGGAGTCGATCCGATCGGTGGCCACTGCCCTACAAGGGGAGGATTGGTTAGCCACGATCGACATCAAAGATGCTTATTTGCACATTCCCACCTTTCCAGTCCACCAAAAATTTCTACGCTTTGCAGTAGAAGGGCGCCATTTTCAGTTCAGAGCCTTACCCTTCGGTTTGGCCACAGCACCAAGAGTGTTCACAAAAATTCTGGCCCTTTATTGGCCAATCTAAGAACACAAGGTGTAATGATAATGGCATATCTGGATGACTTGTTGCTGATAGACCACTCAGTGAAAAAACTAGACGTGGTCGTTCACAAGACGATCAAGTATCTGGAATCTCACGGTTGGATTATCAACCGAGACAAGTCAGCCCTAAAAACCAGTCAAAAGTCTGGAATACTTGGGGCTAAGGTTGGATTCAGGCCAGAGAAAAATATTCTTGCCTCGAGGAAAGGTGTTGTCTTTGAAAGATTTGATCCACTTAGTGGGTACAAAAAAGACAGCCGTCCATACGCCTGTATATGAGGCTGCTGGGAAAAATGGTGGCATCATTCGAAGCAGTACCCTACGGTCAATTCCATTCAAGGAATTTGCAAGGGGCCATACTGTCAGCCTGGAACAAAAAAGTTCAGGCCCTAGACTTACAATGTCCTTGTCCCCTTCCGTTCGCAAGAGCCTCCGTTGGTGGTGGGTTCCCCAGAATCTGGAAAAAAGGAAATCCTTCAGTCCGATTTCTTGGAAGGTGGTCACTACAGATGCCAGCCTTATAGGCTGGGGAGCAGTACTGGAGCAATAGTCTCTCCAGGGCAGATGGTCGGATGCAGAAAAGGCCCTGCCCATCAATCTCTTAGAGATACGAGCAGCCCGGTATGCCCTAGTAGCATGGACATCCAAACTCCAAGGGTCCCCTGTCAGAGTTCAGTCAGACAATGCCACAGCAGTGGCATATATCAATCGTCAGGGGGGCACCAGGAGTCGTGCAGCCCAAAGGGAAGTAAATTACATCCTGAGATGGGCAGAAAGATATGTCCCAGCCATATCTGCGGTATTCATTCCAGGGGTGGAGAATTGGAAGGCGGACTTTCTAAGTCGCCAACAATTATGCCCAGGGGAATGGTCCCTTCATCCCGAGGTTTTCCGGACAATATGTCAGCGGTGGGGAACACCGGATGTAGATCTACTAGCATCCAGGTTCAACACGAAAGTGGACAGGTTTGTCTCTTGGACAAGGGATCCCCTAGCGTGCGGCTCGGATGTCCTAGTGTTCCCTTGGGATCAGTTCAAGCTGATATATGCATTCCCACCGCCACAATTGTTACCTCGATTACTCCGCAGAATCAGGGTAGAAAAGAAACCAGTGATTCTGGTGGCTCCAGCGTGGCCCCGAAGAGCATGGTACGCGGAGATTGTAAAAATGTCTGTGGGGAGTCCTTGGACCCTCCCACATCGTCCGGACCTGCTTTCGCAGGGACCGATATACCACCCTTCCTTACCAGCCCTAGGTTTGACGGCCTGGCTATTGAAGCCCACATTCTAAAAAAGAGAGGGCTCTCTAATGCTGTGGTGTCTACCATGATCAATGCCAGGAAACCGGTATCCAGGCAGATCTACTATAGAATCTGGAAGGCGTACATCGCCTGGTGTGAAGCCAAGAAATGGCATCCACGTAAATACGTAATAGGTAGAATTCTGGACTTCCTACAATGGGCTGTAGATAGGAAGCTTGCCTTGAGTACTATCAAAGGTCAGATTTCGGCCTTGTCAATATTTTTTCAAAGGCCCTTGGCTTCGCATTCACTAGTCAAAGCCTTTATACAAGGAGTGATGCGTATTAGTCCTCCGGTTAATATTCCCATATGTCCATGGGATCTAAACTTGGTTCTGTCGGTTCTACAGAAACAACCATTTGAACCATTACAGCATATTTCCTTAGTGCTTCTCACCAGGAAATTGATTTTTCTAGTAGCCATTTGTTCGGCTAAAAGAGTATCGGAATTAGCAGCTATGTCCTGTAAGGAGCCATATCTGGTTATCCATAAGGACAGAGTAGTGTTACGTCCTCATCCAGCCTTTCTTCCTAAGGTGGTATCGAGTTTTCATTTGAACCAAGATGTGGTTCTTCCTTCTTTTTTCCCCAAGCCTACTTCGGTAGAGGAAAAGTTATTGCATTCTTTGGATGTAGTAAGAGCAGTTAAAGCTTATCTAAAAGCCACTGCTCAGATTCGCAGAACGGATACTTTGTTTATTCTGCCGGAAGGCCCCAGAAAGGGTCAGGCAGCGTCAAAATCTACTTTAGCCAAGTGGATTCGACAGGTCATAATACAAGCCTATAGCTTGAGAAGTAGACCGCCTCCGTTCAAAGTTAGGGCGCACTCCACGAGAGCAGTTGGAACTTCATGGGCAGTGCATCACCAGGCCTCCCTGGCTCAGGTCTGTAAGGCCGCAACATGGTCTTCAGTACACACGTTTACTAGGTTCTACCAGGTGGACGTTAGAAGTCAGGAGGATGTCGCCTTTGGGCGCAGTGTGTTGCAGGCCGCAAAAGATCCTCATGTCTGATAGCGCTCAGCTTATATATGGTGTATCCCCCCCCTCATTTGGCATTGCTTTAGGACATCCCATTAGTAATGACTATGTCGCTCTGTGTCCCGTGATGTACGAGAAAGAAAATAGGATTTTTATAACAGCTTACCTGTAAAATCCTTTTCTTGGAGTACATCACGGGACACAGAGCTCCCGCCCCTCTTTGGGGACACTTATTGCTTTGCTACAAAACTGAGGTGCTCCCGGATGGGAGGGGCTTATATAGGGGAGGGTACTTCCGGTTTTGGAAGTTGCCAGTGCCAGCACCTGACGGTAACTATATAACCCATTAGTAATGACTATGTCGCTCTGTGTCCCGTGATGTACTCCAAGAAAAGGATTTTACAGGTAAGCTGTTATAAAAATCCTATTTTCAGTTTTCTCTGAGTCCATGGACTGACAGCCTCTCTATTGACAAAGTGGGTATTATCCGTTAATTAGGAGTGACTAGGCAGAAAACTTGTAAAAAGTGTTGCATCACACCCTCTACAGTCCCGCCCAGGGGGCAGACCCTCTGGGTATATCACCTCAGTCTGCATCTCGCAGATCAGTTCGTCAAAAAGCAGTACAAAAACTTAAAAGGAGGGGTGGGTGCTGTGTCGGTTCATGGACTCAGAGAAAAGGATTTTACGGTGAGTAAAAAATCCTATTTACTCTTTCGTCCATGGACCGACACAGCCTCTCTATTGACAAAGTGGGACGTCCTAAAGCAGTGTCAGAGAAAAAATGAGGGGTGGTAACAGCATAAAAATAAACTTCACCCCAAACACAAAACGACACTCCTCCAATGGAGGAGTTGCAACTCTAAACAGCCGCTTGCAAAACCTTGCGGCCGAAAGAGGCATCCGAAGATGCACCTACATCAACTTTGTAGAATTTTGTGAAAGTGTGAGCGGACGACCAAGTCGCCGCTTTACATAATTGGGAAACAGACGCTTGATGTCGGAAAGCCCAAGAGGCACCTATTGCCCTGGTTGAATGCGCCGTGACCGGAAAGGGGGGCACTTAACCCTTTAAGGCGTAAGCCTGGATTACTATCTGTCGGATCCACCTAGAGATGGTGGCCGACGAGACTGCTTGGCCCTTCTTGGGACCAGCCACCGAAACAAACAGTGAGTCTGACTTCCGGAACAGGGAAGTAGCAGATAGGTATACTCTCAAAGCTCGGACAACGTCCAAGGAACGCAACGCCGACTCCTTAGGATTCGACGGGTGAGGACACAAGGATGGAAGTACGATGTCTTCGTTGAGATGAAAAGCCAAAACGACCTTCGGAAGAAAGTTAGGCTGCGGCCGCAGCACCACCTTATCCTTGTGGAAAATCAAAATAGGGAGCCTTGCAGGACAAGGCTGCCAGCTCAGAGACTCGTCTAACTGACGTAACAGCCACCAGAAAGACCACTTTCTGAGAAAGTGTCAACAGGGGAATATCTCTAATATTCTCAAACGGTGCCTTCTGAAGCACCGAGGGGACCAGGTTCAAGTCCCACGGAGGTAGTGGGGGACGGACCGGAGGGGCCACATGTCGAACCCCCTGTACAAATGTACTCACGAGAGAGTGAGTCGCCAGGGGTCGCTGAAAAAAGACAGCCAGGGCAGATATCTGTCCCTTAATCGTACTTAAGGCAAGCCTTTGGGACACCCCATGCTGTAAAAACAGCAGGATTCTGGAAACCAAATAAGTACGCGGATGCCATTTCATTTCTTCACACATGGAGATGTAGGCCTTCCAAGTGCGGTGATAAACCTTCCTAGAGGACGGTTTCCGAGCACTTCTCATAGTAGAGATTACTGAATCTGATAGGCCCCGGTCTCTCAGTACCTGGTTCTCAACAGCCATGCCGTTAAAGCCAGTGACTGTAAAGCAGGATGGAGTAGGGGACCTTGCGATAGCAGGTCCTTCCATAGTGGTAGGCGCCAGGGGACGTCTACTACCAGATGTACTAGATCGGCGTACCAAGGACGCTGAGGTCAATCTGGAGCGATTAGGATTATTGGAATTCCCTCTGCCTCCACTCTGCGGAGCAGAAGAGGAAGAAGCCTTAAGGGAGGGAAGGCATAGATTAGCCAATACTGACCCCACGATGCCACCAACGCGTCCGTTGCGTCTGCCCATGGGTCTCTTGACCGGGCCACAAACCTCAATACCTTCCAATTGAGTCGGGAAGCCAGAAGATCTACGTCTGGTGTGCCCCATCTTTGGCAGAGGAGTTGGAACACCTCCGGGTGTAAGGACCATTCTCTCTGGTCCAGCATCTGGCGGCTCAGGTAGTCTGCCTGACAGTTTTCCACACCCGGAATGTACACGGCCGACAGTGCCAGTACGCTCCCTCTCTGCCCACTTCAGCATGCGAGTGACCTCCGATGCTGCAGCTGAGCTTCTTGTTCCTCCTTGATGATTGACATATGCCACTGCTGTGGCGTTGTCTGACTGGATCCTGACTGGACGCCCTTGCAGCCTCTGAGACCATTTGAAGAGGCACAGCCTGATCGCCCGGATTTCCAGGACATTAATTGGCAGGAGGGCTTCCTCTGGGGTCCAGCGACCTTGCGCCGACTGAACACCCCAGACTTCCCCCCAACCTGTAAGGCTGGCGTTCGTCGTGATCACTATCCAGTAAACCGGAAGAAATTACTTCCCGGCCATTAGAGCCGGTGCTGTCAGCCACCATACCAGGGATCTCCTGACTAGGTGGCTCACTCGGATTTGATAATCCAGAGATGAAGGGCATCTGTTCCATCTGGACAGAACTTCCTTCTGTAACACTCGAGTGTGGTATTAAGCATATGGGACCGCCTCGAAGGAGGCTAATATGAGGCCCAACACTCGCATGCAAAAACGGAGTGACGACCAATTCCTGGAAGTCAGCTGCCGTACTGCAGCCCGGAGGGTCTGCAACTTCTCCACAGGGAGGAATACCTTTGCCTCTGAGGAATCCAGAATCAACCCCAGGTACACTAGGCGTTGAGTGGGCACCAATACTGACTTTTGCGTGTTTAGTATCCAACCACAGTCTCGAAGAGTCTGACAGGTAATAGACACGCTTACCTCTAATTCTGAGCTTGAAGGGGCCTTCAGTAGAAGGTCGTCCAAGTAGCCCATGATAGCGATACCCCGCTGTCTTAGAAGTGCCAGAATCGGAGCGCGCACCTTGGTGAACGTCCTGGGTGCTGAGGCAAGGCCAAACGAGAGGGCCACAAACTGGTAGTGGTTCTTCCCGATAGCAAATCGCAGAAACCTCTGGTGTCTGGAGTATATGGGGAACATGCAGGTATGCGTACTTGATGTCCAAGGAGGCCAGAAAGTCCCCCGGATGGAGAGCCGTGACTACAGATCGAACCGACTCCATCCGAAATCTTTGTACTTTCACAAAGCAATTGAGGGCTCTGAGATCCAAGATTGGACGAACCCCCTCCTTCCTCGGCACAATGAACAGATTTGAGTAAAAACCCTGACCTCGTTCCTGTTGCTGGAGATTGGAGGTGATGAACCTGTTCAGTGGACAAGAGAGAAATTCTATCTTGTAGCCTGAGGAGATTACTTTGCAAACCCACCTGTCGGAGACTAGAGCTGTCCACTGAGTCGCGAATTTGCTGAGAGCTGGGTGGGGGCGGACCTTCATGCGGATGCAGATTTGTCCGCAGGCTTGTTGGGTTTGCGTGACCAAGGACGCTTTTGTCCTTGGGCAGGCGCCTTGTCGGCCTGGGGTCTTTTCCGTGTCGCCCTAGGGGGACGAAAAAAACGCCAGCGTGCAGTAAAGGAGGGCCCTTGCCCTTGGCGTGGCCCCCTACCCTTGCTAGTTTAGGGAAGCAAAGTGCTTTTACCTCCTGTGGCATCCTTGATGTCTGTGACAGAACCCACTGTCACTGTGTGCTTTGGAAGGGACTGAGGGCGGGCCTCCTACCCACAGATTATGGCCCAGAGGAGACTGGAGACTCGGGGAGAAGCTGGCATTGAGATAATGTAATGCTACATCCCTTCTCCCCCATCCCCCCCCCCTCTTGTTGCTGTGTTTAGCTGTGTTGGTTCATGGCACACAGACAATGGTCTGGACTGCAGACATCTCTCCGCAGGGGATGTGTATTGAGGGGCTGCCTGCTTACCATAATCCCTTTATGTTTATCTGTAGTCTCTGTTTCAATGTACAAGTGTTCAGTTCCCATTGATTCTTCCTTGTCCCCTACCCCCCCCTCTATGACAAGGCTAAGGGGAGTGTCCCTAACTGTGTGTAAAAGTGTATGTTTTGGATTTAATAAACAGTTGATGCTCTGCATGTTTAACCCTCAACACCTGTGTGGATTGTCTCGAGATTGAGGGGTTAAGGGCTGGTTATGGCAAATCTGCAGGCTGCGGGTGCGTTTGGAGGACAGGAGACACAAGTCTGGCGGATGTGCCCATCTGGGGTATCGGAGATCCGTTACAATGTCCATCCAGAGAAGCCCCAAAAAGTCTGTCACCCTTAAAAGGCAGATCCAACAGGGCTTTCTTGGAAGTCTGGTCCGCAGACCAGCCCTTTAGCCAGATCAGGCAGCGTATTGCTACTGCATAAACCGAAGCTTTTGACAGCAGGGGAATAGTATCCATGTCTGACTCGCAGACAAACTTAAGGCCCTGGACTAACTGGTCGGCCAAAGTTATCTCATTAGGAGGAGCATCTCGCTCCTTTAACCCCTGGAGTAGCAATTTTGCCCATTCAGTAAGTGTCTGAGACACTAGGGCCCCCGCCAATGCCGGGCGTACTGCCGAGCCTACCACTGAATATAGGTAGCGAGCCAGTGCTTCAGCCTTCTTATCCACAGGGTCCTTGAAAACAGGAGCCCCTTCTTCTGGAATAGTGGTGGCCCTATTAAGTCTGGACACCGGAGGGTCCACTATAGGGGGAGAGGTCCATTTCTTCAGAAAACTCTCCTCAAAGGGGTACCGTACCGCAAACCTCTTTGGGGCTGTAAAGACCCTCAGTGGGTTCTCCCATTCCTTGTATAAGAGTTTGTCAAAATAAGACACACAAGGGAACACCTTAGCAGTGCGGGCAGGTTTACGAAACCCAAAGGGGACTGGAGTTTCTGCTGCTTCTGCAGTATTTTCCAAATTTAGCGTATCCCGCAATGCAGTAATAAGGTCAGATACCAAAGCCGTCTCGCGTACTGACCTGGACTTGGAGTCATCCTCACTGTCCGATTGGTCACGGTCTGCAGTCTCTGATGCGTCCGAATCTGGGCCATGAGCCGTAGCTGGACCTGGTTCTACATCAGAATTATCCCCGGAAGATTGCAGGGGACGGGGGCGTTTACTATCCCCTGTATTCCCGTGTGCTGCTTCCACCCTGGCAGCAAACGCCTCTAGGATTGCCGACATAGCAATCATAGACACCTCAGGGGCACCAGCTGCTAAATCTGGTGCTTCAGGGGAGAAGACATCTGGCTCATATGCCATGCTGACCCCACAGGGCTCCAGGCAAGATATCAATAGGCCACCCTCCTGCGCTGCAGAGATGCTGGGTTACCCAGAGGACTCACCACCCTGGACCGGTACTGCTATGCTGCCGTGTGCTGCGCCTGTGATGCTGTCCCACTGCTGCTGTGTCAGTCTGCTTCTTTTATCAGCGCTTCCTGTGTGAATTTTCGCGCCAGTGTAATGCACCCTAGAGGCCGGAGACTCTCGCAAAATGGCCGCCAAAAACGTCTGTATGGAAGATAATGTGGGCTCTAAGAAAATGGCCGCCGAGCCGAAGATAGAGGCCAAGCAGCCGTAGCCCACAAAAAGATGGCTGCCGAACGGCAATATATACATACAGGGTGGACAAACATGGCCGCTGATCAGTTGATAGAGGCCAGTGGGTGTGGACTACAAGGAAATGGCGCCGAAACCACAGGAAGATGGCCGCCGGGCAGTCACTAGAGGCCGAACCCGGCATGGACCACCACAAAATGGCCGCCCAAAGCATGGAGGAGGAAGCACACACAGGTAAGCAGAAATTACATTTCTTTTAAATGTTAGTTACAGCCAGCCCCGCTCCAGTGGAACCCCTTAGGTGACCCCCAGCACCCAGCAACCTTTAGCTAGAAGCCCAGGGAGGAGGGAAAAGGCAGGGAGAGAGGGGCCACAACCACTTACTTGGTCTCTCCAGGAATGTCCAGCCAAATCACCCAGCCGAGGCAGGGGAGTTTACTTACCTATCCTGCATGTATTATGCTGGAAGACATTCCAAACAGATCATCGTCCGCGCATGGAAGGTGACTGTTGGCCAGGCATGCTGTGATTGGACCCAAAAGGGACAATCATATGTATGCCCTGGAGCGTGACGCTCACCGGACAGGCTGCTGCGACTCGGCCGTAAGGTCAGCCGAAGCTGAGCGGTCCGATGCAAGCCTTGGAGCGTAGGCTCACCGGCCACCCGTGGAGCAACGGGCATGTCGTGGAAAACCCAGCGCGTAGCTAGGGTCGGCACACGCTCGATGGCCGAACTGGGGAGACTACAAGGATCGAGGATCCAGCCTGTCACCCAGTCGGCAGTTGATCGAAGATCGCAGGAAACAAAAAATGTAGCAAAAAAAATATATTTTTCCCCCGGACCAATGGGCCCGAAGGGAGCCATGTCCTACTCCTTGCTAGACAGAAAAAAACTGATCTGCGAGATGCAGACTGAGGTGATATACCCAGAGGGTACTGTAGAGGGTGTGATGCAACACTTTTTACAAGCTTTCTGCCTAGTCACTCCTAATTAACGGATAATACCCACTTTGTCAATAGAGAGGCTGTGTAGGTCCATGGACGAAAGAGTAAAGAGGTATTTTCACCACTTCGGGGTATAGACTCCCGCGGGAGACCCGCCCCTTTGCGTCACCCCCCCCCCCCCCCCGTCGTGTTCTGGGAAACACACGGCTCCCAGAACACAGCGGGGACCAGTGAGGACATCGCAGCGCAACTGGCGCATGCGCAGTAGGGAACCGGGCAGTGAAGGCGCAGCGCTTCACTTACCGATTGCCTCACCGAGGATGGCGGCGGGGTAAGCCGAGAGCAGACTGGTAGCTCAGCTTCGGCTGCCAACGTCGCGGGCGACCTGGACAGGTAAGTGTCCATTTTTTAAAAGTCACCAGCTGCAGTATTTGTAGCTGCTGGCTTTTAAAAAAAAAATTCCGGTGAACCGCTGCTTTAAAGTGGTTAAACTTCCCTCATTTACAGACCGAAGTTCATCCCTAAGTGTTACAATGTATCTCTTTATCTCCATCTAAGCGATGATGTCATAAACTTGGCAGGCTGCCTAGATTTTTTTTTGTCAGCTGTTAGCAGAGAACTCTGCATAGAATCAGGATTTTTTTTTTCTTAAGATGGGGGGGAGAAGAATCACAATCTGATTCTTTAACGATTAATTGCGCAGCTCTAGCAGCAATATAATAAATGTTTGCTTTTAGGTTTGGATTTTTTAGTAAAGCTGGGACTTAAAGTGTCACTAAACCCAGGACCTTGCATTCACTATATCTGGTCTCCCACAGTACACAGGAAATTTTAGTAAAACTGCTAAACACCCTTTCTCATAAGCAGTATATAGCAGTCTTGTGACTTCTGTCACTGTGTGCTTGAAGCTTGTAGGAAGAGTTTTCATTTTCCCCTGACCCTCTGTCTGGAGATTGCCGATTGGCCCTGTGCTGATTGCATGCATACTCCCAAGAAAAATAAAAAAAACTCTAGCAATACACACTAAAGTGAGGATTGTGCAGCCTGTCCCCTAATGCTCTGTTCTAGCAGTAGATGGATTGGGGACTGTGGAAGAAGTGGAGGATCAGGGAGACAGCATCAAACAGCCTTTTTACACAAGGCAGAGGATTAACCTTTTAGGTTTCACAGTGAGTATAACAAGCATTGCTTTACTGCATATACAGACTTATTTTACTGTTGTGGGTTTAGTAACACTTTAAACTAGTATCAGTTACAATTCTGAAAAAAAAAAAAAAATAGAAGATTTTCTGTATATGCACACACACTGTGAAACAATAGGAGCTGTGTAAAATGCTGAAAAATTAACAGCTTCCACTTCTATCCTTTTGCCTTTGCAATAAAGCAATTTAGCAATTAAAGCACTAAATGGAAAGCCAGTCAGGTTTAAACTTTAATGGAAGGCGTTCATTTAACCCTCATTTCCACAGCTGACACATAAATGGACAAACACTTAAGAGCGAGGCTGGGCTAATTTGATTTCTGGTAAAATTCAGCACAGATCCTTGTCTACTTGCAGTGCAAAATCTCAGAGTGTGAAAGAAAATAAGAAAAGCATCTAACTAGCTCAGTCTTGTTGGGCCAGTGCTAATACCGTTGTGCTTCACAGGGCCACAACTGAAGCAGATGGCCACAGCTTGGAATCAGCGTATGGCTGGCCTGTAAATGATCATTGCAGCACTTAATAAAATATGGCACATACGAACAGGTTAACCTGTCCAAAATTAGGCAAGGGTAAACAAGCAAGTTGGACAAGATGAATCCACAAGATTAAAAGGAAAACTATTTTTTTTATATTTTACCAAACTCCCCAGGGGACCAAGTGCATATTTGGGACCCCTGTTTTTTTTTTTTTTTATATATATATATATATATATATATATATATATATATATATATTATACTTTTACTATATGTGTACATGCCTTGCACCTTTAAACATAATTTAAATCCGCTTTGCAAATACCTTTTTTTACTTTCATAAAATATATTTTCTTCCAGGAACCGGCAGCTCCATCTTTACTGTTGATCTAGGTCTCGTGTGGATGTAATTTCCGCCCTTCCTTTGTCCCCCTGCCTAAATCTCACGCATGCGCGGTCGCGTCTAAAATTAAGCATTATTTTCATAGAAAAAAGACATTGCTTTACTTCCATTCTGAAAGAAACTTTCACTAATGTATTGTATGGCTGTCAGAATTAGAATAGCTGCTTTGCTCAGTGATGCCCTGGTTCACTCCCCCTGTGTGATGTCTCATACAGTCACAAGGGGAGAACCAGGAAGCTGAAGAGAAGGGCACATATCGCGAGGTTTCCGTGCTGTGCCGTTTACAGGTGAAAGAAATGACACAGTATGCTGAGGATACAGAAACGGCACACATATCGTGCCGTGAAAGAACGGATGGACTGTGCATGTGCCGGTAATGTCACTACAGTTTGGAGGACAGATTCTGAAGAAACAGAACCAGTAAGTAAAATTTCACAGGCAGCGATCAGCTGCCAGTACCATGTAGATTGTAATGAGCTAAAGTGAAATTTGCGAGTTTACAACCACTTTAACACTCCTCGTAATGCTGGCTCCACCCTCTTTTAAAGTCCAAATTATGGGCATTCCTGTGGGAGAGGTACAATCAGCACAGAGCCCCTCTCTCTAAGCTGAGTGATCTGCAGGGCCAAATCTATATCTGGTTTACATTTACAGGAGCCTATAAATTACCTTAAAGGTCTAGGAAATGCAAAACTTCAGCAAAAAACACACTAAAGTGAATTTTAGGGCGAAAAAACTGCAATAAACTACCCACATTTTTGGTAAAATATAAAAGACTAAGTTGCAATGAGTAAACAGATACCCAATATGTCAAACCCTAAATTTGTATGCGCCCGTGAAATGGTGACATGCTTCAGTAACCTATATTTTCTATAGGCGATGCATCAAAAGCCCCCTATAGGTCATCAGTTTAGAGTTACGGAGGAAGTCCTATACTAGAATTATTTCTCCCACTCTGGAATGCGCGGCAATATGTAACATGTGTATCGCAACTAACTTTTCATGTGTAGCTAATCCCGACGCTGCGTTTATGTTTGTACATGCGTATATGTGGGGTCGGGGGACTCAAAATTGTTTTGGGCGGGATTTTATGTTCTTGGGTGTAACTTTTATTTGCAAAATATATATATAATTTCATCACATAGGGGACAAAAAGTCCCCTATGTGATGATTTTTAGGTGACAGGTTCTCTTTAATGAGACATGAAGGGTCTTTTCTCTTCTGGGCTCCACTGAATGTATTGCAATGCACATCACATTGCAATACATTCCTTCCAGGCTATGCTACCCGGGGAAAGTGACAGGTGACCCGGAAGCGACGTCATACAAGTTGCTTTCGGGGTCAGAGCAAGAAGGGGAGGAGAGCGGACAAGTGTACACTGTTCTCCCTCCTCTCCACCTGCCATGCTGGTCCAGGGCCCGCAGGTGGACAAGCTGAGACTGGAATACATGGCAGGGTTAAGGTTGCCGGTACCACCCGAATGCTTTCACCTGAAAGGCAGCAGCCTGCCTGTCAGTTTTACACACAATCCTGCAGCCACTGGACTGCATGTAAAACCCCCTGCTGTCAGGTTCGTACCATGTACGGACCTGGCAGGGAAAAGGTTAAAAAAAAACTTCATACCGGCCGGCGCCCCTCTAGGAAGGGTGCCTGAAGGCACATGTCTGCAGTGCCTAGGGGAAAATCTGGCCCTGGTGATCTGTAGTAAATGAATAAATGCCGCTGCTTGTTCATTCATAATAGTAAGAGATCACTCAGAACGTTGGCTCTGTGTAAAGTATCTGCCGATGCCTATGTGTGTACAACGAGACACAGACACTTTACACTGAGTGGAAGAACAGAATGATCTTTTACCACTATGAACAATTAGCGCCGATTGTTCATTCACTATAGTGACAGGTCACTCAGCCCTGAGGCTCTGTGTGTTTATCAGTGGCTGCTTTTAAACATACACAGCCTAGTTTAAGGATCACAGTGCCGTAGCTGCCTTCACCCGTATGTTGTTGAATTTTCCCCAGATCCCAACAAATTGGATGTTTTGGAAAACCCTTGTGTTCACTGTGTCAAAAAACGAAAAAGTGTATTGTAATATGTGGGGGGTGTGATAAAATGTAATGCTTCCCAGTGAGTTCAGTCCACACTAGAAATACTGTTTCAGGGCTGGTTGGCCCACTTTGATTTACAAAAAAATTAAAAGTTCCACAATACAAACAGATGCCCTCACAGGGTTTCCATCATCACTTCAAATATGAAAATAAATGACTTTAACCCTTCTGGTTTTCCATCGCAGGGCCGCTGCATAGGTTTCAAGCTTAAACCTCTGGTTGATCCCTCAGACTGGTAAGTTTGAAGAGAGACAGCGGACACAACTGGGAACTCCCAGTCCAATTTGGTGCTCAGGCTCTGTATGTCCTTACACACTACAGCATGCTACAACTAAGGCTGTTGCTGAAACGCGTCAGTTGTTTTGCTTGTCACTTTTTGTAACAAAAAAGTTGTATATATCAGCACATTATGAAATACTCACCCCGATCACCGCTGAGAGGGCAGACATCTTCCCCTGGCCTTTCTTCCAGGTTTGCTGTGAGTGGCCAGAGCCGCGATGACGTCACTCCCATGCATTTGCGCGGGAGCCCTCGGTTCCGGCAAGAGCGCATGATGTCAGCAGCTGCATGCAGGGTGAATATCTCCAAAGCAGTGCACGTTTAGGAGATATTCATTTTACCTACAAGTAAGCCTGATTATAGGCTTATTACATGTACAGTAGGTAAAAATAAAATGGGCTTTACTGCCGCTTTAAGGCTTCTTTCTGTACTGCCACAGACCACACCCATATCGTTCATACATGCACACCTCTGGGTGCTCCCTTGCAGCCTCATGACCTTCTGGGGAGGGTGGAGCCCTGAACTATAACAAAACCTTTCATTAAGACAAGTGTGCACCGATGCCATTTTCGTCAACTAAAACGTTTGCCAAAGTTTTCGTCAGCGGCATTTTTACAGTGACGAAAACTAAATAAAAAGTACCACGTATTTTCATCCACTGACAAAAACTGCCGAAAATCATATCCGCTTTTGTTAAACAAAAACGAGACGAAAATGTGAGGCAGAGACGTTTACCCTTGTGAACTTCCGGTTTTCACGAAGCTCCGCCTGCTTCCACTCCCAGCAAGCAAGCGAGTTGCGACGACTGCCAGAGACCAGAGTAGAACTGTGCATTACAGGCAGGCCTCCCGAGTCCCGACTAGAGTCCTACTGCCGAGTCCTGACTCCCAAGATGACCACCCACATCCAGAGCAGAGAGCAGACTGTGAGTGTGTAGTACTAGCGTACAAGTACAGCAGGCCTGTGGCCTCCCTTCAGACCACTGTCTGTCCAGAGCACTGTGTGCGCATTATTACAGGTCTCCTCTGACCAGTGACTACTGGAATGGCGGCATCCAGGGCACTGTGCATTACATGCCATCGCTCAGACCAGAGAGCACCATCCAGCACTCTGTAGCATTACAGGCCTCCTCAGACCACCATCCAGAGCCCTGTGCAGCATTACAGGCCTCCTCAGACCACCATCCAAAACCTTAATACCATAAATAATAACATTAGATTTTTTTTACTCCAGGAGTATATATTCAGTTTGGAAATTCTAGAGAAATGCTTAAATAATGCATTACAATTTAACTAAAACACATTTGATTTAGTTGACTAAAATGATTTTATTCAACTAAAATGTAGACTATGACTAAAACACTTGCAGAAGACTAAAATGGGACTAAAACTAAAATGCCATTTTAGTCCTAAGACTAAAATTAAATCGAAATTTGCTGCCAAAATTAGCACTGGTATGCACACCTACACACTGGGCAGGCTGGTCTCTGGTAAGAACTGGACACGGGGTACAGTCGTCTTCCTAAAACTCTTTGTAGTCTCTGAACTCCAGACCCCAATCCAGGGGTAACAAAATCTGGAGAAACCCAAAAGACCAATTTTTTCTGCTCAGAACAGATCTTTTGAAGGCCCTCAGTCTGCATTCATAAGAACAGTGTATACTTTACCTTTATTTAATCCACGGCAGGGAACGGTCAAATTGTGTGTGTGTGTGTGGCAAAAGTGAGTACACCCCTAAGTAAAAATGTCCAAATTGTGCCCAAAGTGTCAATATTTTGTGTGGCCAGGACTAAGCATACTAGCTCATTATGTATTACTTACCTCAGATCGAAGCCCCTGCAGTGGTCCTCGTTCACCGCGCCGGCGACATCGCTCCGGGTATCGCGGGCTCCGGGGCTGTAATTGGCAGGAGCCACGATGACGTCACTCCCGCGCATGCTAACGGGAGCCGCCGGCAAAGTCTAACTGAAGCAACGGCACGACGTGCCATTGCTTCAGTGCACATGTGCCGATGATTTCGGCACATGCAGATACAGGGGGATATCTCCTAAACCATGCAGGGGGGGAGAGAAGGGGGGGAGAGAAGGGGGGGAGAGGGGGAGAGAGAGGAGGGGGAGAGAGAGGAGGGGGAGAGAGGAGGGGGGGAGAGAGAGGAGGGAGAGAGAGGAGGGGGAGAGAGAGAGGAGGGGGAGAGAGAGAGGAGGGGGAGAGAGGGGAGGGAGGGAGAGAGAGGGGGGGGGAAGAGAGGGGGAGAGAGAGAGGGGGGAGGGGGAGAGAGAGAGAGAGAGGGGGGGAGAGGTTTAACACACCTGCTCCCAATTCACACCTGAGACCTTGTAACACCAACGAGTCACTTGACACTGGGGAGGGAAAATGGCTAATTGGGCCCAATTTGGACATTTTCACTTAGAGGTGTACTCACTTTTGTTGCCAGCGGTTTAGACATTAGGGGTGTTGAGTTATTTTGAGGGGACAGTAAATTTACACCGTTATACAAGCTGTACACTCACTACTTTACATGGTAGCAAAGTGTCATTTCTTTAGTGTTGTCACATGAAAAGATATAATAAATTATTTACAAAAATGTGAGGGGTGTACTCACTTTTGTGAGATACTGTGTGTTTATATATTTAAAAACTTTTTTTCATTATTTATTTTTCATTGACCTTTTTATATTTATGTTTAAGGTCTTAATCCTTTAAGGATAACCTACCTCTCTGTCACTTTCATGGAGATGCACTTGAACTATTCCAGGCCTCCTCCCGTGTCCAGTTCTCTCCCTCCTATTACCGTTTCCCCTAACCCTCCCCTCTTCCAGCGTGTGCATTTCCGCGTGTGCACTAGAAGGAAAAGCAGATCATCGATTGATTTTTGTCTATTGAACCTATGACCTGTTCTTCTGGCAGTACCATTCCATGTATTCTATTGTGTGCTTTTGTATGCTACTCATGCATTTCTCAAGAAAAGTGTCACTGAAGAACTGGCTGCAGGCAGACAGCGCTGGACTCCAGGCACTGAGAGTACCCAATGTTTAAAATGCAGCAGCTGCAGCATTTCATACAGCACAGAGATCCCGACACCAGAAGCAACATTTTTGTTAGTGCTACGAGTAGGTCAAGAAGGTTCTATGCAAACTAGCATGAGCAGGAATGTGGAAAGAGCACTAGACTATGAGCTCTTTGGAGGAAAGGAACTGATGGGAATGGTTCCGTGTACTCTGTACAAAGCTGTAATAAACATTTGTGAGCATTATGTGGACATTTTGTAGGTCTTTAAAAGATCTACCGACTAAAATATCACCTTACAAGAAGCAAATAAATTCAACTGAAAGGACTCACAAGCGCTCTGCCAATAAACCAGCAAATGTAAGGTTGAAATTTACCTTTACTTGAGGCATAAGCCAATTTAGAGTGCTTTTGAAACTGCACCCCTATGGCCATTTTAGAGACCTAGTGCTTGCTAGAGCTCCTCCTTAAGTTAGGAAATAGCTCAGTAATTATCAATGTCTATTTTAGGGATGAAATCTAATTATTAGCCAAGCTGACATGCCTGCTCCATTTAGAAATAGATCTAACATTGTCTTTTAAAATGGGATATTTATTCTTTGCACAGAAAACTCTGGGTGAAGAGGTGACAGCACACGCAGAAAAATGAAAATTGCTTCAGCCTGCTTCAAATGGGCAATTTCTGAGACAGGCAGGGTAGATTGAAGCCTTGAGAAATGACGTTCATTTGTCTGCAGTGCTGGGAATCTCGAGGATCACAAATGCTCGGGAAAGATGAAAGGACTCAGCCCATACACATCTGGTTTAAGCAAAAATGTTTATAATTAGGTGGAAGCTATCCTTCCCCTGAGCTTTAAGCTTCATTAATATACAGCTTAGAAAAGACTTGCAGCAATATTGTATTTTTTTTCTTCATCAGTTTTGCTTCCAGACAAGTAAACAAAAACATTTGCAATCTAAAGCATGGAATAGTTCTGATCTGCAAATGTTTAAAGTAGAATTCCAGCCTGTGATAAAAATATTGTTGGTTGGATTACTTTAAGAGCTCATTTACACTTGCTTTTACTTCAAAATGCTTTTTTTCATGTGCGTTTTTGATGCTTCTGTGATGCTTCAGTGGTGCTTTTTTGAAGCTTTAAAGTAGTTGTAAACACTCTCCTATACTCCGTGAAGTGAACAGCCTCAGATGATACATAGAGATGAAACATCTCCCTACATAAATTTTACTTGTATATATGTAGTCTTTCCCTTTCTACACTCTTTGGAAAGTGCAGATCGTGTTAGAAATGTTGTTTCCTCTTCCAGCAGTGGGTGTGGAGTCTGGGCATACACTATGTGAGAGCTGATTGGAGGTAAGGTACACACTCCCCCTCTACATAGGCAGAGGAACGAAGGAACATGCAGAGCAGCAGTCTGAACAGACAATCTCTCTGCTTATCTACCTCTAAGCTCCCTCCCCGACACAAATATTCAGCTGCTGTTATCTCATGTGTCGGAAAGCTTCTCAGAAGTGACTCTGCTGATAACAGAGGCATAAAGCAACAGAAAGACAGGGCACTTGGAGCTTTGGAGAGAAGTAAAACACTACAGATAGGCACATTTCATAAATGGGGTAAAACCACTTAAGGACCGCCCGCCAGATATAAGTTGCGGCAGGGCGGCCCTATTGCGTGAAACAACGTACCTGTACGTCGTTTTGTGCACAAGATACCTTGACCGCACGCATGCTGGCGAGGGAGCTGGTGTACGGGTCCGGCGGCCGCAATGTCCGCTGGCCACCCATGATCGCTCCTCAGAGGCAGAATGGGGATCTGCCAATGTAAACAAAGCAGATCCCCGTTCTGACAGGGGAGTACAGTGTGATCATCTGTTCCTAGTTATCAGGAACAGTGATCTCTCTGTATTTCCAGTCAGTCCACTCCCCCCACAGTTAGAAACGCCTCTCTAGGACACACTTAACGCCTTGATCGCTCCCTAGTGTTAACTACTTGCCTGCCAGTGTCATTTATACAGTGATCAGTGGATATTTTTATGTCTGATCACTGTAATAATATCACTGGTCCCAAAACAGTGTCAAAAGTGTCCGATCTGCACACTGCAATGTTGCAGGCCCGCTAAAAATCAATGACCACCGCCAATTAGGGCTGGAAAAAAAATCGATTTAGCAGAATACTTATTGGCCCAAACTGATGAATTTTGGTTTTTTTTTATATTATTTTTTGGGGATATTATAGCAAAAGGAAAAAAAAATGTTTTCAAAATTGTCAGTCTTTTTTTGTTCATAGCGCAAAAAATAAAAAAAACGCAGAGGTGATCAAATACCACCAAAAGAAAGCTCTATTTTGTGGGGAAAGAAGGACATCAATTTTTTGGGGGGGTAAAGCGTTGCACGCCCGCGCGCCCGCTGTGTGTGTGTGTGTGTTATCTCATATCCGCAATACCTCCAAAACAAGGCGAAGCTAAAGCTGAATTAAAGCCTCTCAAAAGCTGTAGGTGCTTTGAGTGAGTTTTGTCATAGATTTCTTTGGAGGCTTTGAAGCGACATGGTGTATCATTTTTGAAGCAAAGCAAACCCAAGGTGTGAACAGGACAGTAAGCTAACCATTTTATTTATGACAGGGGCTTTGACTGTAGTTCATTAGCTTTAAAAAAGTGTGTCCGAAGCCATGATTTAAAGGAGGTGTAAACGAGCCTAAACTGTATCCACGGTCTAAATGTAATATCCTATATTTGATTCCACGTTGTATTTTAACAATTTTCTGGCCTACTCCTACTAATCTGAACAATCTTGAAATCTGTAAACTTTTTGAAGAATCCCACACATTTCGTTTTTTTTAATTTTGTGACACATTCACTATGCCCTGCGAGTAGACACTGCTGTGTCACACGTTCCACAGAGCCCGCCCTTTGAACTACAGAGGTGCTGAGAGGAGTAGTTTTAGGAGACAGTACAGAAATCACTGCTAGCAGGCAGCAAGGTGCCATGAGATATGTAGTCCTTACAAATCAATGGTAAACCAAAGAAATGAGCAGAGAAAAAAACTGATCAGATGCTTTGGAGGCCAGAGGAGAGATATGGGGTATAAGACACCAGCTGTCTCCAAAAAGAGGACCTGTCACATCCCTTGCAATAGCAATAAAGTTGATCCAAAAAAATATTTAAAAAAGGTATAATGTAAAAAAAAAAAAAAAAAAAGATTATTTTTTTTTGGACAGCAATAATTCGAGTGAAAGACCTTCTGTTTACCTCTGTACTGGTAACTTTTAAAGGCCTTTTAAGGCATCACCTATTAATTAAATGTACCACAGTTTGTCACCATTCCGGGGGGCTTGCGCAATCTAAAAAAATTGGGTAGTATATTGTGTCTGTGTACAGAAATATTCATTAAATTGTGTTTGAAAAACCACTACATCATTTTACTACATTTTTTACTACACAAGGGCATCTGCTAAAAAAAATAAAAAATAATTTTTTTAGCATCTAAAAAAAAAAAATGCAGATTTTTACATGTATGAGAGAAATGGCAGAACTGGCCTGGGGGGACAAGTGGTTACCGGCTTCAGCCCGGGACCATTTTGCTGGTCAAAGACCAGGCCACTTTTTGCGATTCGGCACTGCGTTGTTTTAACGGACAATTGCGCGGTCGTGCGACGTGGCTCCCAAACTAAATTTATGTCCTTTTTTTCCCACAAATAGAGCTTTCTTTTGGTGGTATTTGATCACCTCTGCGGGTTTTTTTTTGCGCTATAAACAAAAATAGAGCAACAATTTAAAAAAAAACATTCTGTTGCTTCTCCTGAGTACAGGTACGCCCATGTGCCTGCCCGTGCCATTCTGCCGACGTACATCTGCGTGCGGCGGTCGGCAAGTGGTTAAACAAAGATTAGAGAGCAGAGATGTAAATTAAATTGTCTGTAATCAACAGAGAGAAAAAAAAAAGGGAATTTACTTACCTGTAAATTCCATATTTTCGAGTACAGGACAGGAAACAGGCAACTTGGTCATACACCATGGGTTTTAGGCTTGGACACTGTTGAGCTTTGAGAATTTTAGGTTACAAGACCCTTTAAAAAAAAATACTGCTTTATTTTCTTGACCTATATCTCCAAGTTTACCGTTCCCTGTGTACATTTTTTTGTCTTCGAATGCGACCACTACAGGTAAAAAATCTCTGTGGAAAATATCTTTAATTTATCATCAAGGCGGTGTCAGCAAAACCTACTATAACATTTAAATTGAACACAATTTAGAAGTCATAACTTGATGGATGTTCGGGCAAAGCAGCTTTTCAACAGGATTCAAACAATTCATCAATTTCCAACAGCACAGTATTAAATAAAAATTTAGCAGCCATTTATGGAAATTTAATGGCATAGTAGCTAAAGTAGCGTTCAATGCACAAGTGTTTAACACCTCTCAATATTTATGGCAGGTTACAAATAAATTATAACATTGGTAGTTTAAGAACAAATAATAAACTGTGTGCCAATTACAACCAATTTGATTCTCTGTTTTAAGAACAGGGCGCAGTTACAAGTTTAGTTTATTGCAGCATTACTCAGACTGTACACACCTTTGACCCCTCCACCAACAGCAAAGGAAAACCATTTGCAAGCTATGAGATCTAACTGGCACCTGGATGGATATTTTCTTCGATTTTCAGGGTAAAGTATGGTATAAATTGCTTTATTACATTAACATACATAAAACCACAATTACCTTCACCATTTCATAGTAAAAATTTACATCGTTGTCAGTAACAGATTTACAACCACCCTGCTCAAGCCTTCATCAGGTATCCAATAAAGGAAATATCACTGACAGATGAAAAATTAACAGCCAGGTTCAGTTTGGCACTAGGACAGTGAACCTGTCAGTATAGAATATAGATGGAAAGTCAAGCTGGTACATATCAAAGCAGCCTCGCTCTGAAGAAACTAGCTTGACTAGTGAAACATGTCAGCGTGACATTATCATCACAGAGGATGTGATGCTTTGATCCAGACTATGGCCACTCGACTTGCCTTATATGCTCCAACTACCAAGCAGGGACTTCAGCTGGCATAACAGGAGGAGTGTGGATACGGTGATGGACGTGCTGTGGAGACAGATCCTGGTGTTTACTAGTGAAACTTTGGGTGCTTTCATGACTGGTGAGATTTTATAGGACTACCTGCACCTGCTTAAACTCAATACCATCCCATCTCCCTGTGACACATTACTTCCATCCGCAGAGATCCACTGCCTGTCTGCTTTGATATGTACCAGCTCGACTTTCCATCTATTTTGCACTGAGTTTGTTGCCTTTAATGTGATCTTCATTGAAATCTGGCCGAGGATCTAACCCACTAACTTCTACCTGCTTCCCTTCTTTTTCACACACACTTCCCCCAAGTTGCTGAATAATTTAATCTCCGATTCCTGGATTGTGTTAACACTATACTGACAGGTTCGCTGTCCTAGTGCCAAACTAAACCCGGGACTGGCTGTTAATTTTTCATCTATCAGCGATATTTCCTTTATTAGATACCTGATGTGTGATAGTGTGTGTGTGTGAGAGCATGAAGGCTTGAGCAGGGTGGTTGTAAGTCTGTTACGGACAACGTTGTAAATTTTTACTATAAAATTGTGAAGGTAATTGTGGTTTTATGTATGTTCATGTAATAAAGCAATTTGTACTTTTTCTTAAACCCGCATACTCCTCATTGGTGAGTCTCTTGAGGAGTCTTTCCTCCTTTTATTATATACCGCTTATAGTCTAGAGGAGTCCATAGTTCTTAATAGAACATAGACAGGTGTCCCAGCTGTGGGTCTAACAGGAAGTAATCCCCCCCTTCACACATTTGTATGGAGGTGTAGCTCATTAAGCCCCCCTTTTTGTTTAGAGTATGGAATTGCTTTTAATCTGCCAAGAGCAGGCTGTCCACCAAAAAGAGAGAGGCCACCAAGAGATCTACGTCCACATTTTTGCAGGACTTACAGGAATTAGAGGCCAAGAATGAAGTAACAATGCATAAATAACTGTTGTCACAGGTGCTTTTTGAGTCACAGCAGTATGAGAACGTGTTAAAATAATACCACTCTTAAAATCTCAGAAGTGATGTTTCCTACAGTTTGTCAGAAGGCACATGAAAGAAAGTTATATAGTTTAGTCTGATAGCCAAAAAAAGGATTTCTGACTTACCGGTAGCTGTAAATTCCATATCCTAGAGTAAATTACAGTACACAGGCAGAGTTATTCATACTCTAATACATGTGTTATATGTGTGTATCTTCAGGTGATTTGAATCGGCTTTAGAGGACATGCCCCCTGGGTGCCTTCCATTTAACTCAACCCCACTCTGAGTCCTCCATATTGTAGCAAGCAATGCAGAGTAAATCAAGAAATGGAAGGGAGGGTACCCTGTGTCCTGTACTGTACTCCAAGTTGTGGAATTTACAGGAACGTCAACATTCCTCTTATTTTAATTGTACAGTACAAGATACAGGCAGAATATTCAAACACCACAGAATGTCCCCAAGCAATGAATAGGAAAGCTTGGCAACATTGAGGCAAACAGAACAATTGTGCCAACAGGCCCAACAACTTGGGTCAGAAGACCCAACCTCACAAAACCACTGAAGAGTCAGAGAACCACAAAAAAAAAATCAGAGGCTAAAATATTAAATAAAAATAAAAAAACTAGCTAAGCTAAGGGTGATTTTCCCTAAAAAGGAGAAAGCCCATCACCTTCAGACACTAGCACAATACTGAGAACACACAAAGTTGGGTAGAGTTTTAGGGGAGGTGCCCAGGGGCATGCCCTCTAAGGATTGGCCAGTGTCCAATCAACTGAAAGTGGAACTTCAGTCATTTTTTCATCTTTCCATCTATTATATCTTCTGCCCTTATTGTTTTAACTTTGGATAGTAAAAAAAAAAAAATTCTGCCAGAAAATACCTTATACAGCTTACTTCCTTTTCTCTGGTAAAAAGCCTAGGCTTATGACATCATACACAGCTCGCTCACTCTTGTGAGAGTTTGCCAGGAAGGGAGCGGGGGAAGAGTCATAAGAGGGCCAATGAGAGCTGCAGAGCTGGAGGTGTGCCTCTGTGTGTCTGTGTAAATCAAGGAGGTGAACATGCAGCAGCTTCAGCTGCCCACAGTTAAAATGGATGCAGCCAGACTTAGTGGAGGGAGATTGCTGCAGCATATTCGGCAAGTACAGAATCACAGTATATCTAAAATAATATGCAAAGTGGTTTGAGGGAAGCTTCAGAATGGCAAAGATGTTTTTATAACAAATTATGTGAGCAGACTGCAGTTCCTCTTAAAGGTGCACGCTTATAACCAATGGAGTATGAATACTCTTGTCAGGGACCTGCCAGAAACAGAAGACAATTCTTGCTTCCCTCGGTACCTGTGCGTTGGCGCGCGCCAATTGCGCACGCGCATGCGCGATGTGTGCGCGCGCGTGCACGCTAATGATATGGCGCCATTAGGCCTTTAAAAGGCCAGCAGTTACAACAGTGCATTGCTGTCTGATCTGCAGCTTTGTAATCCGAATACCTGCATACCTGCTACCTGTTACCAGTACCGACCCGGCTTGCTCGACCACCCGATACCTCTCCAACCCTGACCTCGGCTCGCCTTGACCCTGCTCTGTCTCTCACCTGCCTACCTGCTGCCAAACCTTGCCTGTGTTCCCGACTACGTCTAAGCCTGCTGATCCATAATCTGACTACCTGCTCTGACCCGGCTTGTCTGACCCTCCTGCTGTCTGCTGTTGTGTGCAACCTAACCAGGTTTATCTTACCTTGCTCCAGCTTCCGCTGTTCCGGTATCCGCCTGCTTCCGGGTCGCTGACCTGCAACCACCTGCTCTGCTGCCCACAGCTCCAGCCATCCCTGGAGGATCACCACCTTGCCACGGTGCCTACCACTACACCCACCACAGGCACTCCTACCTCACTGCGCTCTCGAGTTCACTGTTCCCACTCCAGTGGCTCCTGAGCCAGGGCTGTAAGAGAGGTCTCCTTCTACAAAGTCAGGCTCTACGACCAGGTACGTTCTGTACATAACAACTCTGTTCTGTACTGTATGATTAAGATAATTTTTGTCTCAAACACATTTGAAACTGCTGCACATCTTAAACACACCATTCCCACTATGAAGCACTGCGGATTTGAAAATCGCTGTTCACTTATAATCAGCGCTCATCCCAAAAGAGCCTGAGCAATCTTCCAATAAGGCATGGAGTTATATTGCACTGTTCAACTGTGCAAACCTAAGACCTATCTACAAAGACACAAGGATGTAACAGCAGTCAAATAAATGTCTACTAGATTACTTAAAGGGAGTATATACATGGAATTAGATATTTTGTGTTTGTACCCAGGCATGAATAAATTGCTGGAAATCAGATATCAGTTTTCAGACAGCAAATATAGACAATGATCTGCTTTCTAAAATTCATGCATGTTTATAATGAACTCAGAGTATTTTTTGTCTGAACAGAAGTGGATGTACACCTGCAGAAACGCTGCACGAGACGGTGTGTATTTGTACGATGGTGGCAGTAAAAATACGATTTTTTTGTACTTTTCTCTGTCGTCCATGGATGAGCACAGCTCCATAAATCTTGACATGTGGGTTATGTTCCTGTTCAGAGGAGAGGACTAGGCAGAACATGTTAGTTATCTTAAAACATGTAACTTTAACAGCGATGAACAGCCCCTCCCAGGGGGCGGTCCCTCTGCACATAACCCTCCACCCTGCAGTCAGCAGCCTCAGTTCGTAGAAAAGCAGTACAAACTAAAAAAGGAGGGGTGGGTGCTGCGTCCGTCCATGGACGACAGAGAAAAAGATTTTACTGTGAGTACAAAAAAATCCTATTTTCTCTTTTCGTCCATGGACAGACACAGCTCCATAAATCTTGACATGTGGGAAGTCCCCAAGCAGTGTCAGAAAAAACGAGGGGTGGGAACAGCAATCAAAAGAAGACTTAACTTCACACTAAGAAACAGAGCTTCCTCAACGGAGGAGTTGCAACCTCAAACAGCCGCCTGCAAAACCTTGCGGCCGAAGATGCACTTACATCAACCTTGTAACACTTTGAGAAAGTGTGAACAGACGACCAGGTCGCCGTCTTACACACCTGTGAGACAGATGCTAGATATCGGAAAGCCCCGGAGGCACCAATTGCCCTGGGTGAATGCGCCGTGCCAGGAAAAGGAGGCGCCCGCCCCTTAAGGGCATAGGCCTGGATGACGGTCTGCCTGACCCACCTAGAAAATTTTGGCTGACGAGACCGCCAGGCCCTTCTGTGGACCAGACACCGACACGAACAGTGAGTCAGAACTCCAGAACGGAGCAGTAGTAGACAGGTATACCCGTAGGGCACGTACCACATCCAAGGTATGTAGCACAGCCTCCTTGGGATGAGACGGCCGAAGACACAAGAATGGAAGGACAAAGTCCTTGTGTAGATGAAAAGCCGAAACTACCTTAGGAAGGAATGAAGGCTGCAAGCGTAGTACCGCTTTATCCTTATGGAGGACCAAGTAAGGCGACTTGCAAGACAAGGCCGCCAATTCAGAAACCCTCCTGACCGATGTAATGGCAACTAGAAAGGCATCTTTCTGAGAAAGTGTTGAGAGGAATCTCCCTGATGCTCTCAAAAGGGAGGCTCCTGGAGTACCTAGAGAGTCAGATTCAAGTCCCACGGAGGAAGCAATGGTTCAATCGGGGGAATTACATGCCGGACCCCCTGTACAAACGTACTTACCAGTGAGTGAACCGCCAGGGATCTTTGAAAGAAGACAGCCAAGGCTGAAATCCGTCCCCTAATAGTGCTTAAGGCAAGTTTCAGATCCACTCCGCGCTGTAAGAACAGCAGGATCCGAGAAACCGAATATGTCTGTGGGCGCCAAGCCATCTCTACACACAGAGATGTAAGCCTTCCAAGTGCGATGGTAGATCGTCCGGGAAGAAGATTTCCGGGCCCTCAACATGGGGGAGATTACCGAATCTGACAGACCACGGTCCCTTAGTACCTGGCTATGAACAGCCATGCCGGTAAAGCCAGCGACTGTAAAGCAGGATGAAGTATGAGACCATGAGACAGAAGGTCCTCCCGCAATGGCAGACGCCAGAGAGCGTCTGCTATCATTCTCACAAGGTTGACGTACCAGGGACGCCGGGGCGATTGGAATCACCAGAATCCCCTTGGCCTCCACTCTGCGGAGCAGACGAGGAAGCAATTTCATTGGGAGAAAGGCATACATTTACCTGACACTGACCCCATGGAGCCACCAACGCGTCTGCCCAAGGATCCCTGGACCTGGCCACAAACCTCGACACCTTGCGATGGAGTTGAGAGACCAGGAGATCCACAACTGGTGTGCCCCATTTCTGACAAAGGAGTTGAAACACCTCCGGGTGTAACGATCATTCCCCTTGGTCCAGCATCTGGCGACTCAGCTAGTCCACCTGCCAGTTTCTACGCCCGGAATGTAAACAGCCGGCACGCTCCTTTTGGCCCATCTTAGGATGTGAGTGACTTCCGACGCTGCAGCCGAGCTCCTTGTTCCTTCCTGATGGTTGACAGAAGCCACCACTGTGGCGTTGTCTGACTGGATCCTGACCGGATGCCCTTGAACCCTCTGTGACCACTTGGAGAGGCACAGTCTGATCGCTCGAAATTCAAGGACATTGATCGGCAGGCAAAATTCGTCCGGAGTCCAGCAACCCTGGGCCGATTGGACCCCCCAGACTTCCCCCCGACCTGTGAGGCTGGCGTCCGTCGTGATCACAGTTCAATGGAAAGGAAGGAACGACCTCCTGGACTGAAGAGCTGGGGATCTCAGCCACCCTCTCAGGGAAGCCTTGACCAGGTGACTTACCTGAATCCAAAGACAATGGAGATCTGTTCTATTTGGACAGGATCTCCTCCTGCAATACTCGAGTGTGGAATTGGGCATACGGTACTGCCTCAAAGGAGGACACCATGAGGCCCAGAACTTGCATGCAAAAAACGGAGAGACGACCATTTGTGGGATGCTAACAATTTCACCACCGACCGGAGCGTCTGCAACTGCTCCAAAGGAAGGAACACCTTCGCCTCCAGGGAGTCCAGGATCAAACCTAGGTACTCCAGACGCTAAATCGGTACCAACACCTACTTCTGTAGGTTCAGTACCCAACCAATTTCCCAGAGGGTCTGACTGGCTATAGACATGTCCTTCTCTAATTCTGAGCCAGAAGCAGCTCCCAGAAGAAGATTGTCCAAGTAGCCCACGATAGCAATGCCTTGCCGTCTCAGCAAAGCCAGATCGGGGCGAGCACCTTGTTAACTTTTGGTGCTGACGCTATGCCAAACTGCAAAGCGCAGAAACCTCTGATGGCTGTTGCAGATGGGGACATGCAAGTATGCGTCCTTGATGTCCAGGGATACCAGAAAATCCCCCGGATGGAGCGCAGCAACCTCCGAATGAATGGATTCCATCCTGAACTTTCGCACCCTCACAAAGGTATTGAGGGCCCTGAGGTCCAAGATTGGACGGACATCGTCCTTCTGTGGGACTACCAACAGATTCAAATAGAATCCCTGAAACCTTTCCTCTAGGGGCACAGGTAAAATTACTCCGCACCTGAGCAAGTCTCGTACTGATCCCATCAAAGCAGACAGACGAGCCGGAAGGAGAGGAAGATTTGAGGGAAGATCTGTTTGGTGGAAACAAAAAGTGTAGCGCTAATCAAAAAAATTAACAAGTATGCATGACGCACTCAAATGAGTATATAAAAACGGTGCAATATAAAAAAAGACACTCAAATATTAAGTAAAAACAGTAAGAAGTCCTCATATATACAAAATGTCTATATGCGAAATACAAGTGAAAACTTGTGCAACTGAGTGTCCAAAAGTAATTCAAAAATGAAGGCAATGGTGAAATTCAAAAGTGGGTGAAGACTTTGAAGGGAAAGGTGACGGTGAGAAGATGAAGAGAACCACCACCAATAGGTAAGGAGCTTACCAGATAGTTTGAACCCAGAGGAACAGAGGAACATATGTATGAGAAAAGAAACAGCCACATAGCGTAACTCTGTATATAAATCAAAATTTAATGTAGTGGAAACACTTACATTTAAGTTGATATAAAAGCGCTTTGCAAAGAATGTGGCAACAATGGAGTCCTCCCGACGCGTTTCGTCTCCTAGGACATCATCTGGGGTTTGGTGGACAACAAAGAAACTATCTTGTAACCAGACCCACTGGTCAGAGAATAGGGAGGTCCACCAAGCTGTAGACTCGCTAAGCCGTCCCCCCACCCTTGAGTTGGGCAGGGGCAAAATTTCATGCAGTAGCAGGTTTGATAGCAGGCTTCTCCGGCTTCCGCACCCAGGGACGCTTCTGTCCCCCAGGTGGGGCCTTGTCAGTCTGGGAGGATCTCTGACTGATGAAAATACCGCTTCTGCGCGGAATAGGAGGGCCCCCGGCCAACAGCGCGGCTCCTTCTCCTTAGAGGACTGCGGAGAAGAGAGCTCTTACCTCCAGTGACATCCTTAATAATGTCGCCCAGCGAGGTACCAAAAAGCCTCTAAAAGACAATCTGCCAGAGCTCTCTTGGATGCTTGGTCAGCGGACCAGCATTCCAGACAAATCAGGCGGCGCAGTACCACCGCAGATACAGAGGCTCTGGAAACCATTTTACATACACACACCGAGTATGTATTAGTGCATATGTTTTTACTGTGGCGCCGAAGGCGCGCGCATGTCTTTGGAGTGTGGGAGGAAACCGGAGTACCCGGAGGAAACCCACGCAGACACAGGGAGAACATGCAAACTCCAGGCAGATGGTGACGGGTCTAACCAGTGACCTCCTGCTGCCAGGTGAGGGAGATAACCACTACACCTCTGTGCTGCCCCCCATTCAGTGAATGTCTGAGACACCAAAGTCGCAGCCAATGGTGAACTTGGAGCGGGTCACCGCTTCGGACCTCCTATCAGTAGGGTCCTTGAGAATAACGGACCGCCATGCGCTGGGCGACCACAAAAGACCTTTGTGGCCCTTCCCATTCCTTATCTATGAACTTATCAAAGAAAGTAACATAAGGAAAAACTGTCACAAAGCGGTCAGATTTGTGTGACCCAAAAGAGACAGACTCCTTTGCGGAAGTCCCAGCTGCATCTGTCCTGCACAGCATCAAGAGTGCACTCATAAGTGCCCTGTCCAGCATTCCCCAGAAGATGGCAGGGGGAGGGGGCGCTTTTTTACCCCCCTTACGCCCGCACGCCGTTTCTACCCTGGCAACAAATGACTCCAGGACGGTCGACAGCGTATCCATGGAAACCGCAGGCGCAGGGTAACCATTCGCTGCCTCTAGCAATTTAGGAGAAGAAAGGTCACATCCCGGGAATGCCCAGCTGTTCCATCCTGCCGAGACAGGAGGAACCGTACTTACCCGTCCTTGCGAGGACATGCTGGCGTGTCCCTGACAGACCCACAACTGATGGTACGGAGTAGCTGTCGGCCCGGTCCACTGTAAGTGAGACAGCAAGCAGCCCAGTCATATGTTGACCCCGGAGCATGTGCTCACCGGCCACCCCTGGAGCCATGGGGTACGTCGTGGCAGAACCAGCGCGAAGCTAAGGACTGGCACGCTCGATGGCCGGAACTGGGAAGACTACAAGGATCTATAGTATCCAGCCTGTCGCCCAGCCGGCAGTTGATAGAAGATATCACAAAAAAATAAAAATTAAATAAAAAATTCTTCAGGACTCTGGGCCCAAAAGGGAGCCACGTCCTTCTTCTCTGCTAGACTGAAAAAAACTGACTGCTGACTGCAGGGTGGAGGGTTATGTACGGAGGGACTGCCCCCTGGGCAGTTTTAGGATAACTAAGATAACTAACATGTTCTGCCTAGTCCTCTCCTATGAACAGGAACATAACCCACATGTCAAGATTTATGGAGCTGTGTCCGTCCATGGACGACAGAGAAAAGGATTTTACGGTGAGTACAAAAAAATCCTATTTTTTTGAGTGTCTTGTGTACCATTATCAGTTCACATAGAGATTTAGTGATTGTCTCCATTTAGCCCTCTATCCTATTCACATGTAGCTGTGGACACACCAACAACAACTGGTCATTGGCCCGCCGCCTTCATTATTTTTATTGCCTTTGGTGTTTGTCAGAACAGCACCCAATATCAGCAGAAATGCTCCAGCAGTTCCAAAGCCTCCTGGGTCTTGATAGGGCAATTATATGGTATTTTTGCTTACTTAAATGCCGCAGACAATAAGAGGCCATTATCCAATATTACCACACTCCTCACAGAATTTAGCCTTGAAGCATCCACCAAAATCTCAGTGTTCAACCACCATTGTGATTATTCAATCTTTTATGCGCATTGACAAGTAATCTACCCAGACTACATTAAATTTCTCCAGTTTCTAAATTTGCCTACTGTTATTTCTCAGCTTTGAAAGACCTATCAGATAATTTGCAGAGCTCATCTACATCGCACATACCAGTTGTCATTTTATGGTTTACGAAATTTATTTCCGGCTTCACTTCAATTTATAATGTTTATGTACCGTCAAGTCTTGGTACATGATTTATACAATTTCTTGATGCTGTGCTAAAGAAAATGTAAATACAGTTGCTATGAACACTTTACAGGACTGGTGTTTTAAAAATAAGCTTTAGTTTAAAATACCACATTTCTGTACTGAAATTTTCAGTTTATACTAAAGTTTTACATCTTTTTAAAATGTAGCCAATATGCTTATTTTACTGTACTTTAAAGAGTATGTGATACCATTCACATCTGCCAATGAAGTTTAAAAACAGATTTCTCTTTTCGCCCATGGACGGACACAGCTCCATAAATCTTGACATGTGGGTTATGTATCTGTTCATAGGAGATGACTAAGCAGAACATGTTAGTTATCTTAAAACATGTAACTTTAACAGAGTTAAACAGCCCCGCCCAGGGGGCAGTCCCTCCGTACATAACCCTCCACGCTGCAGTCAGCAGCCTCAGTTTTTTTTCTGCCTAGCAGAGGAGAAGGACGTGGCTCCCTTTGGGCCCAGAGTCCTGAAGAATTTTTTATTTTATTTTTATGTGATATCTTCTATCAACTGCCAGCTGGGCGACAGGCTGGATATTATAGATCCTTATAGTCTTCCCAGTTCCGGCCATCGAGCGTGCCAGTCCTTAGCTTCGCGCTGGTTCTGCCACGACGTACTCCATGGCTCCAGGGGTGGCCGGTGAGCACATGCTCCGGGGTCCACATATGACTGGGCTGCTTGCTGTCTCACTCAAAGTGGACCGGGCCGACAGCTACTCCGTACCATCGGTTGTGGGTCTGTCAGGGAAGCGCCAGCATGTCCTCGCAAGGACGGGTAAGTACGGTTCCTCCTGTCTCGGCAGGATGGAACAGCTGGGCATTCCCGGGATTAAGGGGTTCTCCTGTCCTCCCTTTTCCTGCTCTGTCGCCCTTTCCCCTTCTGCCCTCGGGCCCGCTGCGACGGGGGTGTACCTGTGGGGGGGCTCCGGGTCCCTGTGGGGGACCGTGGGGCGCTGGGGTCCGCTTCTGTGAGGGGGGGTCTGTCTCCTGGGAAGTCTCTCCACGTCCACAAACTCGGGGCACGGGCGCCATTTTTTGCTGCGCCGACGCCATTTTTAGTGTGCTTTTTTCTCTATTAAAATTCCCATTGGCGGCCAGTTTGTCGTGGCCGCGCTGTGGCGCAGGTCGGTATTGCGGGCGGCTATTTTCTTGTGGTCCGCGCCCTTTTTATCTGAGGCGTCTGGCGGCTATTTTGGATAGGTTTTGGCCTCTAGCGCTGGCTTTCTGAACGGCGCACGGCTCATTCTCAGTTTTTTTCATCACACACACGCTGTGTATACAAGGCAGGCAGCGGTTCTGAGCGGTCTCCCTCTGGGTGGTGAGTCCCCTGGGTTACCCCCCCCCCCCCACGGTCAGTGCAGCAAGGAGGGTGGACTTCTTAAGTGTTTTTCACTTGGTCCCTGAGGGCTGTCAGTGGGTGTTCATGGAGTCAGTATGTGACCTTTATTCCCCTGAATTGCTAGAGGCAGCTAATGGTGACCCTGCACCTGCGGTTTCCATGGATACGCTGTCGACAGTCCTGGAATAATTTGTTGCCAGGGTAGAAACGGCATGCGGGCGTAAGGGGGTAAAAAAGCGCCCCCTCCCCCCGCCATCTTCTGGGGAATGCTAGACAGGGCACTTATGAGTGCACTCCTGATGCTGTGCGGGACACTCTTCAGCTGGTAGATGCAGCTGGGACTTCCGCAGAGGAGTCTGTCTCCTTTGGGTCACAGAAATCTGACCGCTTTGTGACAGTTTTTCCTTATGTTACTTTCTTTGATAAGTTCATAGATAAGGAATGGGAACGGCCGCAGAGGTCCTTTGTGGTCCCCCAGCGCATGGCAGTCCGTTATTCTCAAGGACCCTGCTCATGCACTCTGCACTGTAGTTGAGCATCATGGGAAATGTAGTTTCAAAACATCTGGGGTGCCAAGGTTCACCATCACTGCCCTATACAGTCCTATAGCACGGTGCTATACAAATTAAAAGAAGTCCATGATAATGCATAAAGTCCATAATAAAAGTTTAGGCTTAAAAAGGCAGCTCCACCAAGAGACAGAAACAATTCTCTGAAATGACAAGGGACAGAGGGGGACACCACTAAGTGCAGTATTAAAAACAGTGTTCAATTAGGCAGCTAAATGTGCACTCACTATGGATCGTCCTCTCCATAGTCCAGGATATCAGCAGCAGTGGCAGAACCGCATGGATGGGAGAGCCCAGGTAGCGCTCGTCAGTTGTAGTGGAAGGACATCCGGAAACCACCGTGGAGCGCAGAAAAGGAAGCAACGTCACACCTTTGGCCGATACGTTGCCTAGGTTAACGATCCAACGGAACATTCCAGGTGTGACGTCCATTCCTCTTCCACGTTCCACAGTGGTTCCGGATGAACTTCCACTACAGCTGACATGCAGCAGACAACAAAACAATTAGATTCACTGAATTAGCAGCCATTCCAACTTGAGAAACAAATTAACAGACTATAGTTAGGATGGAATGATGGGAGTTCTTTGAAGTGGCTACACAGCTTTAACCACTTCCATACCACGCAAATTCTGACAGTTCTCTCCTACATGTAAAAATCATAATTCATAGATAGAGATATATATATATATATAAAAAGATAGATATATTTTTTTAGCAGACACCCTAGGGAATAAAATGGCAGTCATTGCAACTTTTTATTTCACACTGTGTTTGCGCAGTAATTTTTCAAATGCGATTTTTTTGGGGGGGAAAAAACATTTTCATGAATAAAATAAAAAAAATAAAAAAATAGTAAAGTTTGCCCATTTTTTTGTATAATGTGACAGATGATGTTACGCCGAGTAAATAGATACCTCACATGTCACACTTTAAAATTGCGCACACTCGTGGTATGGCGCCAAACTTCGGTACCTAAAAATCTCCATAGGCGACGGTTTAACATTTTTTACAGGTTACCTGTTTAGAATTACAGAGGAGGTCTAGTGCTAGGATTATTGCTCTCGCTCCAACGTTCGCGTGATATCCAAAATGTGTGGTTTGGAGGTCGTTTACATATGCGGGCACGATTTACATATAAGTGGCTTCTGCGTGCAAGCTCACTTTAATTTTTTTATTTTTTTTTTATTTATTTTTTACACTTTGACTTTAACACTTTTTTTTTATCACTTTTATTCCTATTACAAGGAATGTAAACATCCCTTGTAATAGGATTGGTGCATGAAAGGTATTCTTTATGGAGAGATGTGGGGTCTATAAGACCCCACATCTCTCCTCCAGGCTGGAAAGCATCAGATCACAAAAAAAAAAAAAAAAATTGACGATCTGATGCTTTTCTGTCCGAGATCTCGGCTTTGTTTACTTGTGCGGCCCCCGATGTGAAGTCATAACGTTGCGCCTGGGCCTCCAAGCATCATAGAGATTGCCGGGGACCATCTGTCCCTCGGAAATCTCTATGCCTCGCTGCCGGCCGATTTGTTCTCCAGGTCCCCATCACACGGTAGAGTCCGGAGAAGCACTGAAGGCTGACATTGCCGACTGCTTTTTCTGAAAATCATACATGTTTGAGCTCCAGGACATTTCTATTCATGATCTGAATACTTGTTTCAGGCAACCATCACTTTCAGAAAGTGGAGAACAAACGTAGCCACCCTCTAACAGGAAGTCAAATACAGCAGTAGTAAAAAAAAAAAAAAAAAAAGGAATTTGGAGGAGGCTTGAAGGTACACTTTAGCACTTTAGGTTAAAGTAATTGTAAAGGTTTGCTTTTTTAAAAAGAAAAAGATTTTATACTTACCTGCTCTGTGCAATGGTTTTCCACAGTGGGGTCCGCTCTCAGGTCTGCTTGCTTTGGGGGCACTCCTGCGGGGTGTGTGAGTACATTGACACACATAGCGCAGCGTGGCTCCACCCCCACTTCCTCTTCACAGGCACAGCCCTGATCCAGATTGAGCTTGGGTAAGTATTTAGGTGGGCTGGGAAAAAGCGGACCATGGAAGGTTTGTTAACCTTAAAGGATACGTTTAACTTTCATAACATGTTACGCCCATATTCAGGGTGGAACATATAACATGTTATGAAAGGACTGGTCCCCACTCTGACAGCTAGCGGGGGATTTTCTCCCCGTGCTTGCTGTCAAAATAAAATGAAAAAAAGACGACCATGTGGGGCCCGCATGCCCAGCCACCGCACTCATTCACAATGTTTTGTAAATGGAAAACTACAAGTCCTGACATCCTTAGCAGCTGTCGGCTTGTAGTTCTCAATAAACTGTGAGCACTGTGGTAGTTCATTGATTGTTCCTGTCAGTGTGTATCAGCTTGCCCGTACGAGCAAGCAGATACAACTGCCAGGTTCGCAGGAGTCCTGCATGGCATCAGCGAACTGCTGATCGCTGGTGCAGTGCTTTACAGGTTTAAATTTTTTTTTTTATAAAAAATGACATGAAAAAAGTGAAGTTATCCTTTAATGCAGAGAATGCATTAAGGTACAAAAACCTTCTGCCTATACAACCACTTTGACAAATTTTCATTCTTTAAACAGAATTTAGGGTCACTAAGTCTTTTAGCCACTTCAGCCCCGGACCATTTTGTTGCTAAAGGACCAGGCCCCTTTTTGCGATTCGGCACTGCGTCGCTTTAACTAACAATTGTGCGGTCGTGCGACCTAGGTCCCAAACAAAATTAAGGTTCTTTTTTTTCCCCCACAAATAGAGATTTCTTTTGGCGGTATTTGATCACCTCCGTGGTTTTTATTTTTTGCGCTATAAACAAAAATAGAGCAACAATTTTGAAAAAAATTCAATATTTTTTACTTTTTGCTATAATAAATATCCCCAAAAAATATATAACATTTTTATTTTTCCCTCAGTTTAGGCCGATACGTATTCTTCTACGTATTTGTGGTAAAAAAATAAATTTAAAAAAATCGCAATAAAGCGTTTATTGATTGGTTTGAGCAAAAGTTATAGCATCTACAAAAAAGGTGGTAGTTTTATGGCATTTTTAATTATAATTTTTTTTTATTTTTACTAGTAATGGTGGCTATCAGCGAATTTTATCGTGACTGCGACATTATGGGGGACACATCGGACACTTTTGACACATTTTTGGGACCATCAGTGCTATAAAAATGCACGGATTACTGTGAAAATGACACTGGCAGTGAAGGGGTTAACCAGTAGGTGGCGCTGTAGGGGTTAAGTGTTTCCTAGGGAGTGATTCTTGCTGTAGGGGGGATGGGCTGTGTGTCACATGACACTGATTTCCGCTTCCGATTACACGGAGCGGAGATCAGTGTCATTGTCACTAGGCAGAGCGGGGAGAAGCTTGTTTACATAATCTCTCTCCCCGGAGTAAGCGGCAGGGTCGCAAGCGCGACCACATGGCAGCATCTTAAAGGGGACGTACCTGTACATACCTATGCCTGTCCGTGCCATTCTGCCAAGGTAAATATACAGGAGGTGGTCCTTAAGCGGTTAGTATCCCTCCCTAGTATAGGTTCTATTTTTTAGTTACCGTATATACTCGAGTATAAGCCGAGATTTTCAGCCCTTTTTTTAGGCTTAAAGAGCCCCCCTCGGCTTATACTCGAGTCGCCACCGTCTGCCTACCTGATCAGCGTGTCATGCAGACAGACAGCGGCCATTCCAGTGTTCAAAAGCTGCACCTTCTCTTCTGTGATAGGCGGAACACTCAATTTCCCAGCAGTCAGTGTTCAGCCTATCACGGACATCCTCTCATCCTTGTCCGTGTTATGAGGATGAGCGGATGTCCGTGATAGGATAGAACACTGAATGCTAGGAAATGGAGTGTTCCACCTATCACAGACGTGGAGGAGGCGCGGCTTTTGAATACTGGAATGGCCGCCGTATGTTTTTATGACACGCTGATCGGTGGATGCAGAGCGGCACAGAGAATGCAAAACGGCACATGGAGGCTGCAGATCGGCACACGGAGGCATGCACAGGACACAAGTAGGCTGCAATGGACACAGGGAGGTACACAGGACACAGTGAGGTAGGCAGATCTGCACAGGTAGGCATGCACAGGACAGTATGCAAAAGACACAGTGAGGTATGCAGCTGCAGATGGGCATTGTTGACCCTCTTTTCCACTTACAGTAGCTGCTGCATTTCTCACCCTCGGCTTATACTCGAGTCAAAATGTTTTCCCAGTTTTTTGTGGTAAATTAGGGGCCTCGGCTTATATTCGGGTTGGCTTATACTCGAGTATATACAGTATACCTAAATTTTCTTTTGGTTATGCCACGGTTAAGAAGATTCTGCTAGTGTGGCATGTTGTATTTCCACCTATAGGAAAACTAAATTAACAGGACCCCATGACGGTGAATCATATGTTATGACAAAACACGGTAACAGAAGTTTCCGATTCCATGAATTCAACTTGAAAATATTATACTGAATGTATCTGTCCTGGGCACAGATTCAGCAGGGACATATTACATATTATTTTACAAATTAATAATATGAACTTTAATTACCTTAAAACACTTTGAGAGCAGTCCTGGTTAAATGGTAGAACTGCTGAATTTATGTTGGGTAGTTTGAAGAAAAACTGACAAATACATACACTGCCCCCTGGAGGCAACAATGCAGAGCTACAGCTGCATGCTATACTAAAGAAATGACATTGACGGTCGCATTTCTCTAGTACGAAGCTACAATGAGAGATTATTAAACCCAGTGACAAGCTAATGCCAAGCACGTTTGCACAGCTAACAAGCTAAAACGGGATTAGCGTGTATATCAAAAGAAATAATAAACATAGTAAACTCATGTATTTAAATTGAATTCACCAGAGAATAAAGTGGTTAAGTGAGTTCATTTGGCTTACTGAGGTTCATAATTATACCCAATTTGACAGCCTAATGCAAAATTTAGCCACAGATCACACGGTTTAGGGCTACTCTAGGGGATGATGAGCACAGTCATTATCAGATGCACTAGGTTTTAAGCACTAGGCTTTTACAACTTGCTATAAGATCTCTGTGACAAAAGGCCGATTCCTTTCCCATTTTCAACGAGAAAATGTTTGCCACTAATTGGGCCCTAGTACTACAGGGGGCATCATGTTTCTGCTCATCCATGGCATATCTTGGAACAAGGATTCTAGGGAGTCTTAAACACTACATGTCTAAACTGAGCCTGACAACGTGTTGTGTAATTACTAGCACCTCCCAATAACAAACATTAACTGTGTCACTTAACCCTGCACTGGTAAGGTTTCACTTTTTTTTTTCATCTCATTGAAGTTATGTCTACAATTATTATAAATTGGTATTTCATTTGAGATTGGAGGGATGTCTACAATTAGAGGTGAATGAACAAGGCTCATATTTAAAATAGCTTCAGCAACTGAATGAATGTACATATATGGATGAAACAGAGGTGTCCGTCTGGGGTTCTGAGAGCTGTACAGTAAGAGAAATGGGAAAGTGAGCCTGTGAAGTACAATCATCCATAAGAGGATAAAAGCAATATACAGAGCTTTACAGGCCAGTTTTAATGAGAGCTATGCAAGCAGCAGTCTAGTGATGATTTACTGCTCTTCCACTAAAACAGTATCTGCACCACAGATATGGCTTTACATTGCATAAGTGTTTCAAAACAAAGAGGTTCCACATTTGTGATGACCTGTTACTTTCGAGGAAGTCCCTTTTCTTGTAATTAGTTCTATTCTTAAACTTGCTGAACTCGTACTTAGCTATAGAGCATGATCTCTCTCTGCGTGTATAGCTGCTGGTTCAGCCTATTGACCATTAGCTTCTTGTGAGGAGCAATTAAGCCTTAGAAGGCTAAAATCCATACTGTACATATTAACCTATTCCCCTCCTCCCATTTACTGCTGACTAGACATCGAACTGCCAATGCTCCTATCTTACCTTCTGAGGTGCTCGTGTTCTTTCAAAAACAACTCTGTTCTTCTGTTGTTCACCCCAGATCCAGTTTTGTAAGATCTGTTATGGAGAAGAAGAAAAAACAGGTTTAAGGGAAGTAGAACTGTTACTGGGCAGGCTCAGACTGTTTTTTCACAACATAGAGACAAAATTCACAACCCACTTCTTCATCCACAAGAAGATTTACAGGTATTGATTTAAAGGGGTTGTAAAGGTTAGTTTTTTATTTTCTAAATAGGTTCCCTTTAAGCTAGTGCATTGTTGGTTCACTTACCTTTTCCTTAGATTTCCCTTCTAATTTTTTTTTTCTTTGTTTTCTTTGTCTGAATTTCTCACTTCCTGCTCCTCCTCAGTAAGCTGTTCTGGGTGACTCCACACCACTCGGATGATGGTGTGAAGTTTAGTGAGGAGAAACAGGAAGTGAGAAATTCAGACAAAGAAAAAAAACATTTAGAAGGTAAATCAAAGGAAAAGGTAAGTGAACCAACAATGCACTAGCTTAAAAGGAACCTATTTAGAAAATAAAAAACAAACCTTTACAACCCCTTTAAGGAGTGCCAACATTTGTACAGTGCTAGTAAATAAAGTAATCATCATCATCACTTAGTTCTCACTGCAGAGCCGGCAGGGGACAGATGCAGCATCAGATCATTGTATGAGTATAAATGCGTTTTCCTTTTTTTCTTTACAAAGTCAATACTTTTCTTTTAAAAACATGTCAAGTCTGAGGGATATGGCTGTTCCATTCAGATGCTCCCAGAGTAGGGAGCAACAACAAAGGGTCACAAAAATGTTCACAGAAAAAAACAAAAACAAAAAAAACAGATAGATAGAAAAAAACAAGGATGAGAGCTCTGTATATGCAAGTAATCTTTACTTCAAAAATCCATCTTCATGTACAAACAATTAATCCAACATGCAACTGTACAGTTTCAAGCAACACTATGCTCTTTCTCAAGCCATGTGTGAATTATTTACTGCTCTCTTGCATTTATATATTCATTCAGGACAAAGCATCACAGGTGAGTCCCATTCACCAATTAATACAATGAGAATTCCAATCAAAACAATCTTTGTGATTCCACTGCAGATATATTTTCTTTCCTCTCAAGATCTAAGAGAAATCACATCTCAGCAGGGGTTAGAACTTGTTCTGATGTGTAGATTCGTTCATTAAAACGAGAAGTCAAGCCAAAACTCGTTTGGCTGGGCTTCTCATATGGGTCACAGGTGTGCAAGCCCGCTCTCTGCTGATGTCACAGAAATCAGTCCAGGCACTGCGTCATCCCGACAATGGAAGTCTGGATCCACCAGGCGCCTGGACTGATACCTGTCTCAGGCTCTCAGCGAGCCGCCGAGAGCCTGAGACGGCCGCTCCCGCCCCTCCGAAGCTCAGCGCTCCAGTGAGTGTGGAGGAGCAGAGCGGATTGACAGTCAGCAGCTCTCTGCTCGGGGAGCTGTGAGAAGCGAGCCATCGACGATGTTCGATTGCTCGGTTCTCAGTGCAGAGGGGCAGGGGGACAGATGCAGCATCGGACCGATGCTACATCCACCTAGGTAAGTATGATGGAGGAAGAGCAGTGGGAGGACCTTCTTTTTATGTTTTTCCCCTCAATGATAGCAGCGAAAGACAGGTTTATACAGCTCAAATTCCTCCATAGGGCTTACTACACCCCTCAGAGATTAACCCGAATCTACCCTCACAGCGATTGGGTATGGATAGGGGTATAGGAATCACAGTTATGTTTTTTGATTCACCCAGTTTGTTGTTTAGAATATTGTATATCCACCCTGTGTTATCCCACCTGTTCTGGGATTGTTTCCCCAGATCTTTGTGCTTCTAATGCTCCCTTATATGCTACCGTGTATATGTCTCTAATGTCATGATATTGTAATGCTGATTTGATTCCAATAAACATCTCTGTTGAAAAAAGTATGATTGAGGAAAAGCCCCCGAACCCATACTTCTCTGTGTTTCTGTTTGTAGATGTTTTGATTAGGACTTGGATACACTGTATTATTTGCTTAATTGGTGAATGGAACACAACCTGTGAGGCTTTGTCCTGAACGAATATCTAAATGCTAGAGAGCAGTAAATAATTCACACATGGTTTGAGAAAGAGCAAAGTGTTGCTTGAAACTGTACAGTTGCTTGTTGGATTAATTGTTTGTACATGAAGATGGATTTTCAAAGTAAAGATGAATTGCAATACAAAGATTTCATCCTCTCTTTTGCGGTTAATCATCGGTAGATCAATTAGGAGCTCACTGATGAGGCGATACTGTATTATATATATATATATATATATATATATACATACATACATACACACACACACACACACACACACACACACACACACAGTATCTCACAAAAGCAAGTACACCCCTCTTATTTTTGTAGATATTTTATCATATATTTTTATGTGACTGACAACACTGAAAAAATGACACTTTGCTACAATGTAAAGTAGTGAGTGTACAGCTTGTATAACAGTGTAAATTTGCTGTCCCCTCAAAATAACAACACACAGCCATTAATGTCTAAACTGCTGGCAACAAAAGGGAGGACACCCCTAAGTGAAAATGTCCAAATTGGGCCCAACTAGCCATTTTCCCTCCCCGGTGTCATGTGACCTGTTAGTGTTACAAGGTCTCATGTGTGAATGGGGAGCAGGTATGTTAAATTTGGTGTTATCGTTCTCACTCTCATACTGGTCACTGGAAGTTCAATATGGCACCTCATGGCAAAGAACTCTGAGGATCTGAAAAAATTGTTGCTCTACATAAAGATGGCCTAGGCTATAAGAAGATTGCCAAGACCCTGAAACTAAGCTGCAGCACAGTGGCCAAGACCATACAGCGGTTTAACAGGACAGGTTCCACTCAGAACCGGCCTCACCATGGTCGACCAAAGAAGTTGAGTGCATGAGTTTAGCGTCATATCCAAAGGTTGTCTTTGGGAAATAGACGTATGAGTGCTGCCAGCATTGCTGCAGAATTTGAAGGTGTGTGTGTGTGTGTGTGTGGGGGGTCAGCCTTTCAGTGCTCAGACCATACACTGCACACTGCTTTAAATTGGTCTGCATGGCTGTCGTCCCAGAAGAAAGCCTTTTCTAAAAGAGGATGCACAAGAAAGCCCGCAAACAGTTTGCTGAAGACCAGCAGACTAAGGACATGGATTACTGAAACCATGTCCTGTGGTCTGATGAGACCAAGATAAACTTATTTGGTTCAGATGTTGTCAAGCGTGCGTGGGGGCAACCAGGTGATAAGTACAAAGACAAGTGTTTCTTGCCTACAGTCAAGCATGGTGCTAAGAGTGTCATGGTCTGGGGCTGAATGAGTGCTGCCAGGACTGGAGAGCACCAGTTCATAGAGGGAACCATGAATGTCTCCAGACCTAAACCCTATTGAGCATCTGTGGGGCATCCTGAAACAGAAGGTGGAGGAGCACAAGATCTTTAAACATCCCCCAGCTCTGTGATGTAGTCACGGAGGTGTGAAAGAGGACTTCAGTGGCAACCTGTGAAGCTCTGGTGAACTCCATGCCCAAGAGGGTTACGGCAGTGCTGGAAAATAATGGTGGCCACACAAAATATTGACACTTTGGGATCAAAATTTGGACATTTTCATTTAGGGGTGTACTCACTTTTGTTGCCAGTGGTTTAGACATTAATGGCTGTGTGTTGAGTTATTTTGAGCGGAGAGCAAATTTACACTGTTATACAAGTTGTACGCTCACTACTTTACATTGTAGCAAAGTGTAATTTCTTCAGTGTTGTCACATGAAAAGTTATAATAAAATATTTACAAAAATGTGAGGGGTGTACTCACTTTTGTGAGATACTGTATATATACACACACACACACAGTATATATGCACAGAGAGAGAGCTTTTGGACTTACCGTAAGACCACTGAGGGACACAGGAATTCTATTACAGTCAGGTTATACTGCCACCTAGGCATTTAGGACACGGACCAATAGAAAAGCAGTAAGCCAGCCCTGCGTATAACTTCTCCTCTACCCAGCATGCCTCAGTTTTGTGAGAGCAATACAGAGGGCCAAAGAAAAACACAAAAATTGTGCGGCCGGTGTCCATCAACAGACCACAAAAAAAAAGTACGATAAGTACAAAAATATATATTTTTTTACCATATGTATTTATTGGTATATCATAAAAAGGAATAACATCAAGTTTCAGAATAAATCATCATTGAAAGTAATTTTTCTATGGGTATTCCCACCCTTGGACTTTAGCTAAATCATGCCCATGTGGTGTTTTCTGGTATATTTCATTGCTAGCACTTTGCACTCTTGTTTGTAGGAATTTTGTATGTAACGGTTATTGGATTTTTACAGATTGTGATGACATGTACTATTTTGTCCTGTCACACACCTCAAAACAAAAAAAGACGACTTAAAAGAGAAGTATGGGTTTCTTTTTGTTTCATACTTACCTCGGTGGATGGAGCATCAGACCGATGCTCCATCTGTCCCACGCCGTCTGTGCACTGAGAACCGAGCCACCGAACATCGCTACTGGCTCGGTTCTCACAGATCCCCGAGAGGAAAGCCGCTGACAGTCAGTCAGGTGATCCCTGGAGCTTTCATCTTTGTCCCAAGCATGCAGCCAAAGTGCCCTACACCTGCATCAGTCCCTATCACTGTACTTCGATGCATGCGATGGAGCATTGTCCAGCATAAATATCATGGTCTTCTTGAAAGATGCAGATTTTTTCCTGTACCACTGCTTGAAGAAAATGTCTTCTAAAAACTATCAGTAGGTTTGGGAGTTGATTTTGAGTCCATCTTCAACCTGAAAAGGTCCAATTGGCTCATCTTTAATACCACCAGCCCAAACCAGTACCCCACCTTCATCGTGCTGGAGTCGAAGTGGAGCTCTGTGCTCTTTACTGAACCAGCCACAGGCCCATCCACTTGGTCCGTCAAGAGTCAGTCATCTAATCAGTTCATAAAACCTTTGAAAAATCTGTCTTCAGATATTTCTTGACCCAGTCTTTACGTTTCAACCTATGTGTCTTGTTCAGTGGTGGTCAGCCTTTTTTACCTTGGCTATGTCTCTGAGCACTGAACTCATTGTACTTCCTGGAACTCCAGGTAGGTTGCAGTTCTGGAATATGACAACACTGGAGGATAATGGGTTCCTGGTAGCTTCAAGTTTGATTCTTCTCAAATCTTTGGCGGTTAATTTTCTTCTTTTTTCTCAACGACCCTGTTGACTATTTGCAACAAAACGTTTGATGGTTCTGTGATCACATCCCAATATATTAGCAATTTTAAGAGTGCTGCATTTTTTTTTTTTACATTTTTGATTTTTCAGAGTAACTAAAAAAAAATAAAAAAATTTGGCCCATTTTGCCTGCGGAAAAGAAGGTGCCTAATAATTATGCACACTTTGATTTGGGGTGTTGATCTCCTTAGGCCACACCCTTCCTCATTACAGAAAGACATCATCTGATATGCTTAAAGCGAAGGTCCGCCCCCCCCCAGCAAAAAAATAAAAGTCAGCAGCTACACATACTGTAGCTCTGGACTTTTAATATTAGGACACTTACCTGTCTGGAATCCAGCGATGTCGGCACCCCAGCCGATGTTTTCTCGGGTGCTGCTGCCACCATTCCTAGAAGGTGAACCCGGCAGTGAAGCCTTGCGGCTTCACAGCCAGTTTCCTACTGCGCATGCGCAAAGCGTGCTTTGCTTTCTGAATAGCCCAGCAGCGGGGGGGGGGGGGGGTGGCGATCGCGCCAACCCCCTCCCCCCGCAAGGTGCCAAATGTGGCACCGGAGGGGGAGGAGTCAGATAAGCGGAGCTTCCAATTTTGGGTGGAAATCCGCTTTAAATCCAATAAGCATTTAAGTTTATACAGCTTGTAGTTGGACAATATGCATGAAAATTATCATTTGGTCAAAATACACACTTGCCTAATAAATGTGCATACAGTATATACACACACACATTTTTTTCTTTTTTTACACCTGGTAAATATGTACACTGCAGTGTATGTAAATCTGTAAATCCAGAGATCTTTAAATTTTTATCTCTCAGCAACTTCAAAGAACTTGACAAACATAATTTTAGCTAATATATACAGTACATTAATAATAACATCATAAAATACAAAGACTTACTGCACTGCTCTGTAGGTCCTTGCTAAACGTTACCATAGAAACCATACTGATACAGTATTTAAATATACATGCCAGGATTAGAGAAGAGAGACAAGTACCATTAGATGTTCCTTTAAAAGGGATCAGCAACATAAAAACAGCAGTAAATCACAGAAATGAAAGCAATGCTATGTACTGACCACTGATTCCCTAACATCATTTGTGACTTACTCAATATCCTTCCGTACCGATCCCAAGAGATCTTCCCTTTCTCGAATTGCCTGGAAATTGGCTTTTGTTTTGTGGAATTCATGTGTGTAATCCTGTAAAGAAACACTCACGTCTATTAATATATAGACTGCATTACTAGTTATTTGAGCTTTAAGGGATGCAAGTATTGTAATTAATATATAACAAGCATAGACTTATTACTGCGCATAATAGAACTAAAAGGTATTACCTATAACAAAACGAATGCGTACAACAGCAGAACATTTTTAAAACATACGACTCCCGATGATATTCAATAATGTTTATTCATATGATATTGTTTTCCTAACCAAGCAACCAGTTTGTGAATGGAGATGATACTTCACTTTCATCTATTTTATCAGTGAATGACATGACTGTTGCCATGAATGAGTTTAGTCCAGCACTGGACATTACTGTTGTGGCCTGTGTTTAAAAGGGTATGTAAACTGGAACAATGAACTTCTCTTACTTGCTCCTTTCTGTTCTGGTAAATATACCATTAAGGCTCGGTTCACACTGGTGCGATGCGAGAACTCGTGCGAATCTAGCACGGGGTCCCGCATCGTACCCAACTTGCAGGTAGTTCACACTGCCATATGCGAACCGCTGGGAGTGTTAATACAAAGTTAATGACACCCCCAAATCGGTTCGCATATCGCAGTGCAAACTGTCCTTTTGGACATGAATCGGATCGCATGGGTGGGAACACTAATGCGATCCAATTCTAGTGCAGACCAAAAAAAAGGGGCCTGCATGACTTAGGTCTGAAAGCGATGCAAATTCAGCCATACAATCTCTATGGCCGAATTCGCATCGCACAGATATCGCATGTGATTTGCATTGCAGTGCAAATCACATGCGATATCGTACAGCGCACCAGTGTGAATCCAGCCTAAAGGTAATCAGTCAATAGAAAAAAAAAAAGGCACTACTACCCCACATTATGTAGCGATCCTCCTGAGCTGTCGGGTGCAGGATGTGCAGTCACTCCATTATGGCTGAAACGCGTTAACTTCTGCTGTACATATATATCTTTAATGGAATTACAATAAATTTGGACTTATTGAAGAGCATGTATGGAGATGCGGATCGTCTTCTATCCATATACCATTAAAAGAACGATAAGTGCAAATACCCTTTGTGAACCTTCCAGAAATCTTATGTGCTGACTTCCTGTGATCTCTGTCTGTGCTGCACTCCAGCTATCCCTGGATACATACTATAATACACTAAGGCTGGGTTCACACTATCATATCATAGAAGGAGACAGTGACCGGCTCTCTATGAAGCTGGTTCACACATCTCCACAGCGTCTCGGGTGCAAATTGCACAGGAGTCCTGTATGTCTTCTGGTCCATTTCAGGTACGAATTCAGGCCAAACTTCAGGCTGAAATCTGACTCGATACGGTGAATGGAGACACACCGGACTCCTGCTATGAGCCGCTGTGCTCTATAGTGTGAACCCAGCCTCAGTGATGGAGATGCAAATAAAGAGGGTGCTCTGTAGTCCTGTCCTAGAGTTTCAATGCTGCTCCTCCATAGATAAAGTACAGTGAATGAGTGCTGTCAACTTAGAACAGTAAGTATAGTATTTCACCAGGTGAAATTCAAGAGAAAAAGACTGAATAAAGAAAACTAAAGCAACCACGTCTAAGCACTTGCAAGCTGCAGTATACAGTATATTGCATTTTTGTTCTTGTGATTTGACACACACTAATAGCTTAAATTTTCCTCGCAAATGATTACATGTGATTATCACTTTGAACAAGTATCACTGGTAGCTTACTTGCCATTAATGATTTTTTTTTTTTTTACTATCCAAGATGGCGGTTGTAAACCTCAGACATGAAATATGAACAAAGCATATCCTTCTAAACTGTGTACTTGTCTCAATCCAGAGTATTAACCCTCATTTCTGCCTGCTATCAGAATGAGTCACTTCTGACAAATTTTCCTGACACCAAGAGGTAAAAAGGTGAAAGGGGTGGGGGCTCCAACACACAGCCTGTGATTGACAGTCTCAGCCCTGTTCCTGTGTAAAGGGGGTGTGTCCCTTACCTCCAATAAGCTCTCAGAATAAGAAAAGGTAGTAAATCTGCAACAAAGTTTGTTAAAATCCCTGCAATGTACAGTACTTTGATCACCCAGTGGGGAATGTTTTTTTCCCAACAAAATTGGAGTTACTCTTTAAGATGAAAGAAAGGAAACCTTAAGCAAGAAGGAAATCCTGGTCCTCAGCTCTACCCTATGCAATACCAAAAAGGGTTCTTTGCAAGATAAAGCTACCAGTTAAGACACTCACCTTGCGGGGGTGATAACTACAAAGAAAACAACCTTGTGGGTAAGGACGGTCATACATGAGTCATTTTTTTTCATTCAACCAGCGAGTTGAACTAAAGAAAATGACTTGATTCCCTCATCCACACACTCAATATGGATGGGCGAATCTCTTCTGCTGAGCTATAGTATTCCAGCAGCCGAGAAGTAGAATGATATAATGACCCCTGGAAGAGTGGCTATTGACAGTCTGGCAAGGCCCATGGTGCACCAGCTAGAAGTCTTAACAGGTACCACATTCGCCTGGACCAATACAGAGTAATGTGGATCACTGGAACCCCATCCTTCCTGATCATGTAGAGTAGGCAAGGAAGTTTCAGGGGAGAAAAGGCATAGATCAGAGTGTACGAATTCCACAGAGCCACCAGAGCATCCACTGATTCCACCAGTTAAAGTGACACTAAACAGAGAAGTGTCATTTGCCATAATTGATTCACATAAATCATGAAACTGTACTCTTTTTTTTTTTAATCCCCCAAGTAGCTTATTCATGCAGTGCTGCAGGGAAAGATGCTTGGAAGGGGCTTCTAATAGTCTTCTGATGTATGCGCTCTACAATGTTAGTCTGGCCAGCCCTGATTGGTGCTGTGCCAGTCACATGACTTAAAAAAAAAAAGGTTTCAGAAGATAAATTTTAAATTAGATTATAAATATCAAAATAACTGTTTTGCAACTCCCAATAAATATTTAACATCAAATGTGTACTTTTTGTGCATTATTTGGTGTAGGCAGAGTCAGAGGTGATTGACACTAGCTTTAATTTTGTTCAGACGGCATCTGCATTAAAGGCTCTTTTCTACTTTACAGGTATTAGCAACTACATTAGATATATTTAATACTGATTTATTCTAAAAATGAAGCGTTTTGAGAGTTCCTTTGTTAATGTAATCAATCAGCATACTATGTGCCACCCCCGTAGTGTTTAGCAATAGGACATGGAGGAGAATGGAAGGAGGGGAGTGCCATTTACCACTCTGTATACACCAACACGCGTGACTCTATAGTCACGTGGGCCGCACAGATAAGAAAAAGGACGAAATGAAGAGCTTAGAAGGGAATCGAAATTGAGCATGCTCTGTAAAGGACACCAGCTGGTCTACACAATCTCAACCTGTACTGGGGACACAGAGAAGATGGAGGGACAGTTGAAGGAAGGAACAACCGGGTATTTATCTCAAATGTTTAAATGGCTTTACGAGTATGAATACTCTATTATATAGCATGTAATGAAAGTTTTTCATAGTCTAGGTTTATTGACTGCTGTTTATAAAGTCTGCTCCTAGATACACACCTGTCTAGTTTAGTGTTATACCTGGAGGCCAGAATGTCCACATCAGGGGACCCCTCACCTATAACACAGCTCCTAGAATATCTCTGGGTGTAGAGAACAATCTTTGGTCCAGTAACCAACGGCTGCCAAATGTCAATGCTTGGAATGTACAGAGCTGACAAGGCTGGAATGTGCAGTTATGCCCAGGACAGGATTTGCCCTACCTCTCATGCCACAATGAGACTTCTAATTCCTCCCTGATGGTTAATGGCAGATTATTGCTTTACAGATGTCTGGAATGAAATTGGGCAAGGGAAACTGCCTCAAGGGAGGCAACCATCGGCCCCAAGACTCTTGTGCAAAAGTGGAGATTTGGACAGTGTCTGAGTCCGAACCTGAGACCATAGAGTCTGAAGCCCTTCCTGATGAAGGAATGCTCTGGCTTGAGGTATGTCCAGGACCAAATCCAGATACTCCCTTGTTACATACCGTATATACTCGATTATAAGCCGACCTGAATATAAGCCGAGGCACCTAATTTTACCACAAAAAACTGAGAAAACGTATTGACTCGAGTATAAGCCTAGGGTGTCCATCTGCATGCCTTACTGTGCCTCACTGTGTCCATGTGCATGCCTCACTGTGTCCGTGCCTCACTTTGTCCGTGCCTCACTGTGCCCATTCTCCCTACCTGATCTCCGGCGCTGTGTGACTAGACTGACGTTTAACATGGGAGTCTATGGAAGGGGTGCCCGGGTTTGAAAAATCGGTGCTCCCCGGCCATAGATCCCCTGGACAACAAACTTTGCACACTTGTAGAGGAAGAGTGGGGCTACATGTGTGCCAAGATTGGGGTCCAGGGGACCCAGGGCCGGCCAGTACCGGGTCCCCAAAATCACAGGAGAAATTACTGTTTAACATGGGAGTCTATGGAAGGGGTGCCAAGTTTGGTGGCCAGGGGACCTACGGCTGGCCGGGATCAGGCGCACAAATTTAAAGATGGACACAGACTCGAGTATAAGCCGAGAGGGGCATTTTCAGCACACAAAAAATGTGCTGAAAAACTTGGCTTATACTCGAGAATATACGGTAATTGGCAAGATTAAAGGAAAAAAAAAAAAATGATACCAGTTCACACAGTTCAGCTTGTGTGTATTTATGTCTCCACTACTTCCCACATCCCTGTATATTGTATTCCATAAAAGTTTTTTAAAATTAGTGACACTACCTGCTGAAACCACAGACTATGGAAGGGAGTTCCACATCCTTACCACTCTAACAGTAAAAAACCCCTCATGCAGTTAAAGGTTAAACCGCTTCTTGTCTAACTTCACTGCAAAGCCACGTGTCTTCTTGAGTGACCTGAGACTGAATGTTTTCCTCTCTATGCTAGAATCACTATTAATATATTTATATAATCGCCATCATCTCCCCTATTAAAGAAATTAAGGCAGAAGGCATTAAGATTAAAAGCATTCTGTGTGCAGCAGCTGAGCCTGAGCCCATCTCTGTCCAGTGATGTCCACAAGTCCCTCGCCGTACGGGACTCTCCCTCCAGCTCTGTTCCCCCAAAGCAAGCTTCTTGCTGTGGGGGCACTCGACAGGAGGGAAAGGCCAGGAGCAAAAAGGGACTCGAGAACAGGAGGATCCAGGCTGCCCTGAGCAAATCCACTGCACAGAGCAGGCAAGTATAACATGTTTGCTATTTTTTTTTTAAAAAGAGACTTTACAATCACTTTAAATTTCTCTTCTTCAGGTAAATAAGTTTAACGTTTACAGTCGTTCTTCATAACCGAGATCCTCCAGCTCCCTTAGTTTTCTTACCCTTCCCTGGACTCTCTCTGGTCCCAGCACATGCTTCTTAAAGACTGGTGACCAGAACTGGACGGCATACTCGAGATGCAGCAGAACCAGAGTTTTGTTAAGTGGTAGAAGTATAGTTTTAACTCTTGAGTAGATACCCTTTTTAATGCATGCTAATATTTTGCTGTCCCTGCTGGCGGCAGTTTGGCATTGCATGCTATTGCCGAGTCCATCATCAACTGGACCCACAGTTGATTTTCCATCCTCGATTCCCCCAGAGATTCTCCCCCTAGCATGTAGCTTGCATTCAAATATTTTTAGCTCCCTGGTGCATTACTTTACATTTCCCTACATTGAACCTCATTTGCCACTTGTTTGCCCACCCCTCAACTTTATCAAGGAATTTCTGTAAAATTGCTATATTCTGTTGTGAATGTTTTGCCCTGCTTAGCTTTGTACAGTGTTTATCAACGCCAGTCCTCAAGGCGTCCCAACAGGTCATGTTTTCATACCTTCCATTATTTTGCACAGGTGATTTGATCAGTTTCACTGCCTTAGTAATTACCACAGCTGGTTCATCTGAGGGAAATCCTGAAAACATGACCTGTTGGGGTGCATTGAGGACTGGAGTTGAGAAACACTGGCTTAGTATCATCAGCAAACACTGGGATTTTTAATAATTTATCCTAACCTCTATTTATGAACAAGTTATTCAGAATTGGTCCCAGGGCAGAGCCCTGGGGCACCCCACTTATAACTCCAGATCTTCACAAGATCTATCACCACCCTTTGTAAATGCCCCTGTAACCAGTTTTCTATCCAGGTACATACACTATCGTGAATGCCAGCAGTTCTCAATTTGTGGATTAGGCGTTTATGGGATACCGTGTCAAATGCTTTGGTGAAGTCTAGACAGACTACATCCACAGGCAACCCTTTATCCAGATTACAACTCATTTCCTCATAGAATGTTGATGTGGCAAGAATGATCTTTCATAAATCCATGCTGGTTACTGCAAATGGTACTTTTCTTATCAGCAAATTCTTGGATATTGCCCCCTTATTCTCCCCTCCAATATTTTACAAACTATTGATGCTAGGATGACTGGCCTGTAGCTTCCCGGTATGTATTTCGGCCCATGCTTCAATATTGGTACCAAGTTACCTTCTTGCTAATCCCCTATCATTCTGGTCAGTAAGCTTTTCCTAAAGATTAGGAATAATGGTCTTGCAATGACCTGGCAAAGTTCTTTGAGGACTCTTGGGTGTAAGCCATCTGCTCCTGGTGATTTGTTCACATTAGGTTTTTCAAGTCTTTTTAGAACACGGCTTCTCTGTTAGCCACAAGGGTACACCCCATGCTGTGTTGCTAATATACCGTCTTGTCTAATATATCCCTCTTTTTCCATAGTAAAAACTTGAGAAGAAGAAAGTATTTAATACAGTTGCCTTCTTATCATTTGTAACCAACATCCCTTGATTATCCTTTGTGGGTCTAATATGCTCTGAGTTTGCCTTTTTACTATTAATATATTTAAAAATATTGGGGGGATTTTTTACTCTCCCCCCGCTATGTGTCTTTCGTAGTCTATTTTCACTGCCCTAATCGCACTCTTACATTTCTTATTGCAATCTTTGTAGTGCTGGAATATTGCCGATGTCCCCTCAGCCTTATATTTTTAGATGGACAGTTCATTCTGTCTCAGCAGTGAGATTGATCACCTTTAATTTTAATGCCACTAAACAGTGGCATTAATGTAGCAATCCTCTACATTAAAATTTTCGAAAGTTCTTTCCTGACTAAATAGAACCATGGTAAATAAGAAGTGATCAATCTCATCTAATAATCTGGTCCCCTTGTATCTCATACTTCCAATCTAACCCAAAGGCACCAATTATCTGACATACTAATTTACCTCCCTAATTTCAATTCCTCATCCTCTTTCTCCTTACCACTTTATCTCCCATTCTATTCCTTTTCCGCCTTAGTATTATATCCTTTAAACTACCAGAATATATTAAGCCTTGGGAATGGCACAGTGATAATAACGAATTCAGCTGAACTGTATTGCTATTTCATGTTACTTCTTTGACAGCAAAAACATCTTGTTGCAGTACAGAAAACCTGTCCTGTGGCCTTTACTACCCCCCCCCCCCCCCACCACCTTTCCTTTTTTATTGAAAACTTTATAACAATTGAACAAGAAACAGCTGGAAAAGAGTGATTCAGAATCAAACAGAGTTTCATGCCAATGGCTTGTTAGCCATTAAGGGTGCAGGTAACATCATCAGCTGAGAGAGAATAAGAAAACAGCTAAACCCGACGCAGCCAAGGAGGACACTGAAGGCTGAAGAGGTCCTAACAGGAGAGGACAACATGACTCCAGGCTGCAGACGTCAGGACCATCAGAATGTGTGCTGCAAGCCGTCCCTGACCTGTGAGAAAGTGAGCTGGGGACACCCATTACAGCAAGACCAAAAGCCATTGTAGGCAGACAGTAGGAACAAGTCAAAGTTCTTCATAGTTCTCACAACAGGAGCAGCAGCGGGGAGGCAGTATGGCAGGAAAGAGAGCATGTTTGACACCAGAGCATGAAACAAATGACTGAAGGTCCAGTCCAGCAGGGATGAGGTACAGTCTAGAAGCCAGGAGGACAACCACACCAAATAGCAGATCTGAGGGGGAACCTTCAGTAACGGTAATGAAGGAAATCTTGATGGAATTGCTATAAAATTTAAATTGCTAAAAAAGAATAAATAAAAAAATAAAAAAAACACAGGCTAGTCTTTAAAACAGCAGAGCTGAGGAAAAGACATCCAACCTCCTAGGACACTAGCAAAAAACTGAGACATGCTGGAATAAGAGGTTATTATCCTCGGTTGGCCCACCAATATCCAATCCTCCAGCAGGTGGCAGTACAACTGGAAGGTTTAGGACTTCTTCCCTTTATAGATGAGAACAAAATTCTGTTTACAGAGCTGAGTAAGTAAAGCTCAAATGATATACACAGCTGAAAAAGAAGTGACTCATCCTCCCTCTCTCTGCAATATGAAGATCGTTTTCAATTAGAGAAGCACATTTACAAAAGTTGAAACTACTTCTATGCTCTCTCTTTAGAGAACAGCAGCTTAACCACTTAACGACAGCCCAACACATACGTGTGGCAGCAAAAGGATGGGCTGTAACTCCCACACACCACACATATGCGTCTCCGGGTGGCTGTTGTTTAAGTGCTGAGAACGCAGACAGCTTTCAGTCCAGGGTAAAAGATCAGTAGCCGGCGAGACCGCCTTCTAATCATCCAACACTGATCCTTCCGACCCCTCACCCAGGCATTCTGAACAGTTTTGAGGGACGCCAGAGCAGGCGAGATTGAAAATTTTACTAGTTCCTTTTAAAGCTGGGTAGGCGGAGACTCCAACTGGTCTCTGGTTGTTGGGTTTATGAGATTTATTTAACATTTGGCTGTCCCTTAGCTTTAGCTATAGAAATGTGTACAAACAGGTTTCCTTGTACAACTAGACACAAGGTATAAACAGTTTTCAGTGATATTTCCCAAAATTTGCTACTCTGCCACCCTCCCAAATAAATAAAATGATTAGATTATTTGATGAGTGAATGGCATTATTGGATACAGTTTTTGCTACTCGTATTGTACAAAATTTCAATAAAGAACAATGTTAAAAAAAATTAGGTTAGATGTAGCGATCTAAAAACTTGTAACCAATAAAAAAAAAAGAGCACCTATAAGTTAGTAAATAAACGGAATATAAAATACAGTAACAGCTGATCTAATCTGCTGTCACAATTCACTGCTAGCTGCAAAACAATTTTTAAAATACACAGATGTGTTCACTGTAATTGGCGGGTGTTTGTGTGGGTAAGCAGAATACATCTCTCTTTAGTAATTGACTGTCCACAGCTACACCTACAGATAAGGATTCTAGGCAAAGCTGAGCTGGGGTACAAGGCAAAGCAGGGCCAAGTTTAGGTTCTAGGCAAAGCAGAGCTAAGCTGCCAAGAAAAACAAGATTAAAGTGCTAGGCAAAGCAGAACTAAGGTATTGAGCAAAAGAGACCGCATTAGGCAAAATGCTCTTAACGAAAAACAGAGGACCCTATTTATCAAAGCATCTTAAATGTCAATCCTACCCAAAGGAGTTTTCTGCTTTTCAGAGTTGGGAACCGCAAAAAATTCCCTTCCAGTTATTTCCACCTTTCCAGTACTGCTATATTGATATCTTTTCTCATCTTTCAAAGTTACAGACGAAGTTTCACTTCTAAGACTGCCTATCATTACTCTGGGTCAGAGTAATCTTTCATATGTTTCCAAAGAAAATCCTGCTATGGACAAGTGATCTAGCAATGCTGTTCACTGCCCTCTAGTGGATGCCTAATGAATGAAAACCGTTTTAATCAGAATGTCACAGATCAAGCATTTATTTTGTAACCAGCAAAAAAATAAAAAAAACACAGAATCTAACTAGTTGATCTAGGCAAAACAGTGTATTCATAAAGTATTCAGACCCCCTTCATTTTTAAAATTTTATGTTATGTTGAAGCCTGACACTACAGTTGTTTAAATTCATTTTTTCCCTCATTAATCTACACGACAAAGTGAAAAGAGAATTTTAGAAATGTCTTAAATTTATTAAAAGAGAAAAAAACTGAAGTATCACATGTACCCAAGTATTCAGACTGTTTGCTCTGTATTTTGTTGAAGCGCCTTTGGCAGCAATTACAACCTCAAGTCTTTTGGGGAATGACGCGACAAGCATTTCACACCTGGATTGGGGGATTCTCTGCCATTCTTTGCAAATCTTCTCAAGCTCAGTCAGAATGAATGGGGAAGGTCGGACAGCCATTTTCATGTCTCTCCAAAGATGTTCAATAGGGTTCAAGTCAGGGCTCTGGCTGGGCCACTTTAGGACATTCACAGAGAGTTATCCCTAAGCCACTCCTGGGTTGTCTTGGCTGTGTGATTAGGATCGTTGTCCTGTTGGAAGGTGAACCTTTAGATACTTTTCATTGAGGATATCTCTGTACTTTGCTCCATTCAGCTTTCCCTCAACCCTTACCAGGTCTCCCAGTCCCTGCTGCTGAAAAAACACCACCACAGTATGCTGCTGCCACCACCATGCTTCACTGTTGGGATAGTATTGGGCAGGTGTCGAGGGTTGCCTAGCTTTCTCCAGACATAATGTTTAGAATTGAGGCCAAACAGTTCAATCATGGTTTCATCAAACCAGAGAATCATGTTCCTCACAGTCAGAGTCCTTCAGGTGCTTTTGTTGCAAACTCTAAGCGGGCTTTCATGTGTTTTGCACTGAGGAGAGGCTTTCATGTAGCCACTTTGCCATAAAGCCCAGATCAGTGGAGTGCTGCAGTGACGGTCGTCCTGGAACTTCATCCCATCTCCACACAGGATCTCTGGAGCTCAGTCAAAGTGACCATCAGGTTCTTGGTCACCTCTCTTATGAAGGCTCTTTTCCCCCCCGATTGCTTAGTTTGGCCAGGCGACCAGCTCTTGAAGAGTCCTGGTTGTGCCAAACTTTTTCCATTTGAGAATTATGCTCTTGGAAACCTTCAGTGGAGCAGAAATGTTTTTGTAGCCCTCCCCAGATCCGTGCCTTGCAATAATCCTATCTCTGTGCTCTGCAGGCAGTTCCTTTGATCTCATGGATTTTGCTCTTATACAGCAGTATGCATTATCAGCTGTGATGTCCAATCAATTTAATTTACTACAGGTGAAGTCCAATCAAGGTGTAGAAACATCCCAGCAACGGTCAAGAGAAACGGGAGGCTCCTGAGCTAAATTTTATGTGTTGTTGCAAAGGGTCTGAATACTTATGCCAATGTGATTGATATTTCAGTTTTTCATACATTTTGCAAACAATTCGAAAATTCTGTTTTCAATTTGACATTATAGGGAACTGAGTGTAGATTAATGAGGGGAAAAAAAATTAATTTAAAAAACAAAACTGTAGTATCAGACTATAACATAACAAAATTAAAACGTGAAGGGGGTCGGAATACTTTATGAATGCACTGTAGTAGGCTCAGTCCCAAAGTAAGCATAATTCAAGCTGACCACCAGGCAGATATATAAGGCACAGATGTGAAATATGCAATACGTGGAAGACCCCGAGATTGATTTATCAGCCACTTAAAATTTCCTAAAACAGCAGCATTCTAAGACCCCTTTCACACTGAGGCGCTTTGCAGGCACTATAGCGCTAAAAATAGCGCTAAAAATAGCGCCTGCAAAGCGCCGCTCCTTTTACTCCAGCCCGGGCTTTCACACTGGAGCGATGCACTGGCAGGACGGTAAAAAAGTCCTGCTAGCAGCATCTTTGAGGTGCTATAGGAGTGGTGTATACACCGCTCCTAAAGCGTCCCATGCCCATTGAAATCAATTGGTAGTGCCACCGTACCGCCGGCAAAGCGCCGCCGCTAGTGGATGTTAAAAGCGCCCGCTAGCAGCTAAATAGCGCCGCAAAAACAATGGTAAAGCACCGCTAAAAATAGCAGCGCTTTACTGCTGATGCCCCCACCGCCCCAGTGTGAAAGGGCTCTAACTGGAAGAGTGGGGGCAGCATTGAGAGCCAGGTATAATATGCTGACAAGGAACATGCATGCTAGGAGGTAAAGCCCCACTCCAGGATAGTTTTTTGCTGATCCTTCACTGTCCAGTTAGCAAGCTGGGGGAGAAGTAAGGACACCACTGCATTCAGTCTACAGTCCATTGGTGTTAGGAGAAATCAGTGTCACCTGTTTGGCTGGCGCTGTGTTGCACAGACATATAAAATCAAAGAAATAAATGAGCAAAAAAAAAGTAGACAGGTAAAACCACTTTTAGGTATTTCTGTGCATTTTTTGCAATAACAGCTGGCCTAAGAGGGAACTATATATGGAACATTTAAAAAATATTAATTGAAAGTAAAAGGAGCAACAGGAACATGTTTTGCAAATTATTTATGCAACTACTTTGGCTTACCAGTAATTTGCAATTATTTCTGATTGTTTGTGCTTTGAACAGTTGCAAATATATTTTACACTGTAAACAGGACACTGTAGCACAAGCTGGAAAATCACTGACCAATATATTTTAACCACTTAACGACCGCCCACTGTATATATACGTCGGCAAAAGGGCACGGACAGGCACAATCACGTACCTGTACGTGACTGCCTTCGTATGGGTGGGGGGTCCGATCGGACCCCCCTCCAGTACAGTGGGCGGTCGGGATCGCTCTGGGAGCGATCCGTGATGAGGGGGCGGCCATTAGTTTTTTGGCCACCCCCTCACGATCGCTCCCAGCGAATCAAAAGCTTCCTCTGCCTGTGTAATGTAAACACAGGCAGAGAGGAAGCAGCAGGAAGTGATGTCATCTCTCCAGCGGCGCTCACATATACCGGAGCGCCGTCGAGAGAAGACATCAAGTAAGTGCACAAGCAGTACACCGACACCAGGACACATAGGCACATGATCACCCCCCCCCCAGGTCACCCCCAGATCACCCCCCAGCCACAGTGTCACTGATTGCAGTGATCATTTATTTACTGATCACTGCAATCAGTGACATTTGTAACTGTAAAAGTGTCAGGGCACTTAGTGTTAGGTCCCTTAGGTACAGGGTAGCCCCCTAACCCCCCCCCCTAATAAAGGTTTAACCCCTTGATCGTCCCCCAGGTAACCCTTTCACCCCCTAGCAACACTGTCACTAAGCAATCGTTTTTCTGATCTCTGTATTAGTGTCGGTGATGCCGCTAGTCAGTTTGTTTGATTTTTCGCCGCCAGGTTTTTATAGCGTCAGGTACCCCCATATATTACCTAATAAAGGTTTAACCCCTTGATTGCCCCCCAGGTAACCCTTTCACCCCCTTTTGCCACTGTCACTAAGTGATTGTTTTTCTGATCGCTGTTTTAGTTATGCTGGTGCCGCTAGGTAGTCAGTTATTTTTTTTTAGGTTCGCCGCCAGGTTTTATAGCGTCAGGTACCCCCATATATTATCTAATAAAGGTTTTAACCCCCTGATTGCCCCTAGTTAACCCTTTTACCAGTGATCACCGTATAAGTGTTACGGGTGACGCTGGTTAGTTAGTTTGCTTTTTAGTGTCAGGGCACCCGCCGTATATAACCCAATAAAGGTTTAACCCCCTAATCGCCCGGTGGGTGATATCAATTAGGTTTTAGCGTCAGAGAGGGTCTGCGTCGCCCCAGGCAGCGTCAGGTTAGTGCCAGTAACGCTAACACCCACGCGCAAAGCATACACCTCCCTTAGTGGTATAGTATCTGAACAGATCATTGTCAGGTTCTGATCTATACTAGCGTCCCCAGCAGTTTAGGGTTCCCAAAAACGCAGTGTTAGCGAGATCAGCCCAGATACCTGCTAGCACCTGCGTTTTGCCCCACGTCCAGCCCAGGGCACCCAAGTGCAGTATCGATCGATCACTGTCACTTACAAAACACAACACACATAACTGCAGCGTTCGCAGAGACAGGCCTGATCCCTGCGACTCCAGTGCTGTAGGAGGTGATTTTGCCACCACAGTTTAAAAAAAGACCATATATGCCGAAGCATGGGGGCAGCAGGGGCGGAGGAGCGATTTTGCTCCTAATGCCGCGTACATACGGTCGAAATTCCGACGGAGGCTTGCCTGTGGAAAAGTCTGACCGTGTGTACGTGGCATAACTTTTGCGGGATGATGCCCCCATGCTTCAGCATATATAAATGGTGCATGTATGCCCATCATTAGAAGTGGGTGAATGAAGGGAGGTATTCTAAATGGTGGGCATGCCCACCGATCAATCTCTTTTTTTTCATTCAGCCAACAGGCTGCATGAAAAAAAAGAATAATACATGTCCAACAAGGACCAGCAACGTACTGGTACGTTGCTGGAATTTGAATGGTTATACCAGAATGATGCCTGCGGGTTTAGGTATCATCTGGGTATCATTCTTTTCAGCCAGCGGCCGGCTTTCATGTAAAAGCAATCCTAGCGGCTAATTAGCCTCTGGACTGCTTTTACAAGCAGTGGGAGGGAATGTCCCCCTCCCCCCCGGATATAAAAAGCGCCATTGGGAAAGCATTTTATCACACTGATCTTGGTGTGGTCAGATGCTTTGAGGGCAGAGGAAAGATCTAGGGTCTAATAGACCACATTTTTTTTTCAAAAAAAGAGTACCTGTCACTACCTATTGCTATCATAGGGGATATTTACATTCCAATAAACAAAAATAATAACAATAACAATAAAAAATAATAAAATAAAAAAATATGGAAGGAACAGTTTAAAAAAAAAAAAAAGGAAAATAATAAAAAATAAATAAAAAAAAGCACCCCTGTCCTGCCCTGCTCTTGCGCAAAGGCGAACGCAAGCGTCGGTCTGGCGTCATATGTAAACAGCAATTGCACCATGCATGTGAGGTATCACCGCGAAGGTCAGATCGAGGGCAGTAATTTTAGCAGTAGACCTCCTCTGTAAATCTAACGGCGTAACCTGTAAAGGCTTTTAAAGGCTTTTAAAAATGTATGTAGTTTGTCGCCACTGCGCGTTTGTGCGAAATTTTAAAGCATGTCGTGTTTGGTATCCATGTACTCGGCCTAAGATCATCTTTTTTATTTCATCAAACATTTGGGCAATATAGTGTGTTTTAGTGCATTAAAATGAAAAAAAGTGTATTTTTTCCCCAAAAAATGCGTTTGAAAAATCGCTGCGCAAATACTGTGTGGAAAAAAAAAATGCAACACCCACCATTTTAATCTGTAGGGCCTTTGCTTTAAAAAAATATATAATGTTTGAGGGGTTCAACGTAATTTTCTTGCAAAAAAAAATAAAAAATGTTTTCATGTAAACAAAAAGTGTCAGAAAGGGCTTTGTCTTCAAGTGGTTAGAAGAGTGGATGTAAGCTTCCCAATGTTGTGTATAAAATGCCAGGACAGTTCAAAACCCCCCCAAATGACCCCATTTTGGAAAGTAGACACCCCAAGCTATTTGCTGAGAGGCATGTCGAGTCCATGGAATATTTTATATGTTGACAAGTTGCGGAAAAATAGGATTTTTGTACTCACCGTAAAATCCGTTTCTCTGGCATCCATGGACTGACACAGCGTGTCTTATACACCTTTACACGTGGGTTATGTCCCTGCTTGCAGGAGAAGACCTAGGCAGAATGTGAGATGTTATACATACATTCTAAACAGCCAGAGCTGAACAGCCCCGCCCAGGGGGGCGGTCCCTCCGGACATAACCCTCCCACTGCAGTCAGCAGACCTCAGTTCGTAACAAAGCAGTACAAACTTAAAAAGAAGGGTGGGTGCTGTGTCAGTCCATGGATGCCAGAGAAACGGATTTTACGGTGAGTACAAAAATCCTATTTTCTCTTGTCATCCATGGACTGACACAGCGTGTCTTATACACCTTTACACGTGGGATGTCCCAAAGCAGTGTCAAGAGGGATGGGAGCAGTATAAATGGAAAACCAAAAACTTCACTCCAAACAAGGCAGAGCTCCTCAACGGAGGAGTTGCAACATCAAACAGCGGCCTGCAACACCTTGCGGCCAAAAGGAAGCATCCGAAGATGCAGCCACATCAACCTTATAAAACTTAGAAAAGGTATGAACAGACGACCAGGTCGCCGCTTTGCACACTTGTGCAACCGACGCTTGATGTCGGAAAGCCCAGGAAGCACCAATTGCCCTGGTGGAATGTGCCGTAACCGGAAAGGGAGGCGCCCGCCCGTTGAGAGCATAAGCTTGAATGACGGTTTGTCTGATCCACCTAGAAATGGTGGCAGACGAAACCGCTTGGCCCTGTTTTGGACCAGAGACAGCCACAAATAGTGAGTCAGACTTCCGAATAGAAGCAGTAGCGGACAGGTACACCCGCAAGGCTCGTACCACATCCAAAGTGTGAAGCGCAAACTCTCTGGGATGCGATGGGTGAGGACACAAGGACGGGAGGACAATGTCCTCGTTTAAGTGGAAGGCCGAGACCACCTTTGGCAGAAAAGAAGGTCGCGGACGTAACACCGCCTTATCCTTATGGATGACCATAAAGGGCGACTTGCAGGACAAGGCCGCCAATTCAGACACTCGTCTAATGGAAGTAATGGCCACCAAGAAGGCCACCTTCTGAGACAAAGTCAAGAGGGGAATATCTCTAATATTTTCAAAGGGAGGTTCCTGGAGGACCGAGAGCACCAAATTCAGATCCCACGGGGGGAGAGGAGGCTTGACAGGGGGGAGCACATGGCGAACCCCCTGCACAAAGGTGCTAACCAAGGGATGACCCGCCAGCGGTCGCTGAAAGAAGATGGCCAAGGCCGAAATCTGACCCTTAATGGTACTCAAAGCGAGCTTTTGGGTCACGCCACGCTGCAGAAAATGCAGGATTCTGGGAACGGAATACGTTCGTGGGCGCCAGTCCAGCTCTTCGCACATGGCGATGTAAGCTCTCCAAGTACGGTGATAGATCTTTCTGGAGGAAGACTTCCGTGCCCTTAACATGGTCGAAATGACCGAATCCGAGAGACCTCGGTCTCTCAGCACCTGGTTTTCAATAACCATGCCGTTAAAGCCAGAGACTGTAAAGCAGGATGAAATAGTAGGATTTTTAAAACAGCTTACCTGTAAAATCCTTTTCTTGGAGTACATCACGGGACACAGAGCAGCATAGTCATTACTATGTGGGTTATATAGATTACCTTCAGGTGCTGGCACTGGCAACTTCCAAAACAGGAAGTACCCTCCCCTATATAAGCCCCTCCCATCCGGGAGTACCTCAGTTTTGTAGCAAAGCAATACGTGTCCCCAAAAGAGGGGTGGGAGCTCTGTGTCCCGTGATGTACTCCAAGAAAAGAATTTTACAGGTAAGCTGTTTTAAAAATCCTACTTTCTTGTTCATACATCACGGGACACAGAGCAGCATAGTCATTACTATGTGGGACGTCCCAAAGCAATGCCACATGAGGGGGGGGATACACCATACATAAGCTGGGCGCCATCAGGCATGAGGATCTTTTGCGGCCTGCAACACACTGCGCCCAAAGGCGACATCCTCCTGACTTCTAACGTCCACCTGGTAGAACCTAGTAAACGTGTGTACTGAAGACCATGTTGCGGCCTTACAAATTTGCGCCAGGGAGGCCTGGTGATGCACTGCCCATGAAGTTCCAACTGCTCTCGTGGAGTGCGCCCTAACTTTGAACGGAGGCGGTCTACTTCTCAAGCCATAGGCTTGTATTATGACCTGTCGAATCCACTTGGCTAAAGTAGATTTTGATGCTGCCTGACCCTTTCTGGGGCCTTCCGGCAGAACAAACAAAGAATCCGTTCTACGAATCTGAGCAGTGGCTTCTAGATAAGCTTTAACTGCTCTTACTACATCCAAAGAATGCAATAACTTTTCCTCTACCGAGCTTGGTTTGGGGAAAAAAGAAGGAAGAACCACATCCTGGTTCAAGTGAAACCTCGATACCACCTTAGGAAGAAAGGCTGGGTGAGGACGTAATACTACTCTGTCCTTATGGATAACCAGATATGGCTCTTTACAGGACATGGCGGCTAATTCCGACACTCTTCTAGCCGAGCATATGGCTACTAAAAATATCAATTTCCTGGTGAGTAGAACCAAGGAAATGTGCCGCAAAGGTTCAAATGGCTGCTTCTGCAGAACCGACAGAACCAAATTTAGATCCCATGGGCATATGGGAGCCTTAATTGGTGGAATAATACGAGTCACACCTTGCATAAAGGATTTGACAAGTGAATGCATAGCCAGGGGCCTTTGAAATAGTATTGACAAGGCCGAAACCTGGCCCTTGATAGTACTTAAGGCAAACTTCCTGTCTACAGCCCACTGCAGGAAGTCCAGAATTCTGCCTATAACGTACTTACGTGGATGCCATTTTCTGGCCTCGCACCAAGTGATGTACGCCTTCCAAACTCTATAGTAGATCTGCCTGGATACAGGCTTCCTGGCATTGATTATAGTTGATACCACAGAGTTAGAGAGACCTCTCTTCTTTAGGATGTGGGATTCAATAGCCAGGCCGTTAAACTTAGAGTTAGTAAGGAAGGGTGGTATATCGGTCCTTGCGAAAGCAGGTCCGGACGACGTGGAAGGGTCCAAGGACTCCCCACAGACATTTTGATGATCTCCGTGTACCAGGCCCTTCGGGGCCACGCTGGAGCCACCAGGATCACCGGCTTCTTCTCCAACCTGACTCTGCGAAGGAGTCGAGGCAACAATTGTAGCGGAGGGAATGCATATATCAGTCTGAACTGATCCCAAGGGAACACCAGAGCATCCGAGCCGCAAGCGAGGGGATCCCTTGTCCGGGAGACAAATCTGTCCACCTTTGCGTTGAATCTGGATGCTAGCAGATCTACATCCGGTGTTCCCCACCGCTGACATATTGCTCGGAAGACCTCGGGATGAAGGGACCATTCCCCTGGGCATAACTGTTGGCGACTCAGAAAGTCCGCCTTCCAATTCTCCACCCCTGGAATGAAGACAGCTGATATACATGGGACATGCTTTTCTGCCCATTCCAGGATGTGACTTACTTCCCTCTGGGCTGCACGACTCCTGGTGCCTCCCTGATGATTGATATATGCCACTGCTGTGGCATTGTCTGATTGAATTCTGACAGGGGACCCTTGGAGTCTGGATGTCCAGGCTACTAGGGCGTACCGGGCTGCTCGTATCTCTAATAGATTGATGGGCAGGGTTTTTACTACATTTGACCATCTGCCCTGGAGAGACCATTGCTCCAGTACTGCCCCCCAGCCTATAAGGCTGGCATCTGTAGTGACCACCTTCCAAGATATCGGGCTGAAGGGTTTTCCCTTCTGGAGATTCTGGGGGATCAACCACCAGCAGAGACTCTTCCGAACGGAAGGGGACAAAGCCATCGGGAAGTCTAGAGCCTGAACTTTTCCGTTCCAGGCTGACAATATGGCCCTTTGTAAATTCCTTGAGTGGAATTGGGCGTATGGTACAGCTTCGAATGATGCTACCATCTTTCCTAGCAGCCTCATGCACAGGCGTATGGACGGCTGTCTTTTTGCACAAAGCAGACGGACCAAGGCCCTCAAAGAGGATACCTTGTCTAGAGGTAAGAAAATCTTCCTCTGGTCTGAATCCAGCCGTAGCCCTAGATATACCAGGTTTTTCACTGGCTGTAGGGCTGACTTGTCCAGGTTGATGACCCAACCGTGAGACTCTAGATACTTGATTGTATCGACAATTACCACTTCTAGCTTGGCAACTGAGTGGTCCATCAACAACAGGTCGTCTAGGTATGCCATTATCGTTACACCCCGTGTTCTTAGATCGGCCAACAGTGGGGCCAGAATTTTTGTGAACACTCGTGGTGCTGTGGCCAGACCAAATGGTAAGGCTCTGAACTGAAAATGGCGCCCTTCTACTGCAAAGCGTAGGAATTTTTGATGACCTGGAAAGATGGGAACATGCAAGTAAGCATCTTTGATGTCGATCGAGGCTAACCATTCCTCCCCTTGTAGGGCAGCGGTGACCGATCGGATCGACTCCATCCGGAAAGACCGGACGTTTAGAAATTTGTTTAGACTCTTTAGGTCCAATATGGGTCTTATGTCCCCGTTTGGCTTCGGGACTGTGAAAAGGTTTGAGTAGAAACCCAACCCCCACTCTTCCATAGGAACCTCCATAATTACTCCTTGGAGCAATAGTTGTTCTAACGCCAATAGGAGAGACCCTCTTTTTAGAGGGTCTCTTGGCATGCCTGACCACATAAAATGGGACGGAGGAGACTCTTTTAACTCCAACTTGTATCCCAGAGTTACTGCGGAGAGCACCCATCTGTCTTTGATCGTCTCCCGCCAGGTCTCTGCGAACAACTGAAGTCTTCCCCCCACCCGTTTGAGTGGGGGCAGCCCTTCATAGGCTTGACTTGGAGGCTGGTTTAGTACCTCTTCGGATCCAGGGCTTTTTATTACCCTGTGGCTGTCCCTGATTTTTACCTCCTGAGTTTGACCGAGGAGGCCGTCGGAACTGCTTAGTAGCAGACGTCGCAGGGATAGGAGAGGTAGTCCTCTTAAAAGATGGACCCCTAGACCTCTTTTTACTCGGTAAGAGAGTACTTTTACCACTGGAAATCTTCTGGATATACTTATCCAGGTCTTCGCCAAAAAGGCGTTCCCCATGAAATGGGAAGCTAACTAAGAGCTTCTTACAGGGAGCTTCAGCAGACCAGTTTTTGAGCCACAGAAGCCTACGCATATGTACCAAAAGACAGCGTGAGGCGGGAGGCCTGATGGATAGAATCCTTGATGGCGTCAACCGCAAAGCATAATGCTCTAGGCAGATCAGCCAGAGCCTGGGCCTGCTGGTCTGGCAAATCCCTCAGGACCATTTTCATTTGATCCTTTAAAGCTTGGCAGACCCCAATAGCTGCCACTGCTGGCTGTGTAACAGCCCCTGCTGTGGAAAAAGCAGATTTTAATAAAGATTCCAATTTTTTATCCACTGGATCTTTGAACATTTGAACATTATCTACTGGACATGTCAGTGATTTGTTCACAGAAGAGATGGCTGCATCCACCGTAGGAACATTCCATCTCTGGGTGAACTTTTCCTCCATGGGATAGATCACCGGAAACCTTTTAGGCGGAACAAATAGTTTATCAGGATGTTCCCAGTCCTGGTATATAAGTCCTTCCAATAATGGATGTATTGGAAAGGAGCAATTAACCTGGGGAGCTTTTAGCGACCCCAATGAGGAGACAGCAGTAGTTGATGGTTCAACAAGAGGCATTTTAAATGCAGATCGAACCATGTCAGTTAGGGTCTGGACCCACAATCTTTCAGTCTGCGATGCTGAAAATGGTTCATCTACTGTCGATTCCTCAAAAACAGAGCTAACCTCCTCCTGATCCCCTTCAGGTAGGTCGGTCCCTTCCTGGGACTGTTGCTCTGCCAACAGGCACTCTAATGGAGGTGATGGAGATCTGGCGCGCTTTCTTTCCTGTAGAGAAGAAGCGATCAATGCTGCCAATCTCTGCTCCAATCCCTCCAGAGTTGAGGAAAAAACCTCCTCTGTTATATATGCAGGAGCAGGTGGACTGAGGACAGCCGCAGTACCTGGCACTCCCGGGGGTTCCTTATGGGTATTAACCTCTGATTTCTCAGGGGAGGAGGGTGCAGATGACTGCTCCAGATCCTCAGAGCCCGATGGAGACCCCCTACACTTCCTGAGAGGTATATCTCGGAGTTTTTTAGGCGGCATATTCCTTAGTTCAAAGCTGAGGTATTCCAGCCGCAATACACCCCTTACTGAAATAGTCTAATGCAATTTGCTGCTATGTACATCAGTGGGTGTCTACTAATGCGTCTTTCTGGGGATGCCTGTATCAACCGCCCGCTGTAAGCCCCTATACCATGCTACCAGCTCCTTTTCATGCTCTGTGTCCATAGCCAGCAGCGTGGACTGAGTCCTTTTATCTTGCTGGGACGCCCGCACATGCGCAGAAGCGCTGGGCGCACAGAGCGCGTCATCCGCCAGGCTCCGCCCCCTTTTTTTAAGCTAAACCTTATAAAAGGAAAGCATGTGTGCGCGCACGCGCGCGTGCACGTGTGCGCTCTTGGCGCCATGTAGGGAGAGGAGCCAGGGTCCCTGTTTCACCAGGACTCGGGGATGGAAGGAAACTACTTGGCAGCATGACAGAGGAATGCAGCTTCCCTGATAGAGAGCTCACTCATCTGCCTGGACTTTCACCATGGAAGGAATAGTCCCAAGAAAAAAGACGTTCCACAGCGGCCTCTAGTGGACAAACACAGGTACCGCACCTTTGTCTTTTTTTTTTTTTTTTTTAAACCTCCTTTATGAAAAAACATTTCCAGGTTTACAGTTTTTTTAAAACTTCCCTTATGAAAAAACATTTCTAGGATTACTTAGGCATATACAGCTATTAGCGGGAATACCCTTTAGGTAACAGGCAGAAAGACATATTAGGCTTGGGGGTCCCCTCAATAGAACCAAGTTCCTGAGGGGCCCCCACTTACCTTTTCCCCGCCGCAGGACTTTGTTTGGTCCACAGAAGCCCAAACTTCACCTCTCACGGCAGGCATTGTACTAGACCTTCAGGGACCGGGTTCCCAAGGATTCCACTCCCCTGGACCTGTATAGCACCCTGCACAGATAGCCTCTTGGTTTTGGGTATGACCAGAGCTCTGGATCCCAGGGTCCAGCCCTCCTAAGAGAGGCATTACAGGCAAAACCCTGCTCTTCTCTGCAAGGCCCGGGTACCGACCGTTTAGCTATGAAGCTTTTTTGGTCGGATCCGGAATAGCTTGCTAAGGCCCAGAGAACCTGTACACAAGCCCAGATGAATACATGTTAACCTTGGCCAACACCTTAGACACTGGCAAAAAACTGAGGTACTCCCGGATGGGAGGGGCTTATATAGGGGAGGGTACTTCCTGTTTTGGAAGTTGCCAGTGCCAGCACCTGAAGGTAATCTATATAACCCACATAGTAATGACTATGCTGCTCTGTGTCCCGTGATGTATGAACAAGAAATAGGACCTTGAGACAGAAGGTCCCCCCGTATTGGTAACCGCCAGGGAACGTCTGCGACGAGACGTACCAGATCGGCGTCCCAGTGACGCCGAGGCCAATCCGGAGCAATGAGGATCACCGGAATTCCCTCGGTCGCTACCCTGCGGAGCAGGTGAGGGAGCAACTGCAGCGGAGGATAAACGTATATCAGGTGATACTGACCCCATGGGGCCACCAACGCATCCGCCCAGGGATCCCTGGATCTGGCCACGAACCTCGACACCTTGCGATTGAGTCGAGAGGCCATCAGGTCCACGTCCGGCGTGCCCCACCGTCTGCAAAGTAGTTGAAAGACCTCCGGGTGCAAGGACCACTCTCCCTGGTCCAGCGTCTGGCGACTTAGATAGTCCGCCTGCCAATTGTCTACGCCCGGAATGTAGACGGCCGACAGAGCCGGCACGCTTCTTTCGGCCCACCTCAGGATGCGGGCGACCTCGGAAGCCGCAGCTGAGCTCCGAGTCCCCCCTTGATGGTTGACATACGCCACTGCTGTGGCGTTGTCCGATTGGATCCTGATGGAGTGACCCTGTAGTTTCTCCAACCATGAGGAGAGGCACAGTCTGATTGCCCGTATCTCCAGCACATTGATCGGTAAGAGGGCTTCGTCCGGAGTCCAAAGCCCTTGGGCCGACAGGACTCCCCAGACTCCCCCCCAGCCCGTCAGGCTGGCGTCCGTCGTGATCACCGTCCATTGGATGGGGAGGAACGACTTCCCGGACCGAAGAGCCGGGGACCTCAACCACCACGTCAGGGACGCCCTGACCAGGTGACTCACCTGGATCTGAAGATCCAAGGACAATGGGGATTTGTCCCAAGTGGACAAGATCTCTTTCTGTAAAGCCCTGGTGTGCGCTTGGGCATAAGGAACGGCCTCGAAGGAGGCCACCATGAGTCCCAGGACTGTCATGCAAAAGCGGATTGACGACCATTTTCGGGACGTCAGCACCCGTACTGCAGACTGAAGTGTCAGTAGTTTGTCTGGAGGTAGGAAGACTCTTGCCTCCAAAGAGTCCAGAATCAGACCTAGATACTCCAGACGCTGAGTCGGGACTAGAACCGACTTCTGAACGTTCAGGAGCCACCCAAACTCCCTGAGGGTCTGACTGACGATAGTCACACTTTCTTCCAATTCTGAGCCACTGTCTGCTCTTAGAAGAAAATCGTCCAGATAGCCCACGATAGCAATGCCTCGCTGTCTCAGCAAAGCTAGGACCGGAGCAAGCACCTTGGTGAACACCCTCGGTGCCGAGGCTAGGCCGAAGGGAAGAGCCACAAATTGATAGTGGACTTCGCCGACCGCAAAGCGCAGAAACTTCTGGTGGCTTGCGCAGATCGGAACATGCAAGTAGGCGTCCTGGATGTCCAAGGATGCCAGAAAATCCCCTTGATGGAGTGTAGCGATCACCGTGCGAATGGATTCCATGCGGAATTTTTGCACCTTCACGAAGGCATTCAGGGCCTTGAGGTCCAGGATTGGCCGAACCCCGTCCTTCTTTGGAACAACAAACAGATTCGAGTAGAACCCCTGAAACCTCTCCTGGGACGGAACTGGCACAATTACTCCGGACCCGATCAAATCCTGTACAGCCCCCAAGAGGGCTGCCCGACGGGCAGGAAGGAGAGGGAGATTTGAGGGAAAGAATCTGTCTGGGGGCCCGGAGCGGAACTCTATTCTGTATCCTGAGGTGACCACCTCGCACACCCACCGGTCGGAGATCCGGGAGGTCCACCGATCCGTGAACCTGCGAAGTCGTCCCCCCACCCCAGAGACGGGCGGGGGCAAGACTTCACGCGGAGGCGGGCTTGGGAGCCGGCTTGTTCGGCTTACGCACCCAGGGGCGCTTGTGCCCGCCAGCCGCACTGTTGTCAGTCTGGGATGGCTTACCCGTGGACTGACGGACGAAAAAAAAACCCTTTTTTGCTGGAAAGGAAGGACCCGGTTTACGTCGGGCCTCCTTACCCTTGATAGTTTGAGGAAGGAGAGTGCTTTTACCTCCCGTGACATCCTTGATGATGTCATCCAGAGCAGCACCAAAAAGTCTACCACCCTTAAAAGGTAGATCCGTCAGGAGCTTCTTAGAGGCTAGGTCAGCAGACCAGCATTTCAACCAGATGAGACGACGCAATACCACCGCCGAGACAGAGGCCCTGGATATTAAAGGGGCCGCGTCCAACGTGGCGTCGCACACATATATCAGACCCTGCACCATCTGGTGGGCCAGAGCAATAGTGTCTGGAGGAAGGTTATACTCCTGCACAGTTTGGTGCAAAATTTTTGCCCATTCCGTGAGTGTCTGAGACACAAGGGTCGCCGCTACTACGGGCCGTAGGGCGGATCCCAACAAGGCGAACATGGCTCTACTCACCACTTCTGACCTCCTGTCAGTGGGGTCCTTAAACGCAGGAGTCCCCTCCATCGGGAGAGTGGTGGCCTTGTTTAAACGGGCGACTGGAGGGTCGACCACCGGGGGAGAAGCCCACTTTTTAAGCAGGGCGTCTTCAAAGGGATATCTAATAGACAAACGCCGCGGGACCATGAAAGTCTTCTGCGGCTTTTCCCAGACCTGGTCAATGAGCTGGTCAAAGAAAGGTACATATGGAAAAACCTTTTTAGAAGGCTTGGTCTTAAAAGAACCAAAGGAGACTGTATCCGCCTGAGGTTCTGCAGTCGCAGCATTTAGCTTGAGAGTGTCCCTCACAGCATCAATGAGTTCACTAACAAGCGCCCTGTCATTTACTGACTCAGAACTGGAGTCTTCCTCACAAGGAATGTCCTGTTCAAAACCATCTAAATATTCAGAGTTAGGGTCCTGAGCAGCAGCAGCTAGGCCCATATCTGAATCAGAGCACTCCCCTTGTGGAGATAAAGTGGGGAGAGGGCGCTTTTTTGCTCCCTTGTGCTCACACACAGCTTCCATCCTGGTCAGAAATGATTCCAGGACTGCCGACAACTGGTCCATAGGGACCGCAGGTGCTGGAGCACTGGCTGCTGCCTCTGGCATGTTAGGGGAAGCTGGTGACTCTGACTCCATAATGTCCCCCTCTGAAACCACCCACAGGCTGTGCTGACTGAAGTAGGGGAATGCCCAGGGGACCCACCAACCTGACCAGGACCGCTCGGTTCCGCTGCCCTGTCTCTCCGCGCCGCGCTGCTCAGCGTGAGTGAGCTGAGAGGAGAGAGACTGTGAGGAGATTCGCGCCTTTCCTGAGCGGCGCTAGAGGCCAAACTAGAGCTAGAAGAAGGTGCGGCTACAAGAAAATGGCCGCCGCAATGTGCTCTGGCGGACCACGGCAAGATGGCCGCCAATGTAAAAAACAGCACAGTCACCAAACATGGCGCCGAACGGCGCCCAGGCCCCTCACTCTCAAATAAACAGCCCCAGCGAAATGCAGAGCAGCATGAGCCCCCCCCCCAGGACAGTATGGCCCCCAGGCACCCCACACAGTACAGCGCCAGCGAAGTGCACAGAGAGTGACATTAAAAAACACAGGGGGAGACAGGGAAATCCCCCACACAAGAAACACACAGCATGTACTCACCTGCAGCCAGGAGAGACTACTTACCCGTCCCCTGAGGGACCCACTGGTGTGTTTCTGACAGAACTATCACAGTGCGGTACTGAGTAGCTGTCGGCCCGGTCCACCGCGAAAGATACAGCCGGACTGTTCTATCTTGAGAGGACCGCGGAGCTGGAAGCCCACCGGCCACCCCTGGAGTCGTGGGGCATGTCGTGAACTGAGTCTCACGCACACAAGGCGAGGATCAGCACGCTCGATGGTCGGACAGGGAAGACTACGAGGATATCTTGTACCCAACCTGTTGCCCAGCCGACAGTTGATAGAAGATCTCAAAAGAAAAAAATAGGAAAAAATGTCAAAAGGAATAAAAAATAGGTCAGGAGACTGGCTCCTGAGAGAGCCACGTCTTCTCCTTCTGCTAGGCAGAAAAAAACTGAGGTCTGCTGACTGCAGTGGGAGGGTTATGTCCGGAGGAACCGCCCCCCTGGGCGGGGCTGTTCAGCTCTGGCTGTTTAGAATGTATGTATAACATCTCACATTCTGCCTAGGTCTTCTCCTGCAAGCAGGGACATAACCCACGTGTAAAGGTGTATAAGACACGCTGTGTCAGTCCATGGATGACAAGAGAAAAAGACAATTCTTTTTTTATTTTTTATTTTTTTGCACAAAGTTGTCACTAAATGATATATTGCTCAAACATACCATGGCCATATGTGGAAAAACCCCCCTCAAAATACATTCTGTTGCTTCTCCTGAGTACGGGGATACCACATGTGTGAGACTTTTTGGGAGCCTAGCCGCGTACGGGACCCCAAAAACCAAGCACCGCCTTCAGGCTTTCTAAGGGTGTAAATTTTGGATTTCACTCCTGACTGCCTATCACAGTTTCGGAGGCCATGGAATGCCCAGATGGCACAAACCCCCCCAAATGACCCATTTTGTAAAGTAGACACCCCAAGCTATTTGCTGAGAGGCATGGTGAGTATTTTGTAGATCTCACTTTTTGTCAAAGTTTTAAAAATTAAAAAAAAAAAAAATAGGATTTTTTACTCACCGTAAAATCCTTTTCTCTGCGTCCATGGACCAACACAGCTTCTCTATTGACAAAGTGGGTATTATCCGTTAATTAGGAGTGACTAGGCAGAAAAACTTGTAAAAAGTGTTGCATCACACCTTCTACAGTACCGCCCAGGGGGCGGACCCTCCGGGTATAACCTCTCAGTCTGCATCTTCGCAGATCAGTTCGTCAAAAAGCAGTACAAACTTAAAAGGAGGGGTGGGTGCTGTGTCGGTCCATGGACTCAGAGAAAAGGATTTTACGGTGAGTAAAAAATCCTATTTACTCTTTCGTCCATGGACCGACACAGCTTCTCTATTGACAAAGTGGGACGTCCCAAAGCAGTGTCAGAGAAAAAACGAGGGGTGGTAACAGCATAAAAATAAACTTCACCCCAAAACACAAAACAGCACTCCTCCAACGGAGGAGCTGCAACTCTAAACAGCCGGTTGTAAAACCTTGCGGCCGAAAGAGGCATCCGAAGATGTACCTACATCAATTTTGTAGAATTTTGTGAAAGTGTGAGCAGACGACCAAGTCGCCGCTTTACATAATCGGGAAACAGACGCTTGATGTCGGAAAGCCCAAGAGGCACCTCTTGCCCTGGTCGAATGCGCCGTGACCGGGAAGGGGGGCGCTTGACCCTTCAAGGCGTAAGCCTGGATTACTATCTGTCGGATCCACCTAGAGATGGTGGCCGATGAGACTGCTTGGCCCTTCTTGGGACCAGCCACCGAAACAAACAGTGAGTCTGACTTTCGGAACCGGAAAGTAGCAGATAGGTATACTCTCAAAGCTCGGACAACGTCCAAGGAATGCAACGCCGACTCCTTAGGATTCGACGGCTGAGGACACAAGGATGGAAGTACAATGTCTTCATTGAGATAAAAAGCCGAAACGACTTTTGAAAGGAAGGCTGCGGCCGCAGCACCACCTTATCCTTGTGGAAAATCAAATAGGGAGCCTTGCAGGACAAGGCTGCCAGCTCAGAGACTCATCTAACTGACGCAACAGCCACCAAAAAGACCACTTTCTGAGAAAGTGTCAACAAGGGAATATCTCTAATATTCTCAAACGGTGCCTTCTGAAGCACCGAGAGGACCAGGTTCAAGTCCCACGGAAGTAACAGGGGACGGACCGGAGGGGCCACATGTCGAACCCCCTGCACAAATGTACTCACGAGAGAGTGAGTCGCCAGGGGTCGCTGAAAAAAGACAGCCAGGGCAGATATCTGTCCCTTAAATCGTACTTAGGGCAAGCCTTTGGTCCACCCCATGCTGTAAAAACAGCAGGATTCTGGAAACCAAATAGGTACGCGGATGCCATTTCATTTCCTCACACATGGAGATGTAGGCCTTCCAAGTGCGGTGATAAACCTTCCTAGAGGACGGTTTTCGAGCACTTCTCATAGTAGAGATTACTGAGTCTGACAGGCCCCGGTCTCTCAGTACCTGGTTCTCAACAGCCATGCCGTTAAAGCCAATGACTGTAAAGCAGGATGGAATATGGGACCTTGCGATAGCAGGTCCTTCGTAGTGGTAGGCGCCAGGGGACGTCTGCTACCAGACGTACTAGATCGGTGTACCAAGGACGCTGAGGCCAATCTGGAGCAATTAGGATCATTGGAATTCCCTCTGCTTCCACTCTGCGGAGCAGAAGAGGAAGAAGCCTTAAGGGAGGGAAGGCATAGATTAGCCGATACTGATCCCACGATGCTACCAACGCGTCCGTTGCGTCTGCCCATGGGTCTCTTGACCGGGCCACAAATCTCAATACCTTCCGATTGAGTCGGGAAGCCAGAAGATCTACGTCTGGTGTGCCCCATCTTTGGCAGAGGAGTTGGAACACCTCCGGGTGTAAGGACCATTCTCCCTGGTCCAGCATCTGGCGGCTCAGGTAGTCCGCCTGCCAGTTTTCCACACCCGGAATGTACACGGCCGATAGTGCCGGTACGCTCTTCTCTGCCCACTTCAGGATGCGAGCAACCTCCGATGCTGCAGCTGAGCTTCTTGTTCCTCCTTGATGATTGACATATGCCACCACTGTGGCCTTGTCTGACTGGATCCTGACTGGACGCCCTTGCAGCCTGAGACCATTTGAAGAGGCACAGCTTGATCGCCCGGATCTCCAGGACATTGATCGGCAGGAGGGCTTCCTCTGGGGTCCAGCGACCTTGCGCCGACTGGACACCCCAGACCCCCCCCCCAACCTGTAAGGCTGGCGTCCATCGTGATCACTATCCAGTAAACCGGAAGAAATGACTTCCCGGCTATTAGAGCCGGCGCTGTCAGCCACCATACCAGGGATCTCCTGACTAGGTGGCTCACTCGGATTTGATAATCCAGAGATGAAGGGCATCTGTTCCATCTGGACAGAACTTCCTTCTGTAACACTCGAGTGTGGTATTGAACATATGGGACCGCCTCGAAGGAGGCTACCATGAGGCCCAACACTCGCATGCAAAAACGGAGTGACGACCAATTCCTGGAAGTCAGCTGCCGTACTGCAGCCCGGAGGGTCTGCAACTTCTCCACAGGGAGGAATACCTTTGCCTCTGAGGAATCCAGAATCAACCCCAGGTACACTAGGCGTTGAGTGGGCACCAATACTGACTTTTGCGTGTTTAGTATCCAACCACAGTCTCGAAGAGTCTGACAGGTAATGGACACGCTTACCTCTAATTCTGAGCTTGAAGGGGCCTTCAGCAGAAGGTCGTCCAAGTAGCCTGTGATAGCGATACCCCGCTGTCTTAGAAGTGCCAGAATCGGAGCGAGCACCTTGGTGAACGTCCTGGGTGCTGAGGCAAGGCCCAACGGGAGGGCCACAAACTGGTAGTGGTCCTTCCCGATAGCAAATCGCAGAAACCTCTGGTGTCTGGAGTATATGGGGACATGCAGGTATGCGTCCTTGATGTCCAAGGAGGCCAGAAAGTCCCCCGGATGGAGAGCCGTGACTACAGATCGAACCGACTCCATCCGAAATCTTTGAACCTTCACAGAGCAATTGAGGGCTCTAAGATCCAAGCTTGGACGAACCCCCTCCTTCTTCGGCACAAAGAACAGATTTGAGTAAAAACCCCGTTCCAGTTCTGGAACTGGAATAACTACCCCGCGTTCCAGTAGACCCTGGACCGCCCTATACAGGGCCTCCCGACGGGTCGGTAGTAGCTGGAGATTGGAGGTGTTGAATCTGTCCGGGGGACAAGAGAAACTCTATCTTGTAGCCTGAGGAGATTACTTCGCAAACCCACCTGTCGGAGATTAGAGCTGTCCACTGAGTCGCGAATTTGTAAAGACGTCCCCCCACTCGAGAGCTGGGTGGGGGTGGACCTTCATGCGGACGCAAATTTGTCCGCAGGCTTATTGGGTATGCGGGACCAAGGACGCTTTTGTCCTTGGGCAGGCGCTTTATCGCCCTGGGGTCTTTTTCCTGTCGCCCTAGGGGGACGAAAAAAACGCTTGCATGCAGTAAAGGAGGGCCCTTGCCCCTTGGTGTGGCCCCTTACCCTTGCTAATTTGGGGAAGCAAAGTGCTTTTACTTCCTGTGGCATCCTTGATGATGTCATCCAGAGAAGCCCCAAAAAGTCTGTCGTCCTTAAAAGGCAGATCCAACAGGGCTTTCTTGGAAGTCTGGTCCGCAGACCAGCCTTTTAGCCAGATCAGGCGGCGTATTGCTACTGCATAAACCGAAGTTTTAGACAGCAGGGGAATAGTATTCATGTCTGACTCGCAGACAAACCTAAGGCCCTGGACCAACTGGTCGGCCAATGTTAGCTCATCAGGAGGAGCATCTCGCTCCTTAACCCCTGGAGTAGCAATCTTGACCATTCAGTAAGTGTGTGAGACACTAGGGCCCCCGCCAATGCCGGGCGTACTGTCGAGCCTACCACTGAGTATAGGTAGCAAGCGAGTTCTTCAGCCTTCTTATCCACAGGGTCCTTGAAAACAGGAGCCCCTTCTACAGGAATTGTGGTGGCTCTAATAAGTCTGGACACCGGAGGGTCCACTATAGGGGGAGAGGTCCATTTCTTCAGAAAACTCTCCTCAAAGGGGTACCGTACCGCAAACCTCTTTGGGGCTGTAAAGACCCTCACTGGGTTCTCCCATTCCTTGTATAAGAGTTTATCAAAAGACACACAAGGGAACACCTTAGCAGTGCGGGCAGGTCTATGAAACCCAAGTGGACCGGAGTCTCTGCTGCTTCTGCAGTATTTTCCAACTTTAGCATATCCCGCACTGCAGTAATAAGGTCAGATACCAAAGCCGTCTTGCGTACTGACCTGGACTTGGAGTCATCCTCACTGTCCGGTCACGGTCTGCAGTCTCTGATGCGTCAGAATCTGGGCCCCGAGCCGTAGCTGGACCTGGTTCTGCATCAGAATTATCCCCAGAAGCTTGCAGGGGACGGGGCGTTTACTACCCCCTGTATTCCCGTGTGCTGCTTCCACCCTGGCAGAAAACGCCTCTAGGATTGCCGTCATAGCGTTCATAGACACCTCAGGGGCACCAGCTGCTAAATCTGGTGTTTCAGGGGAGAAGACATCTGGCTCAGATGCCATGCTGACCACACGCTGACACTCACAGGGCTCCAGGCAAGATATCAATAGGCCACCCTCCTGTGCTGCAGAGAGGCTGGGTCACCCAGAGGACTCTCCACCCTGGATAGGTACTGCTATGCTGCCGTGTGCTGCGCCTGTGATGCTGTCCCACTGCTGCTGTGTCAGTCTGCTTCTTTTATCAGCATTTCCTGTGTGAATTTTCGCACCAGTGTAATGCACCCTAGAGGCCGGAGGCTCTCGCAAAATGGTTGCCAAAAACGTCTGTATGGAAGATAATGTGGGCTCTAAGAAAATGGCCGCCGACCAAAGATAGAGGTCAAGCAGCCATAGCCCACAAAAAGATGGCCGCCGAGCGGCAATATATGCATACAGGGTGGACAAACATGGCCGCCGATCAGCTGATAGGAGCCAGTGGGTGTGGCCGAACCACAGGACGATGGCCGCCGGGCAGTCACAAGAGGCCGAACTCGGCATGGACCACCTCAAAATGGCCGCTGACAGCATGGAGGAGGAAGCATACAAACACAGGTAAGCAGAAATGACATTTCTTTTAAATGTTAGTTACAGCCAGCCCCGCTCCAGTGGAACCCCCTAGGTGACCCCCCAGCACCCAGCAACCTTTAGCTAGAAGCCCAGGGAGGAGGGAAAGGCAGGGAGAGAGGGAAGAAAGGGGCCACAACCACTTACTTGATCTCTCCAGGAATGTCCAGCTAAATCACCCAGCCGAGGCAGGGGAGTTTTACTTACCTATCCTGCATGTATTATGCTGGAAGACATTCCAAACAGGTCATCGTCCGCGCACGGAAGGTGACTGTTGGCCAGGCATGCTGTGATTGGACCCAAAAGGGACGATCATATGTATGCCCTGGAGCGTGACGCTCACCGGACAGGCTGCTGCGACTCGGCCGTAAGGTCAGCCGAAGCTGAGCGGTCTGATGCAAGCCTTGGAGCGTAAGCTCACCGGCCAGGCTGCTGCGACTCGGCCGAAAGGTCAGCCGAAGCTGAGCGGTCCGATGCAGGCCCTGGAGCGTAGGCTCATCGGCCACCCGTGGAGCGACGGGCATGTCGTGGAAAACCCAGCGTGTAGCTAGGGTCGGCACACGCTCGATGGCCGAAACTGGGGAGACTACAAGGATCGAGGATCCAGCCTGTCACCCAGTCGGCAGTTGATCGAAGATCGCAGGAAACAAAAATGTAGCAAAAAAAATATATCTTTTTTCCCCCGGACCAATGGGCCCGAAGGGAGCCATGTCCTACTCCTTGCTAGACAGAAAAAAACTGATCTGCGAAGATGCAGACTGAGAGGTTATACCCGGAGGGTCCGCCCCCTGGGCGGTACTGTAGAAGGTGTGATGCAACACTTTTTACAAGTTTTTCTGCCTAGTCATTAACGGATAATACCCACTTTGTCAATAGAGAAGCTGTGTCGGTCCATGGACGAAAGAGTAAATTATTTTCTTTCTTCATTTTCAAAAACAAATGAGAGCTGTAAAATACTCACCATGCCTCTCAGCAAATAGCTTGGGGTGTCTACTTTCCAAAATGGGGTAATTTGGGGGGGGGGGTTTTGTGCTATTTTGGCATTTTATGGCCTTCGAAACTGTGATAGGTAGTGAGGAGTGAAATCAAAAATTTGCGCCCTTAGAAATCCTGAAGGCGGTGCTTGGTTTCCGGGGTCCCGTACGCGGCTAGGCTCCCAAAAAGTCCCACACATGTGGTATCCCTATACTCAGGAGAAGCAGAAAAATGTATTTTGGGGTGCAATTCCACATATAACCATGGCATTTTGTTTTTGTCATTATTCAATCACTTGGGACAAATAAATAATAATTCAATGGGCTCAACATGCCTCTCAGCAATTTCCTTGGGGTGTCTACTTTCCAAAATGGGGTCATTTGGGGGGGGGGTTTGTACTGCCCTGCCATTTTAGCACCTCAAGAAATGAGATAGGCAGTCATAAAATTAAAAGCTGTGTAAATTCCAGAAAATGTACCCTAGTTTGTAGACGCTATAACTTTTGCGCAAACCAATAAATATACGCTTATTGACATTTTTTTAATAAAGACATATGGCTGAATACATTTTGGCCTAAATGTATGACTAAAATTGAGTTTATTCGATTTTTCTTATAACAAAAAGTAGAAAATATCTTTTTTTTTTTCAAAATTTTCGGTCTTTTTCAGTTTATATCGGGAAAAAAAATAAAAAAAATCGCAGAGGCAATCAAATACCATTAAAAGAAAGCTCTATTTGTGGGAAGAAAAGGACGCAAATTTCGTTTGGGTACAACATTGCATGTCCGCACAATTTCCAGTTAAAGCAGCGCAGTGCCAAATTGTGAAATCACCTCTGGTCATTATGGTCCGTATTGGTTAAAGGGGTTATAAAGTGAGAAGGTTTTTTTTTTTTGTTTTGTTTTGTTTTTTAACCAAAAAGCCATGTTTAATAAGTAGCAAACATGATATACACATATACATATAAGTCAATCACAAAAGTTACAGGGAATACAGTACAAAGGAAACCAGTCCAAGAAATAAACACATAAAGGTTTGTTAACAGTGTACTACAAGGATATTTGTGTCACACATGGCAGTGAGGGGTACTTCTCATCAGCTAATACATTTAATGCGTACGTTACGTAGAGCAAGTCTCACCATCCTCCAACCACCTATCCCAAATATTAGAGAACTTCTGAGGGCGCCCTCTATGGATATACATCAGCTTCCTATATGGAAGGACATCATTAATTTATTTTTTCCAGGTTTGTAGTGTCGGGGGTAGGACCTGCATCCAAACTTTTGCAACTACCTTCCTAGCCAGGAATAGCGTTTCATACAAGAATGTGGTTAGGTATTTGTCAATCTCCGTGTCTGGCAGGAACCCCAAGAGACATGTCTTAGGATCAAGACCCACCAGGGAACCCATATTGTCATGGAGAAACTGGATCACTTGTAACCAATACGTCTGTTATTGTGGACAACTCCACATCAGGTGATAAAACGTGCCAGGGGCTGACGAGCACCTGGGGCACAGGGGGCTTCTTGTGGGCTGGAACTTTGCCAATTTCAATGGCGTGAGATACGCACGATGCACTATATACAGTTGCGTTAACCTATCCGAAAGTTTAGGGGAGACCATCCTAACCCCCTCCAGTATTTCCTCCCAGTCTGAGTTCTCAATAGGTCCCACGTCCTGTTCCCACGCTATCTTGGCAGTCTGCGACACCCCCCGAACTCTGTGCAATCGGAGGGTATCGTACAGGTTAGATATCAGTTTAGTCGAATCCGCTCCGAAAATTATGCCAAGAACCGGCGGGGTATCCAGAGTGACAGCAAGGGAAGACACCTGCGCTCTAACTGCGTGTCTGAGTTGCAGATACCGAAACAGTAAATTATGTGGAAGAGAAAACTCTTCTTTGAGCACGTGGAAGGGTTTAGGTCCGGTCTCCGTCAAGACCTGAGACAGGTAAAGTATACCATATTTCGCCCAGAGCTGCGGGTCTGGCACCATATTCAACTCAGGCAGATGCCCATTTAGCCACAACGGGGAATGGGAATGAATGTAATGTCGGTTCTGCTTTTTGAGAGCTATGTCCCATATTTTCTGGTGGTGCGACAGCATACCTGCATTAAAACATGGAGTTCTGCGGTGACACCGAACCCTACGGAAAATCGCCTGTATGGGTGTATGAAATGGGCTCTCAGGTGTATTACACACTAGAGATCTATATCTCTGAGACGTACTGAAATAGTAAAGGTGAGCGAGTTGTAACGTCACATAGTAGTCTTGCAAATCAGGAAGGGAGCAACCCTCCTCCAGAGCGGGGTTCTTAAGAATATGCCATGCCAATTTATGCCTACCGGAACCCCAAACAAAGGAGTTCAAAATAGCCTCCATCTGTTTGAACACCTTTAATTGGATGTACAAAGGGGCATGCCATACCATATATAAAATTTTGGGCAACAAGATCATTTTCACCAAATGAATTCTACCCATCACCCCCAGGGGCAGTCTCGACCAGGTCTGGGTTTTGGATTTGAGGATGGCGAACAGGGGCTCCACGTTATTTGCAACATAATCCCCTAGGTGTCTAGTGACCCTTACCCCCAGATACTTAATCTCTGCCACTCTCTTTAAGGGAAGTCCCGGGATCGGGAAAGATAGGGAAAGTGGTCCAGCGGGAGAATCTGAGACTTGTCCCAATTGATTCGCTGGCCCGAGTATCTACCCATTTTTTCTATAATAGTCAATGTAGCTTGTAGCGAAGGGCCCTGGTCAGCCAGATATAGTACCGTGTCGTCCGCATACAGACCTATCTTTTCCCAAGAATCCCCCCGCCTAAGGCCCACCACATCTGGGCACGCCCTTATAGCCATCGCCAAGGGTTCAGCAGCCAAGGCGTAGAGCAGTGGTGACAGCGGGCATCCCTGCCTTGTACCCCTGCCTTGTACCCCTCTCCAGGGAGATCTGGTCAAGTCAGAAGGTTTTTAATCTTAATTGCATTCTATGCATTACGATAAAAAAACCTTCCGTGTGCATCGGCCCCCCTATTACTTACATAGTTACATAGTTAGTCAGGTTGAAAAAAAGACAAGTCCATCCAGTTCAACCATAAAAAAAAATAACTTGCCTGAGCCTCATCTCTGTCCAGCGATGTCCACGAGTCTCTCGGCCGTTTGGGACTCTCCCTCCTGATTGGCTGAGACACAGCAGCGGCTCCATTGGCTCCGGCTGCTGTCAAAGTCAGTTAACCAATAAGGAGAGAGAGGGGACGGGACCGAACTGCAGCTCTGTCTGAACGGACACACAGAGCTGCAGCTCGGCTGCCCCGATAGCAAGCTGCTTGCCATGGGGGCACTCAACAGGAGGGAGGGGCCAGGAGCACAGAAGAGGCACCTAAGAAGAGGAGGAACCAGGCTGCTATGTGCAAATCCACTACACAGAGCAGGTAAGTATAACATTTTTTTTTTTCACTATAAAAATAAACGAGACTTTACAATCACTTTAACTTATTCATCCTGAGTGATTATTTTTGTATCTAAGGTACAAACTTTGAGTAGTAAAAGAATACTTATCAAAATTGCCATAATTCTCCCATCAGTGGACAGCCTGGTTTAAAACATATATGCAGTTAAATATGTATTAAAAGCACAATGAGAATCTGGTAATATATGTTTTAATTCAGTTTCCCAAACATTCAATCCTCACAAACTGTGCCACTTTTCCAAGTAACCCCATATGCACAAGAAATTTGTGCCCCACGATATAAAACAGCCTGTGTGGCTAGCCACCAAACAATACCTGTTGCTAGAACTAGGGGGAAAGTTGGAGAAATATTAGTTTAAAGTGATTCTAAACTCTTAATTTTTACTTAAAAAGAGAAGAAAAGAAAACATGAAAAAAAAAAGAAAAACAAACAAAACATGTTATACTTTCCTGCGCTGTGCAATGATTTTGCATAGAGCAGCCTCGATCCTCCTCTTCTGGGGTCCCCATCAGCGCTCCTGGCTCCTCCTGCCTTCCACCTGCTAGAGGGGTACTTGTGCGTGCTCACACACAAGCTCCACTGCCCTGCTGGCCCCTCGCATTAGGATTTGATTGAAAGCAGCAGGTGCCAATGGCTCCTGCTGCCATCAATCTGCAATGTGGGGAGGGAGAGAGAGGAGAGAGTCGCTGCTATCAGGCACAGTGCTGTATCAAGATCAGGCTGAGGTAAGTAAGGGGGGGGGGGCTTGGGGAGATCCTGGACACAGGTAATCCAGGAAACATATTGAGATTAAAAACCTTAAGAAATAGAACCAATTCAATTTACATTGAGAATTGACCAGTTTCAGGCTTTACACCCACAGTGACGGCGGAATAAATAAAGCCGCATTGAAATCCAAGAAAGTAAATGTGAATTAACTACCTGCAGGATATCCCTGTGTCTCTGCAATGTGTGCATCAGTGCTGCATTTATTGAGGTCACACCAGCTGTACTGCTGTATTCTGCCATTTTGTCATTCACCCCGGTGAGCTGAAAGAATAAAGAGAAAACAAAGTCAGCATGTTTTTAAAAACACATAATGTAGAAAAAAAAAATCGGTGTAGGTATATATTTAGCCAGAACATTTATACCAACAGCTTGAAAAGGTACATCCCAATGACAAAAAAACTCAAACATACCCACTGTCTATAATGGATCATCTATAGATCACTATCAAGTTAATCATTCTAAAACAAAATGTCTCCCACTTAATGTGTCCCCTTGGACACTTCAGTCTCTAACAAAATACTTTCCCTATACCTCAAAGACCACTACATTTAAAGCAGTTCTAAAGTCAAATTATATTATACCTTAAAGCGGAGTTCCGCCCAAATTATAATTTTTTTAAAAGTCAGCAGCTACAAATACTGCAGCTGCAGACTTAAAATATGGACACTTACCTGTCCAGGGCGCCCGCGATGTCGGCACCCAAAGCCGATCTGTCCCTCGGCTTTCGGGTGCTACCGCCGCCTTGCGGCTTCACTTCCTGGTACCCTACGGCGCATGCGCGAGTTGCTCTGCGCGATCTGAATGGTCTCTGCTGTCTTCTGGGACCTGTGTGTCTCCCAGAAGAAAGCGGGAGGGAACAGAGGAGGAGCCGGATATGGCATAGATATCCGCGGATACTGCGGCTATGTATGCCCGGGAGTGGGAGCAAGTACCTGCATTATACAGGTATCTGCTCCCTCCTCCCCCTGAAAGGTGCCAAATGTGACATAGGGGGGGAGGGGGGGATTCCGAAATGCGGAAGTTGCATTTTAGGGTGGAACTCCGCTTTAATGCATTCCTTGCATTAATGTAAAAAATGTCCCACTACTTGTTGCACACATCAAACCCCCCTCCCCAAAACACTTACCACAATAATCTATTGATCCAGCTCTGTGCCTGGCTGCATCTCTTCTCTCCCCTCTCTTCCTGCTCTCACTGGCTTCACTGAGAGCAGTGGGAGTTACCATCTCCTGCTGCTGTCGGTCAAATCCTGTGAGGAGGGAGCAGGGAATTGGGGGAAGCCTGCTATGGGTGCACAATGCCTGACTCGGGAGCACGCCCATAGCACACGGCTTGCTATGGGGGCACTCGGAGAAGAGGACCGCACAAATGGGGGACTGTCAAAGAAAAGGTAAGGGACTGCTCTGTGTAATATCACTGCACAGAGCAGATAAATATGAACCTCTTTTTTATTTTGTAAAAATAAATAAAATAAAAAAAGCTTTAAGAACCACTTTAACCACTTGCTGACCGTCCTAAAGACGTTTTACTGCTACAGGGCGGCAGCTGTGCACAGGATCATGAATACATCCTAGAGCTGCACGATTAATTATTAAAAAAATAGTGATCTCGATTCAACCCCAAACACAATCTCTATGCAGAATTTCCCGACTCATTAATGTAACAAGTATAGAGAGTTCTCCGCTCACTCAGCTGTCAAAGGAAAAAACCGGGTAGCCTGCCAAGTTTTTCACAACATTGTCTGCTTTGCTGGTAGAGAACTAGAAACATTGTAACGTTTTGTTCTTAGATCAAAGGAATGAACTTGTGTGTGTAATTAAGGAAAGTTTAACCCCACTTCAGCCGCGAAAGATTTGGCTGCTCAATGACCAGGCCGTTTTTTGCAATACAACACTGTGTCGCTTTAACTGATAATTGCGCGGTCGTGCGATGTTGTACCCAAACAAAATTGACGTCCTTTTTTCCCCACAAATAGAGCTTTCTTTTTGTGGTATTTGATCACCTCTGCGGTTTTTATTTTTTGTGCTATAAACAAAAGAAGAGCGACAATTTTGAAAAAAAACATATCTTACTTTTTGCTATAGTAAATATCCCAATTTTTTTCATCAGTTTATACCGATACGTATTCTTCTAAATGTTTTTGGTAAAAAAAAATAAAATAAAATAACGCAATACGCGTATATTGATTGGTTTGCGCAAAGGTTATAGCATCTACAAACTATGGGAAAGATTTTTCTTTTTCGTACATCACGGGACACAGAGCGACATAGTCATTACTAATGGGTTATATAGTTACCGTCAGGTGCTGGCACTGGCAACTTCCAAAACCGGAAGTACCCTCCCCTATATAAGCCCCTCCCATCCGGGAGCACCTCAGTTTTTTGCCAGTGTCTAAGGTGTTGGCCAAGAAGAAACATGTGTTTTTCACTGAGCTTGCGTACAGGTTCTTTTGGGCCTCAGTAAGCTATTCCGGATCCGACCAAAAAAGCTTCATAGCTAAACGGTCGGTACCCGGGCCTTGCAGAGAAGAGCAAGGTTCTGCCTGTAATGCTTCTCTTAGGAGAGCTGGACCCTGGGATCCAGAGCTCTGGTCATACCCACGACCAAGATGTTTTCTGTGCAGGGTGCTATACAGGTCCAGGGGAGTGGAATCCTTGGGAACCCGGTCCCTGAAGGTTTGATTACAATGCCTGCCGTGATAGGTGAAGTTTGGGCTTTTGTGGACCAAACAAAGTCCTGCGGCGGGGAACAGGTAAGTGGGGGCCCCCAGGAACTTGGTTCTATTGGGGGACCCCCAAGCCTAATTTGTCTTTCTGTCTGTTACCTAACGGTATTCCCGCTAATATCTGTGCATGCCTGTAACTACTAAAAAAAATGTAATAATTTTTAATGGTGGTCAAGAAAAAAAAAAAAAAAAAAAAAAAGGAATGTTTTTTTATATATGTTTAGTATATTAAACTGCGGTACCTGTGTTTGTCCACTAGAGGCCGCTGTGGAATGTTTTTCTTGTCATATGGACTAGTTTCTTCTCAGAGAACAAAGTCCAGGCAGCTGGTGAGTTCTCCTACAGGAAACTGTTTCCTCTGCCATGTTGCAGTGTTCGTCTATCCCCCGGCCTGCGGCAAAGGGGGCCCTGGCTCCTGTCCCTGGTTTCCATGTTTGAAAATTAGCGCCGAGGCGCACGTGGCCACGCGCGTGCGCGTGCACGCGCCTCTATATATAGAGGTGGCCGGAAAAAGGGGCGGGGCCTGGGGGATGACGCTCTGTGCGTGCCGCAGCGCTTCTGCGCATGTGCGGGCGTCCCAGCAGGTTTTTAAAAAGCCACATTATTGCAGTAAGCTGGCTATGAAGTACAGAGACAGAGCTGGCAACATTTAAAGGCATACAGCAAGCGGTTGATACAGGCATCCCCTAGAAAGGCACATTAGTAGACACCAACTGTTATATAGCAGCAATTGTGCTAGACTATTCTCAGTAAAAGTGGTATATTACGGCTGGAATACCTCAGCTTTAGGCTTAGGAATATGCCGTCCAGTAGCTCCGGAACTGAATCTTCCAGGAAGCGAAGGGGGTCTCATCGGGCTCTGAGGATCTTGGGCATACTCCAGCTGCACCAGTCTCCCCTGAAGTTCAGAGGTAAGTGACCGTAGAGACCCCGCAGGGGTACTTGGTACTGTGGCTGTCCTCAGTCACCTGCTCCTGTGTATGTAACAGATGAGGTTTTTTCCTCAGCTCTGGGAGGATTAGAGAGAGATTGTCAAAATTTATCGCTGCCTCCCTGTCAGGGAAAGCACGCCCGATCTCCGTCTCCTCCTTCAGAGTGCCTGTTAGCAGAGCAACAGTCCCATACAGGGATCGACCTGCCTGAAGGGGATCAGGATAAGGTTGATTCTGTTATAGAGGAATCAACAGTGGGGGAACCTTTTCTCAGCATCTCAAGCTGAAAGATTATGGGTTCAGTCTCTGACTAACATGGTCCGATCAGCATTTAAAAATGCACCTTGCGGAACCATCAACCACTACTGTATCCTCGTTGGGGTCGCTAGAAGCCCCCAGACTGTTTGTTCTTTTCCACTTCACCCTTTACTGAAAGGGCTCATTTACCAGGATTGGGAACGTCCTGAGAAAATATTTATTCCCCCAAGAGATTTCCGGTGGTCTATCCCATGGAGGATAAGTTCATCAAAAAAAAAAAATGGAAGGTCCCTACAGTGGACGCAGCCATCTCTTGTATGTATAAATCACTGACATGTCCAGTGGATAATGTCCAAATGTTCAAGAACCCAATAGATAAAAGATTGGAGTCCTTATGAAAATCTGCTTGGTGATACAACCAGCAGTAGCAGCTATTGGGGTCTGCTAAGCAGTGAAGGATCAGTTGAAACAGGTCTTGAGGGACTTGACAGATCAGCAGGCTTTGCCCTAGCTGATCTACCTAGAGCCTTAGGCTTTGCGGTTGACGCCATAGAGGATTCAGTCCATCAGGCCTCCCGCCTTACGCTGTCTATAGTACATATGCGTAGGCTCCTATGGCTCAGAAACTGGTCTGCTGAAGCTCCCTGTAAAGAATGGCTGGTTAGCGTCCCATTTCATGGTGAACGCTTATTCAGGGAAAACCTGGACAAATATATCCAGAAAATTTCCAGCGGTAAAAATACGCTCTTGCCGGTTAAAAGCAGAGTTGGAGGTCCCTCTTTAAGAGGCCTGCTTCTCCAGTCCCTGGGGCATCGGCTGTGTAACAGTTCCGACGGCCTCCTCGGTTAAATCCCGGGGGTAAAAAACAGGGACAGTAGCAGGGTAATGAGAAACCCTGGGTCAGGGGAGGTACAAAACCTCCCCCAAAGTTAAATTCATTGAAGCCCCCACTCAGTCGGGTGGGGGGAGGACTCCAGTTGTTCGCAAAGAGACCTGGCGGGACACGATCAAGACAGATAGGTGCTCTCCGCAGTAGGTTTGGGATACAGTTTGGAGTTAAAAGACTCCCCTCCTTCCCATTTTGAGGTCGAACGTGCCAAGGGATCCCCGGAAGAGAGAGTCCCTCCTGTTGGCACTAGAACAACTATTGCTCCAAGGAGTAATTATGGAGGTTCCCCTGGAAGAATGAGGGTTCGGGTTTTACTCAAACCTCTTTACAGTCCCGAAGCAAACGCGGACGGGAGGCCCATATTAATTCTAAAAAGGGCTATACAAATTCCTGTATATCAGGACTTTCCGATGGAGTCGATCCGATCGGTGGCCACTGCCCTACAAGGGGAGGATTGGTTAGCCACGATCGACATCAAAAATGCTTATTTGCACATTCCCATCTTTCCAGTCCACCAAAAATTTCTACGCTTTGCAGTAGAAGGGCGCCATTTTCAGTTCAGAGCCTTACCCTTCGGTTTGGCCACAGCACCAAGAGTGTTCACAAAAATTCTGGCCCTTTATTGGCCAATCTAAGAACACAAGGTGTAATGGCATATCTGGATGACTTGTTGCTGATAGACCACTCAGTGAAAAAAACTAGACGTGGTCGTTCACAAGACGATCAAGTATCTGGAATCTCACGGTTGGATTATCAACCGAGACAAGTCAGCCCTAAAAACCAGTCAAAAGTCTGGAATACTTGGGGCTAAGGTTGGATTCAGGCCAGAGAAAAATATTCTTGCCTCGAGGAAAGGTGTTGTCTTTGAAAGATTTGATCCACTTAGTGGGTACAAAAAAGACAGCCGTCCATACGCCTGTATATGAGGCTGCTGGGAAAAATGGTGGCATCATTCGAAGCAGTACCCTACGGTCAATTCCATTCAAGGAATTTGCAAGGGGCCATACTGTCAGCCTGGAACAAAAAAAGTTCAGGCCCTAGACTTACAATGTCCTTGTCCCCTTCCGTTCGCAAGAGCCTCCGTTGGTGGTTGGTTCCCCAGAATCTGGAAAAAAGGAAATCCTTCAGTCCGGTTTCTTGGAAGGTGGTCACTACAGATGCCAGCCTTATAGGCTGGGGAGCAGTACTGGAGCAATAGTCTCTCCAGGGCAGATGGTCGGATGCAGAAAAGGCCCTGCCCATCAATCTCTTAGAGATACGAGCAGCCCGGTATGCCCTAGTAGCATGGACATCCAAACTCCAAGGGTCCCCTGTCAGAATTCAATCAGACAATGCCACAGCAGTGGCATATATCAATCATCAGGGGGGCACCAGGAGTCGTGCAGCCCAGAGGGAAGTAAATTACATCCTGAAATGGGCAGAAAAATATGTCCCAGCCATATCTGCGGTATTCATTCCAGGAGTGGAGAATTGGAAGGCGGACTTTCTAAGTCGCCAGCAATTAGGCCCAGAGGAAGGGTCCCTTCACCCCGAGGTTTTCTGGACAATATGTCAGCGGTGGGGAACATCGGATGTAGATCTTCTAGCATCCAGATTCAACGCAAAGGGGGACAGGTTTGTCTCTCGGACAAGGGATCCCCTAGCTTGCGGCTCGGATGCCCTAGTGTTCCCTTGGGATCAGTTCAAGCTGATATATGCATTCACACCGCCACAATGGTTACCTCGATTACTCCGCAGAATCAGGGTAGAAAAGAAACCAGTGATTCCGGTGGCTCCAGCGTGGCCCCGAAGAGCGTGGTACGCGGAGATTGTAAAATTTCAGTGGGGAGTCCTTGGACTCTCCCACGTCGTCCGGACCTGCTTTCGCAAGGACCGATATACCACCCTTCCTTACCAGCCCTAGGTTTGACGGCCTGGCTATTGAAGCCCACATTCTAAAAAAGAGAGGGCTCTCTAATGCTGTGGTATCTACCATGATCAATGCCAGGAAGCCGGTATCCAGGCAGATCTACTTTAGAATCTGGAAGGCGTACATCGCGTGGTGTGAGGCCAAGAAATGGCATCCACATAAGTACGTAATAGGTAGGATTCTGGACTTCCTACAGTGGGCTGTAGATAGGAAGCTTGCCTTGAGTACTATCAAGGGTCAGATTTCGGCCTTGTCAATATTTTTTCAAAGGCCCTTGGCTTCGCATTCACTAGTCAAAGCCTTTATACAAGGAGTGATGCGTATTAGTCCTCCGGTTAATATTCCCATATGTCCATGGGATCTAAACTTGGTTCTGTCGGTTCTACAGAAACAACCATTTGAACCATTACAGCATATTTCCTTGGTGCTTCTCACCAGGAAATTGATTTTTCTAGTAGCCATTTGTTCGGCTAAAAGAGTATCGGAATTAGCAGCTATGTCCTGTAAGGAGCCATATCTGGTTATCCATAAGGACAGAGTAGTGTTACGTCCTCATCCAGCCTTTCTTCCTAAGGTGGTATCGAGGTTTCATTTGAACCAAGATGTGGTTCTTCCTTCTTTTTTCCCCAAACCTACTTCGGTAGAGGAAAAGTTATTGCATTCTTTGGATGTAGTAAGAGCAGTTAAAGCTTATCTAAAAACCACTGCTCAGATTCGCAGAACGGATACTTTGTTTATTCTGCCGGAAGGCCCCAGAAAGGGTCAGGCAGCGTCAAAATCTACTTTAGCCAAGTGGATTCGACAGGTCATTATGCAAGCTTATGGCTTGAGAAGGAGACCGCCTCCGTTCAAAGTTAGAGCGCACTCCACGAGAGCAGTTGGAACTTCATGGGCAGTGCATCACCAGGCCTCCCTGGCTCAAATCTGTAAGGCCGCAACGTGGTCTTCAGTTCACACGTTTACTAGGTTCTACCAGGTGGACGTTAGAAGTCAGGAGGATGTCGCCTTTGGGCGCAGTGTGTTGCAGGCCGCAAAAGATCCTCATGTCTGATAGCGCTCAGCTTATATATGGTGTATCCCCCCCCTCATTTGGCATTGCTTTAGGACATCCCATTAGTAATGACTATGTCGCTCTGTGTCCCGTGATGTACGAAAAAGAAAATAGGATTTTTATAACAGCTTACCTGTAAAATCCTTTTCTTGGAGTACATCACGGGACACAGAGCTCCCACCCCTCTTTGGGGACACTTATTGCTTTGCTACAAAACTGAGGTGCTCCCGGATGGGAGGGGCTTATATAGGGGAGGGTACTTCCGGTTTTGGAAGTTGCCAGTGCCAGCACCTGACGGTAACTATATAACCCATTAGTAATGACTATGTCGCTCTGTGTCCCGTGATGTACTCCAAGAAAAGGATTTTACAGGTAAGCTGTTATAAAAATCCTATTATGGCATTTATATGGCGTCTATTATTATTTTTTTTCTAGCAATGGCGGTGATCTGCAATTTTTAGCAGTATTGCGGTGGACAGGTCGGACACTTGACACATTTTTGGGACCATTGACATTTACAGAGCGATCAGTGCTATAAATATGCACTGATTACTATGTAAATGTCATGTGCAGGGAAGGGGTTCACACTAGGGGGCGATCAAGGGGTTAACTGTGTTCCCTATTGTGTGTTCTAACTGGGGGTGGGGTGGGACTAGCTAGAAGAGATGACAGGATTGTGGTTTCTACTTTGTAGAAACACACAATCTGTCTTCTCTCCTCTGAAAGCACGGGAATTTGTGTGTTTACACACACAAACCCCCATGCTGCTGTTCGTGCACGCGATCGCGCGTGGCCGGCGGCGGTTAACTGTGTTCCCTATTGTGTGTTCTAACTGGGGGGGGGGGGGGTGGGACTAGCTAGAAAAGATGACAGGATTGTGGTTTCTACTTTGTAGAAAACACACAATCTGTCTTCTCTCCTCTGAAAGCACGGGAATTTGTGTTTACACACACAAACCCCCATGCTGCTGTTCGTGCACGCGATCGCGCGTGGCCGGCGGCGGTTAACTGTGTTCCCTATTGTGTGTTCTAACTGGGGGGGTGGGACTAGCTAGAAGAGATGACAGGATTGTGGTTTCTACTTTGTAGAAACACACAATCTGTCTTCTCTCCTCTGACAGCACGGGAATTTGTGTGTTTACACACACACACACACACACACACAAACTCCTATGCTGCTGTTCGTGCACGCGATCGCGCGTGGCCGGCGGCGGTTGCGCCCGCCAGCCATGCGCATTGGGTTCCCTGCTATGCAGTGGGCGCTTGCGCACCCTGTGGTGGCTCTCCTGGGCAAAGCCGTAAATGTACAGGATTTCGCCCAGGAGAGCCATTCTGCCGCAGTAAATCGGTTAACCACTTAAATATTAATACTTTTTCTGACATTTGTTTCTTACAAAGTTAAAATCTGTATTTTTTGCAAGAAAATTACTTGGAACACCCAAACATTTTATATATCTATAATATATCTCTATACACACACACACACACACACACACAGTGGGGCAAAAAAGTATTTTAGTCAGCCACCAATTGTGCAAGTTCTCCCACTTAAAAAGATGAGAGTGGCCTGTAATTGTCATCATAGGTATACCTCAACTATGAGAGACAAAATGTGGAAACAAATCCAGACAATCACATTTTTTTGCAAATTATGGTGGGAAATAATAGGATTTTTATAACAGCTTACCTGTAAAATCCTTTTCTTGGAGTACATCACGGGACACAGAGCGACATAGTCATTACTAATGGGTTATATAGATACCTTCAGGTGCTGGCACTGGCAACTTCCAAAACCGGAAGTACCCTCCCCTATATAAGCCCCTCCCATCCGGGAGCACCTCAGTTTTGTAGCAAAGCAATAAGTGTCCCTAAAGAGGGGTGGGAGCTCTGTGTCCCGTGATGTACTCCAAGAAAAGGATTTTACAGGTAAGCTGTTATAAAAATCCTATTTTCTTTCTCGTACATCACGGGACACAGAGCGACATAGTCATTACTAATGGGATGTCCTAAAGCAATGCCCAACGAGGGGGGGGATACACCATACATAAGCTGAGCGCTATCAGACATGAGGATCTTTTGCGGCCTGCAACACACTGCGCCCAAAGGCGACATCCTCCTGACTTCTAACGTCCACCTGGTAGAACCTAGTAAACGTGTGTACTGAAGACCATGTTGCGGCCTTACAGATTTGAGCCAGGGAGGCCTGGTGATGCACTGCCCATGAAGTTCCAACTGCTCTCGTGGATTGCGCTCTAACTTTGAACGGAGGCGGTCTCCTTCTCAAGCCATAGGCTTGCATTATGACCTTTCGAATCCACTTGGCTAAAGTAGATTTTGACGCTGCCTGACCCCTTCTGGGGCCTTCCGGCAGAATAAACAAAGTATCCGTTCTGCGAATCTGAGCAGTGGCTTTTAGATAAGCTTTAACTGCTCTTACTACATCCAAAGAATGCAATAACTTTTCCTCTACCGAAGTAGGTTTGGGGAAAAAAGAAGGAAGAACCACATCTTGGTTCAAATGAAACCTCGATACCACCTTAGGAAGAAAGGCTGGATGAGGGCGTAACACTACTCTATCCTTATGGATAACCAGATATGGCTCCTTACAGGACATAGCTGCTAATTCCGACACTCTTTTAGCCGAACAAATGGCTACTAGAAAAATCAATTTCCTGGTGAGAAGAACCAAAGAAATATGCTGTAATGGTTCAAATGGTTGTTTCTGTAGAACCGACAGAACCAAGTTTAGATCCCATGGACATATGGGAATATTAACCGGAGGACTAATACGCATCACTCCTTGTATAAATTCTTTGACTAGTGAATGCGAAGCCAAGGGCCTTTGAAAAAATATTGACAAGGCCGAAATCTGACCCTTGATAGTACTCAAGGCAAGCTTCCTATCTACAGCCCATTGTAGGAAGTCCAGAATCCTACCTATTACGTATTTACGTGGATGCCATTTCTTGGCCTCACACCAGGCGATGTACGCCTTCCAGATTCTATAGTAGATCTGCCTGGATACCGGCTTCCTGGCATTGATCATGGTAGATACCACAGAATTAGAGAGCCCTCTCTTTTTTAGAATGTGGGCTTCAATAGCCAGGCCGTCAAACCTAGGGCTGGTAAAGAAGGGTGGTATACCGGTCCTTGCGAAAGCAGGTCCGGACGACGTGGGAGAGTCCAAGGACTCCCCACTGACATTTTACAATCTCCGCGTACCACGCTCTTCGGGGCCACGCTGGAGCCACCAGAATCACTGGTTTCTTTTCTACCCTGATTCTGCGGAGTAATCAAGGTAACCATTGTGGCGGTGTGAATGCATATATCAGCTTGAACTGATCCCAAGGGAACACTAGGGCATCCGAGCCGCAAGCTAGGGGATCCCTTGTCCGAGAGACAAACCTGTCCACCTTTGCGTTGAATCTGGATGCTAGAAGATCTACATCCGATGTTCCCCACCGCTGACATATTGTCCAGAAAACCTCGGGGTGAAGGGACCCTTCCTCTGGGCATAATTGCTGGCGACTTAGAAAGTCCGCCTTCCAATTCTCCACTCCTGGAATGAATACCGCAGATATGGCTGGGACATATCTTTCTGCCCATTTCAGGATGTAATTTACTTCCCTCTGGGCTGCACGACTCCTGGTGCCCCCCTGATGATTGATATATGCCACTGCTGTGGCATTGTCTGATTGAATTCTGACAGGGGACCCTTGGAGTTTGGATGTCCATGCTACTAGGGCATACCGGGCTGCTCGTATCTCTAAGAGATTGATGGGCAGGGCCTTTTCTGCATCCGACCATCTGCCCTGGAGAGACTATTGCTCCAGTACTGCTCCCCAGCCTATAAGGCTGGCATCTGTAGTGACCACCTTCCAAGAAATCGGACTGAAGGATTTCCCTTTTTCCAGATTCTGGGGAACCAACCACCAACGGAGGCTCTTGCGAACGGAAGGGGACAAGGACATTGTAAGTCTAGGGCCTGAACTTTTTTGTTCCAGGCTGACAGTATGGCCCCTTGCAAATTCCTTGAATGGAATTGACCGTAGGGTACTGCTTCGAATGATGCCACCATTTTTCCCAGCAGCCTCATGCACAGGCGTATGGACGGCTGTCTTTTTTGTACCCACTAAGTGGATCAAATCTTTCAAAGACAACACCTTTCCTCGAGGCAAGAATATTTTTCTCTGGCCTGAATCCAACCTTAGGCCCAAGTATTCCAGACTTTTGACTGGTTTTTAGGGCTGACTTGTCTCGGTTGATAATCCAACCGTGAGATTCCAGATACTTGATTGTCTTGTGAACGACCACGTCTAGTTTTTTCACTGAGTGGTCTATCAGCAACAAGTCATCTAGATATGCCATTATCATTACACCTTGTGTTCTTAGATTGGCCAATAAAGGGCCAGAATTTTTGTAAACACTCGTGGTGCTGTGGCCAAACCGAAGGGTAAGGCTCTGAACTGAAAATGGCGCCCTTCTACTGCAAAGCGTAGAAATTTTTGGTGGACTGGAAAGATGGGAATGTGCAAATAAGCATCTTTGATGTCGATCGCGGCTAACCAATCCTCCCCTTGTAGGGCAGTGGCCACCGATCGGATCGACTCCATCGGAAAGTCCTGATATACAGGAATTTGTATAGCCCTTTTAGAATTAATATGGGCCTCCCGTCCGCGTTTGCTTCGGGACTGTAAAGAGGTTTGAGTAAAACCCGAACCCTCATTCTTCCAGGGGAACCTCCATAATTACTACTTGGAGCAATAGTTGTTCTAGTGCCAACAGGAGGGACTCTCTCTTCCGGGGATCCCTTGGCACGTTTGACCTCAAAAATGGGAAGGAGGAGAGTCTTTTAACTCCAAACTGTATCCCAAACATACTGCGGAGAGCACCTATCTGTCTTGATCGTGTCCCGCCAGGTCTCTTGCGAACAACTGGAGTCCTCCCCCCACCCGACTGAGTGGGGGCAACCCTTCAATGAATTTAACTTTGGGGGAGGTTTTGTACCTCCCCTGACCCAGGGTTTCTCATTACCCTGCTATTGTCCCTGTTTTTTTACCCCCGGGAATTGACCGAGGAGGCCGTCGGAACTGTTACACAGCCGATGCCCCAGGGACTGGAGAAGCAGGCCTCTTAAAGAGGGACCTCTAACTCTGTTTTTAACCGGCAAGAGCGTATTTTTACCGCTGGAAATTTTCTGGATATATTTGTCCAGGTTTTCCCTGAATAAGCGTTCACCATGAAATGGGACGCTAACCAGCCATTCTTTACAGGGAGCTTCAGCAGACCAGTTTTTGAGCCATAGAAGCCTACGCATATGTACTATAGACAGCGTAAGGCGGGAGGCCTGATGGACTGAATCCTTTATGGCGTCAACCGCAAAGCCTAAGGCTCTAGGTAGATCAGCTAGGGCAAGGCCTGCTGATCTGTCAAGTCCCTCAAGACCTGTTTCAACTGATCCTTCACTGCTTAGCAGACCTCACTGCTGGTTGTGTCACCAAGCTTGCTGTAGAAAGAAGCAGACTTTCATAAGGACTCCAATCTTTTATCTATTGGGTTCTTGAACATTTGGACATTATCCATTGGATATGTCAGTGATTTATACATACAAGAGATGGCTGTGTCCACTGTAGGGACCTTCCATTTTTTGATGAACTTATCCTCCATGGGATAGACCACCGGAAATCTCTTGGGGGGAATAAATATTTTCTCAGGACGTTCCCAATCCTGGTAAATGAGCCCTTTCAGTAAAGGGTGAAGTGGAAAAGAACAGACAGTCTGGGGGCTTCTAGCGACCCCAACGAGGATACAGTAGTGGTTGATGGTTCCGCAAGGTGCATTTTTAAATGCTGATCGGACCATGTTAGTCAGAGACTGAACCCATAATCTTTCAGCTTGAGATGCTGAGAAAAGGTTCCCCCACTGTTGATTCCTCTATAACAGAATCAACCTTATCCTGATCCCCTTCAGGCAGGTCGATCCCTGTATGGGACTGTTGCTCTGCTAACAGGCACTCTGAAGGAGGAGACGGAGATCGGGCGTGCTTTCCCTGACAGGGAGGCAGCGATCAATGTTGACAATCTCTCTCTAATCCTCCCAGAGCTGAGGAAAAAAACCTCCTCTGTTACATACACAGGAGCAGGTGAACTGAGGACAGCCACAGTACCAAGTACCCCTGCGGGGTCTCTACGGTCACTTACCTCTGAACTTCAGGGGAGACTGGTGCAGCAGAAGCATGCCCAAGATCCTCAGAGCCCGATGAGACCCTCTTCGCTTCCTGGAAGATTCAGTTCCGGAGCTTCTGGACGGCATATTCCTAAGCCTAAAGCTGAGGTATTCCAGCCGTAATACACCACTTTTACTGAGAATAGTCTAGCACAATTGCTGCTATATCACAGTTGGTGTCTACTAAAGTGCCTTTCTAGGGGATGCCTGCATCAACCGCCTCTGTGTGCCTTTATACTGTTGCTAGCTCTGTCTGTGCACTTCAATAGCCAGCTATAATGTGCTTTAAAACACGCTGGACGCCCGCACATGCGCAGTAGCGCCGCGGCGCACACCTGAGCGTCATCCACCAGCTCCGCCCCTTTTTCCAGATCGCCTCTATATATAGAGGCGCGTGCACGCGCGCACGCGCGCAGGCACGTGCGCCTTCGGCGCCTTTTTTGAAAACAATAAGGAGCTAGATGTGAGCCAGGGTCCCTTTGCCGCAGGGCCCGGGGATGGATGAGCGCAGCAACAGGGCAGAGGAGACAGCTTCCCAGCAGAGAACATACCAACTGCCTGGATTTGATTCTGGAAGAAAAAAATCCACATTACAAGAAAAAGAACCATAGCGGCCTCTAGTGTCTAACACAGGTACCGCGGTCTTACATTTTTTTTTTTTTTTTCCTTGCCTACTATTAATTTTTTTTACATTTTCTCAGTAGTAACAGGCATACACAGAATATTAGCGGGAATACCTTAGGTAACAGGCAGAAAGACAAAATAGGCTTGGGGGTCCCTCAATAGAACCAAGTTCCCGAGGGCCCCCACTTACCTTTTCCTCGCCGCAGGACTCTGTTTGGTCCACAGAAGCCCAAACTTCACCTATCACGGCAGGCATTGTAATCAAACCTTCAGGAACCGGGTTCCCAAGGATTCCACTCCCCTGGACCTGTATAGCACCCTGCACAGAAAACATCTTGGTCGTGGGTATGACCAGAGCTCTGGATCCCAGGGTCCAGCCCTCCTAAGAGAGGCATTACAGGCAAAACCTTGCTCTTCTCTGCAAGGCCCGGGTACCGACCGTTTAGCTATGAAGCTTTTTTGGTTGGATCCGGAATAGCTTACTGAGGCCCAAAAGAACCTGTACGCAAGCTCAGTGAAAAACACGTTACTTCTTGGCCAACACCTTAGACACTGGCAAAAAACTGAGGTGCTCCCGGATGGGAGGGGCTTATATAGGGGAGGGTACTTCCGGTTTTGGAAGTTGCCAGTGCCAGCACCTGAAGGTATCTATATAACCCATTAGTAATGACTATGTCGCTCTGTGTCCCGTGATGTACGAGAAAGAAAAGTATTTGGTCAATATCAAAAGTTTATCTCAATACTTTGTTATATATCTTTTGTTGGCAATGACAGAGGTCAAACGTTTTCTGTAAGTCTTCACAAGGTTGTCACACACTGCGCCCTCAGAGGAAGTCGAAAGGACAAAACGTCAGGGCATGACCTCACAGCAATAGGAAGTGGCGTTTGCCTTATTACTAAAACAGCGTGCGTCTCCCGTTGTGCAATGTATTCTGTTCGCCCGTCCATTTTAACAAAGCCACCGCCTCCTCCCTGTCTGTGATAGGCGGAACACTGATACAGTTTCCCGGCATCGTATCAATGTTCCTCTATCATGGACGGACGAGGAGGAGGCGGGGCTTTGTTTCAATAGACGGCCGAACAAACTGCATTACACGTTATTGTTGTCACTGGTGCCTGCAAAGTGTCAAAAGTGTCAGTGTCTGATTGTCCACCGCAATAGCCTCATTACATTTTGGACAGTTAGTTGACATCAGCACCTTAATTGTCACAAAATGAACATGACCACTCTATTATTTGGGAGTCCATAAGAGAACACAACTCTGTAAATTCAAATAGGTGCATTACACAGCGGGAGACACACGCTGTTTTAGTAATAAAAGGTACGGCTGCAACTGGGCACAATTAGACTTCAAATGGGCACAGTGAGGCACAGTGAGGCTGCAGATGGGCATTGTTTACCCAGTAGCTGCTGAATTTTCCCACCCTAGACTTATACTCGAGTCAATATGTTTTCCCAGTTTTGTGTGGTAAAATTAGGTGACTACTGTAGTTACTCCATGCGACGTATAAATAAACCATTCAAAAATCTAATAAAAATAACAAAGTCACAAATCAAACTGTACAGGCATGCTGCATAGAGGGAGCAGGGGAAAGAGAAGCACTTGTATTGGCTTATCTATGCTGTGTCATATAGTGCTGGTATGCACGAACACCATGGTTTTATTTATTGGTGTATTGGATTTTACACTATGAGATTCTTCTACTTCTTATCATATGGTGGTTATACATGTGAATGGAGGATAAGTATAGAGTACTGGTAGAGTTGGCAATACGAGCAGATACCTACAAGTTTGCAAAAACTTGACATCTGAAGATTTCAGAAGAATAGAGTGCATGCAATTCTGAGAAATTACATGTAATAGGACATAATTAGAGAAGCAAATGGGTGGGTGACTGTGGTTTAAATTTTAAGCGGAGTTCACAAATTCTGCCATCATTTTCTATTATAGTGATGATGTCCTCATGTCAGATCTGAAAGGATTTGGATAATTTGTGGTGCTGCATTGTTTACATTTTAAAATAATTTTGGCTTTAGATATACTTTATATCCAGCCAGCAACATTGGTGTGTTAATACTCTATATTAACCACTTCAGCTCCTGAAGGTTTACCCCCCTTCATGACCAGGCAATTTTTTGAGATACGACACTGCGTTACTTAAACTGACAAAATATATGTCATTTGTTTCCCCCACAAATAGAGCTTTCTTTTGGTAGTATTTGTTCACCTCTGCAGTTTTTATTTTTTGCGATACATACAAAAAAAGTGACAATTTTAAAATATATATATATTTTACATTTTAAAATCTCAATACGTTTATATTGACTGGTTTGAACAAAAATTATAACGGCTACAAACTATGGTATATTTTTTTTTTTTTTACTAGTAATGGTACAATCAGCGACTTATAGCGGTGCTGCGCTATTGTGGCGGACAAATCGGACACCTGACACTAAAACCTTTTTTGGGAAAGGTGACACTAATACAGTGATCAGTGCTAAAAAAATAAGCACGGTTACTGTATTAATGACACTGGCAGGGAAGGGGTTAACATCAGGGGCGATCAAGGGGTTAAATGTGTTCCCTGGGAGTGCTTACTCTGTGGGAGGTGCTTTGACTGGGGAATGTAAAGATCGGTGTCCCCTACTTAGCAAAAACACAGGATCAGCACATTTTCCCCTCATAGAACGGTGGTCTGCCTTGTTTACATAGACAGACTGCCGTTCTGCCTTTCCCCTGAACGATCGGCGGGTCCTGGCTGGATGGCTCCCACTGTGTTCAATCACAGCGAGAGTGGGTTACCAGCAGCGAGCCCAAGACCCGGAAGTGTCAGATCATGTACTAGGTACATGAACTAGCACAGAGCAACCGCCCTGCCGCAGTAAATGTATGCGTAGCAGGTGCTAAGCGGTTAAACCTGTTTTCGGAATTAAGTCTATTATATACACCATGAAAAATTAACCACTTAACGACCGCCCACTGTAAGGCCCCATGCACACGAGACGCTGTTATTTGCTGTTAAACGCGCGTTCAGAGGCAGTTGGACACTTTTTTCAACTGCTCCTGAACCCATTCAATGTTATCCTATGTGTCCATGCACACAGTCTCGTTTATTGCCGTTTTTAGACAGTTGCGTTTAACCTCGTTTTTCCAGAAGCAAAAAAATGGGTTCAGACGCAAAAGTTTTCCACGTTTCAGACGCAAAACGCGGCTAAACGCCGCTTAACGCGGCAAAACGCGGTACCGGCGTTTTGCCGCGATTTCGTTTATTAGCGTTTTTAAAGGTGACCTATTTTTTTACATTAGAAATCTCAAAAATGATGGCAAATGATGAAAAACCATCAAAAAAATATGAAAAAAAACTGTAATTGCTTGCATTGCACTGTAGACAATCCACAACTTGTGGCAGGTGACGTGGCAAGTGGACAATCCACAACTTGTGGCAGGTGATGTTGCCAGGTGACGTGGCAGGTGGAAATCCACAAATTGTGGCAGGTGACGTGGCCAGGTGACGTGGCAAGTGGACAATCCACAACTTGTGGCAGGTAACGTGGCCAGGTGACATGGCAGGTGACGTGGCAAGTGGACAATCCACAAATTGTGGCAGGTGACGTGGCAGGTGATGTGGCAAGTGGACAATTCACAACTTGTGGCAGGTGACGTGGCCAGGTAACGTGGCAAGTGAACATTCCACAACTTGTGGCAGGTGACGTGGCAGGTGACATGGCCAGGTGACGTGGCCAGGTGATGTGGTAAGTGGACAATCCACAACTTGTGGCCAGGTGACGTGGCAAGTGGACAATTCACAACTTGTGGCAGGTGACGTGGCCAGGTGACGTGGCAGGTGACGTGGCAAGTGAACATTCCAAAACTTGTGGCAGGTGACGTGGCAGGTGACATGGCCAGGTGACGTGGCCAGGTGATGTGGCAAGTGGACAATCCACAACTTGTGGCCAGGTGACGTGGCAGGTGACGTGGCAAGTGGACAATTCACAACTTGTGGCAGGTGACGTGGCCAGGTGACGTATCAGGTGACGTGGCAAGTGGACAATCCACAGCTTGTGGCAGATGATGTGGCAAGTGATACGCTAAATACAAGTACACTGCTGCTCTCTCAGCTGCTGGTCTCCCAAAATGGCTGAAATGGTTAAATAATAATGTTTTTTGAGCTTAGGGAGGGTCTTATGATGTTTCTTAACTAAACGCCTATAGACGCAAACGCGGTAAAACGCCGCTAAAATCGCGGCAAAACGGGCGTTTTTAAAGGCCGGTTTCAGCCTTTAAAAACGTGTGTTCAGCAGAGTTTGCACCGGCGTCTCGTGTGCATGGGGCCTAAATATACGTCGGCAGAATGGCACCGACAGGCAGAATCACGTATATCTACGTGACTGCCTTTGTATAGTTGGGGGGTCCGATCGGACCCCCCTTCTTTACAGTGAGCGGCCGTTTTCCCTTCGGGAGCGATCAGGCATGAGGGGACGGCCGTTCGATTCCGGCCACCCCCTCTCGATCGCTCCCAGTGAATCTAATCCTTCCCCTGCCTGTGTACTGTTTACACAGGCAGGAGGAAGTGATGTCATCTCTCCTGCGGCGCTCACATATACCGAGCGCCGTACAGGAGAAGATGCAGGTTAGTGCACAAAACACTACACTGACACCAGGAAACATAGGCACATAAATCACCCCCCCAGGCCCCCCCAGCCCCAGTGTCACTGATTGCAGTGACCATTTATTTAGTGATCACTGCAATCAGTGACATTTGTGACTATAAAAGTGTCACTACATTTAGTTTTAGGTCCAGTGTAGCCCCCTAACATCCCCTAATAAAGGTTTAACCCCCTGATCACCCCCCAGATAACCCTTTCACCCCCTAGCACCGCCGTCGCTAAGAGATCATTTTTCTGATCGCTGTCTTAGCGTCGGTGATGCAGATCGGTAGACAGTAATTTTTTTTAGGTTCGCCGCAGGTTTTTAGTGTCAGGTACCCCCATAAATTATCGAATAAAGGTTTAACCCCGTGATCGCCCCCAAGTAACCCTTTCACCCCCTATCACCACTGTCGCTAAGCGATCATTTTTCTGATCGCTGTCTTAGCGTCGGTGATGCAGATCGGTAGCCAGTAATTTTTTTTAGGTTCGCCGCAGGTTTTTATAGCGTCAGGTACCCCGATATATTACCTAATAAAGGTTTAACCCCCTTGATCGCCCCCCAGGTAACCCTTTCACCCCCTATCACCACTGTCGCTAAGCGATCGTTTTTATGATCGTTGTCTTAGTGTCGGTGATGCCGATAGGTAGCCAGTAAAAATTTTTTAGGTTCGCCGTCAGGTTTTTATATAGCGTCAGGTACCCCCATATATTACCTAATAAAGGTTTTAACCCCCTAATTGCCCCTAGTTAACCCTTTCACCAGTAATCACCATATAAGTGTTACGGGTGACGCTGGTTAGTTTGCTTTTTATAGTGTCAGGGCACCCGCCGTATATAACCCAATAAAGGTTTAACCCCCTGATCGTCCGGCGGGTGATATCAATTAGGTTTTAGCGTCAGAGAGGGTCTGCGTCACACCCCAGGCAGCGTCAGGTTAGTGCCAGTAGCGCTAACACCCACGCGTTAAGCATACACCCCCCTTAGTGGTATAGTATCTGAACAGATCAATATCTGATCTGATCAGATCTATACTAGCGTCCCCAGCAGTTTAGGGTTTCCAAAAACGCAGTGTTAGCGGGATCAGCCCAGATACCTGCTAGCACCTGCGTTTTGCCCCTCCATCCAGCCCAGGGCACCCAAGTGCAGTATCGATCGATCACTGTCACTTACAAAACACAACACACATAACTGCAGCGTTCGCAGAGACAGGCCTGATCCCTGCGACTCCAGTGCTGTAGGAGGTGATTTCACTACCAGTTAAAAAAAAAAAAAAAAAAAAGCATATATGCCAAAGCATAGGGGCGGAGGAGCGATTTTGCTCCTAATGCCGCGTACATACGGTCGAAATTCCGACGGAGGCTTGCCCGTGGAAAAGTCTGACCATGTGTACGCGGCATAACTTTTGCGGGAAGATGCCCCCATGCTTCGGCATATATAAATGGTGCATGTATGCCCATCATTAGAAGTGGGTGGATGAAGGGCGGTATTCTAATGGTGGGCATACCCACCGATCAATCTTTTTTTTTCGTTCAGCCAACAGGCTGCATGAAAAAAAAGATTACAATACATGTCCAACAAAGACCAGCAACGTACTGGTATGTTGCTGGACTTTGAATGTTTATACCAGAATGATGCCTGTGGGTTTAGGTATCATCTTGGTATCATTCTTTTCAGCCAGCGGCCGGCTTTCATGTAAAAGCAATCCTAGTGGCTAATTAGCCTCTGGACTGCTTTTACAAGCAGTGGGAGGGAATGTCCCCCCCCCCCGGATATAAAAAGCGCCATTGGGAAATTGGGAAAGCATTTTATCACACTGATCTTGGTGTGGTCAGATGCTTTGAGGGCAGAGGAAAGATCTAGGGTCCAATAGACCCCAGTTTTTTTCAAAAAAAGAGTACCTGTCACTACCTATTGCTATCATAGGGGATATTTACATTCCCTGAGATAACAATAAAAATGATAAAAAAATAAAAAATATGGAAGCAACAGTTTAAAAAAAAAATAAAAAAGCAAAATTAATAATAATAAAAAAAAAAAAAAAAAGAAGCACCCCTGTCCTGCCCTGCTCTTGCCCAATGGCGAACGCAAGCATCGGTCTGGCGTCATATGTAAACAGAAATTGCACCATGCATGTGAGGTATCACCGCGAAGGTCAGATCGAGGGCAGTAATTTTAGCAGTAGACCTCCTCTGTAAATCTAACGGCGTAACCTGTAAAGGCTTTTAAAGGCTTTTAAAAATGTATGTAGTTTGTCGCCAATGCGCGTTTGTGCGAAATTTTAAAGCTTGTCGTGTTTGGTATCTATGTACTCGGCCTAAGATCATCTTTTTTATTTCATCAAACATTTGGGCAATATAGTGTGTTTTAGTGCATTAAAATAAAAAAAAGGGTATTTTTTCCCCAAAAAATGCGTTTGAAAAATCGCTGCGCAAATACTGTGTAGAAAAAAAAAATTGCAACACCCACCATTTTAATCTGTAGGGCCTTTGCTTTAAAAATCTATATAATGTTTGGGGGTTCAACATAATTTTCTTGCAAAAAAAAATATGTTTTCATGTAAACAAAAAGTGTCAAAAAGGGCTTTGCCTTCAAGTGGTTAGAAGAGTGGATGTAAGCTTCCTAATGTTGTGTATAAAATGCCAGAACAGTTCAAAACCCCCCCAAATGACCCCATTTTGGAAAGTAGACACCCCAAGCTATATACTGAGAGGCATGTCGAGTCCATGGAATATTTTATATGTTGACACAAGTTGCGGAAAATAGACAATTTATTTTTTTATTTTTTATTTTTTGCACAAAGTTGTCACTAAATGATATATTGCTCAAACATGTCATGGGCATATGTGGAATTACACCCCAAAATACATTCTGTTGCTTCTCCTGAGTACGGGGATACCACATGTGTGAGACTTTTTGGGAGCCTAGCCGCGTACGGGACCCCAAAAACCAAGCACCGCCTTCAGGCTTTCTAAGGGTGTAAATTTTTGATTTCACTTCTCACTGCCTATCACAGTTTCGGAGGCCATGGAATGCCCAGATGGCACAAAACCCCCCCAAATGACCCCATTTTGGAAAGTAGACACCCCAAGCTATTTGCTGAGAGGTATGGTGAGTATTTTGCAGATCTCGCTTTTTGTCACAAAGTTTTTTTTTTTTTTTTTTTTAATTTTCAAAACTTTGTGACAAAAAGCGAGATCTGCAAAATACTCACCATACCTCTCAGCAAATAGCTTGGGGTGTCTACTTTCCAAAATGGGGTCATTTGGGGGGGTTTTGTGCTATTTTGGCATTTTATGGCCTTCGAAACTGATAGGTAGTGAGGAGTGAAATCAAAAATTTGCGCCCTTAGAAATCCTGAAGGCGGTGCTTGGTTTTCGGGGGCCCGTACACGGCTAGGCTCCCAAAAAGTCCCACACATGTGGTATCCCCGTACTCAGGAGCAGCAGCAAAATGTATTTTGGGGTGCAATTCCACATATAACCATGGCATGTGTGAGCAATATATCATTTAGTGACAACTTTTTGTAATTTTTTTTTTTTTTAGTCATTATTCAATCACTTGCGACAAAAAAATAAATATTCAATGGGCTCAACATGCCTCTCAGCAATTTCCTTGGGGTGTCTACTTTCCAAAATTGGGTAATTTGGGGGGGTTTTGTACTGCCCTGCCATTTTAGCACCTCAAGAAATGAGATAGGCAGTCATAAATTAAAAGCTGTGTAAATTCCAGAAAATTTACCCTAGTTTGTAGACGCTATAACTTTTGCGCAAACCAATAAATATACGCTTATTGACATTTTTTTTACTAAAGACATGTGGCTGAATACATTTTGGCCTAAATGTATGACTACAATTGAGTTTATTCGATTTTTCTTATAACAAAAAGTAGAAAATATCATTTTTTTTCAAAATTTTCGGTCTATTTCCGTTTATATCGCAAAAAATAAAAATCGCAGAGGCAATCAAATACCATTAAAAGAAAGCTCTATTTGTGGGAAGAAAAGGACGCAAATTTCGTTTGGGTACAACATTGCATGTCCGCACAATTTCCAGTTAAAGCAGCGCAGTGCAAAATTCTGAAAACAGCTCTGGTCCTTTAGCTACAAAATGGTCCGGGGCTTAAGTGGTTAAAGGAAAAAACTATTCTCCTTGCTACACATTACTATATTAAAAGCAAACTAAAACATCCGATACTCCTATGTACCAAGGACGGTGCCATAATAACCTGGTCACAGAAGGGTAGAATTTCAAGTGAAAGTTCTTAGGAAAAGAATGTTCTAAGGTCTCATGCACATTGGTTTATTTTAAACGCTGTTTTTCCTGACAGGAGAAAATCTGCGTTATAAATTCACCAAAGCTGCATTTTTTCAAACAAGTTTTGGCAAGTTTAGCAGTGTTTGGAGTTTGGGCATTTATTTCATTGGCCATAATTTTAATTTATTCTGGCCATTGAAATAAACACTGAGGTGCTAAATGCGGCTAGTGTTTAGGCATGTTTTTGCTGTCTCTAAACTCTGGTAAAAGCCTATATGTGCCTGGACACATATGCTTTTTATTGAGTCGAGTTCAGACGACTGACAAAAAAAAATGCCAAAAGCTGCCAAATGTGAGTTTAGGAGCAGCAGTGTGCATGAGGCCTAAGAGAGTTTGTTCATTTTTCTAATCATTAAATGGGTCAAATTGAAGATTGTTATGACTACAGTGATAAGAAAATTCGAAGGAGCAGAATGGAAAATTTCTCGAGTGAACAAATTTCTAACTGTGTCTGTGGTTTTCGTTCGGTAAAATTCTTTCATTCCAAAATCAAATGTTAAAAGCGAACAAAATCTTTTAAACATTTAAATGTTCTGAGAAAGTCCTGAGAAGTTTTGTATGAATTGTCTTAAGACTTTTTGTAAGAATTTTAGTTGGAAACTCTATCCATCTACGGCCACCTTTAGGCCGGGTTCACACTGGTACGACACGACAGTCGTACCACTTTGGATCTGACTTTGCCCTGCGACTTGAAGCCCGACATGCGTCCGACTTCAATGAACAGGGACCCGACTTCGATCCCCCACAATACCAGGCACTGTGTCTGGTATGAATCTTGAGGGGGAACTCCACACCAAACTTCAAAATAAAAACCGGCATGGGTTCTGTAACGAAACGTCCCACACTCTGAGTGCTTTCGTCATATACCACTTCCTCCCAGTCTGAATATAGATATCAGATATTCCAACCGCTCACAAGCACAAAACAAGACGATACTCGTTTAGTTGCTGAACATGGACTGTTTATTAGAACCAAAATACAAGTCTTACATACAATTGAGGAGGAGGTTCCTACCTCCTGCTCATATTACTCAACAATACACCTGTAACCAGAAACATGAATTAACATGAGCTAATTAACAAATTCCTTTAAAGCAGCCGATGTGACTCCATCCCCTCCTGAGTATTGTTATGATTAATCAGGATTTCACTACAGGTCAGACTTGTTGTCACCGAGCTTCACACAGTAGATTATACATTATCATAAGTATAAACACAGGACACCTTCACACAATAGCAGGAGCTCCTGTCTCCTACATTGTACAGAGGCCAATGTGATCAGCTCTCTCAACTAACATGTTGAGTTCAGAATCAAACAAACCAAGAATAGTCTTTACATATATCCTGGGAGATATTGTGGATAAATATTACTGTACCATTTTAAGTAATCCGAGTTATATTTTCTCAGTCACCCTGTGCCAGGGTGGCTCAGGGTGACTTAGACATAAGAGGTGCATGGGGAGCTGAAACAAGGGTTTCCCAGCCTTTCCAAGGGATTCTGGATTCCACGGGCCCTCCCGCCACAGGTTCCCCCTCTAAAGAGCATACCAGGCCCTTCGGTCTGGTATGGATTTTAAGCAGAAACCCCTACGTCGAAAAAAAGGCGTGGGGATCCCCCAAAGTCCATACCAGACCCTTATCCGAGCACGCAGCCCGGACGGTTAGGAAAGGGGATGGGGAAGAGCTAGCACCCCCCCCCTTCTGAACCGTACCAGGCTGCATGCCCTCAACATGAGGGGGTGGGTGCTATGGGGCAGTGGGACCCTGCGCCGTCCCCCCCACCCCAAAGCACCTTGTCCCCATGTTGATAAGGACAAGGGCCTCTTCCCGACAACCCTGGCTGTTGGTTGTCGGGGTCTGCGGGCGGGGGGCTTATCGGAATATGGGAGCCCCCTTTAATAAGGGGGCCGCAAGATCCCGTCCTCCCCACCCTATGTAAATGAGTATGGGGTACATTGTACCCCTACCCATTCCCCCTACAATGGTTCTTCTCTGCTATCTTCTGCTCTTTTGCTCGCTCTTGCCCAGTCTTCTCAGTTGTCTTCTTCCCTCTGCTCTTCTGATGTTGACACAACGCTCTCTCCCGCTCTAATGCCCGATGTGCCACTACTTATATTGGCATGGGGCAGGGTCACCATACCAGGCCGCATGCCCTCAACATGGGGGGTGGGTGCTTTGGGGCAGGGGGGGCCTGCACCCCCCCACCCAAAGCACCTTGTCCCCATGTTGATGGGGACAAGGACCTCTTCCCGACAATTCTGGGCGTTGGTTGTCGGGGTCTGCGGGGGGGACTTATCGGAATCTAGGAGCCCCCAGATCCCGGCCCCCATTCTATGTGAATGAGCATGGGGGTACATGGTACCCCTACCCATTCACCTGGAAAAAAAAAAGTGTCAAAAATGAAACAAACACACTACACAGGTTTTTAAAGTAATTTATTAGGCAGCCCTGGGGGGTCTCTTCCGATTTCTTCACCCCTCTCCGGTGTCTTCTGCCGGGTCTCCTCCGCCATCTTCTGCTCTTTTGCTTGCTCTTGCCCCGTCGTCTTCGCTGTCTTCTTCCCTCTACTCTTCTTCCGATGTTGACACAACGCTCTCTCCCGCTCTAATGCCCGATGCGCCACTACTTATATTGGCATGTGGCGGAGTCACCAGAGGCCCGCCCCTTATGACGTAACCACCAATCATGCCTTGGACAGTGACGTCATAAGGGGTGGGGCCTGTGGATGACGTCACACGGTGGCCCCGCCCCATGCCAATATAAGTAGTGGCACACTGCGCACCAGGCATTAGAGCGGGAGAGAGCGTTGTGCCAACATCGGAAGAAGAGCAGAGGGAAGAAGACAATGGAGAAGACCGGGCAAGAGCGGGCAAAAGAGAAGAAGATATCGGAGGAGACCCGTCAGAAAACACCGGACAGAGGGAGAAGAACTGGAGAAGAGCCAGAGAGGGGAGGAGACATCAGCGGAGGAGGCAGAAGAGCCAGCGAAGAAGTCGGAAGAGACCCCCCGGAGCTGCCTAATAAATTACATTAAAAATCTGTGTAGTGTGTTTTACTTTTGACACTTTTTTCCGGGTGAATGGGTAGGGGTACAATGTACCCCATACTCATTCACATAGGGTGGGTGGCCGGGATCTGGGGGACCCCTTATTAAAGGGGGCTCCCAGATTCCGATAAGCCCCCGGCCCGCAGACCCCAATAACCAACGGCCAGGGTTGTTGGGAAGAGGCCCTTATCCTCATCAACATGGGGACAAGGTGCTTTGGGGTGGGGGGCGCTCGCTCGTCTCCACCCCCTTTCCTGACCGGCCGGGCTGCGTGCTCGGAAGAGGGTCTGGTATGGACTTTGGGGGGACCCCCACGCGTTTTTTCGGCGTAGGGGTTCCCCTTAAAATCCATACCAGACCAAAGGGCCTGGTATGCTCTTTAGAGGGGGAACCCATGCCGTTTTTTTTAAATTTGGTGTGGAGTTCCCCCTCAAGATCAGAGCACAAGTCTCATGCCAAAGACGGATCAGGCAAGACGGCGATCTGACTTTGATCCGACTTCAGTGATATTCAATGAAGTAGGATCAAAGTCGAACCAAAGTAGTACAGGGAGCATTTTCAAAGTCGGACCAGTTAAGACGGCTTCCATAGGGAAACATTGATTTTCACACGTCATGCGACATGAGCTCCCAATGTCGGAGCGTTTGTCGTACCAGTGTGAACCCGGCCTGAAGCAGACCTTCAGTCTTTTTTTTCAACTTTCCATCTATTAAATCTTCTGCACTTGCTGTTTTAACTTTGGATAGCAAAACATATTTTTTTCTGCCTGTAAATACCTTATACAGCCCACTTCTTGTTTCTGTTCTTGTGAACAGGCAGCAACCTCAGCTGCCCACAGTTAAAATGGTTGCAGCCAGACTAAGTGGAGGGAGATTTCTGCAGCATATTTGGCAAGTACAGAATCACAGTATATACAAAAAAATATGCAAAGTGGTTGTAGGGAATGGCTTCAGAATGGCAAATATGTTTTTATTACAAATTATGTGAGCAGACTGCAGTTCCTCTTTAAATCTGCAGGTGGTATTGCACATGTGAGGAGTTATCACACCAGCCATTTGAAGGCTTGAAAGACCGGTTGAGAGCTGACATAACACTAGCAACTGACAGTTATCACCAGAGGCATGCCTTGAATGTAGCAGGTACTTCTAAGGTAGATTGTAAATGAAAACGCAGCAGAAAATGTCTGATAAATGATTTCAAAACATTTATTTTTAAAAACTGTTAAATTGGTGGGCTTAGTTCCATTTTAGGGCCAGTTCACATAGAAACGCAGTCCGGATGCTTTTCTGCATGAGCGTTTCTAATGCGTTCCAGTGTGTTTTTAATGCAGTCCAGTGCTTTTTTTTCTCCCTCTTTTTTCTTAACCTTAAGGGAGAGTTCACACCACATGCAGTCTAGTGCGTTTTTTTTCTGCTTCAAAAACGCATGGAAAGTTGGTTATATGGTTTTCAATGGCATATTTCACACCAGTGCTTGCAGTTCCAATGCGTTCCAGTTCCATAAAAAAAAAGTAGAACATGCTTCATTTTACCTGCACTGGACTGTACTGGAACGCTGTAAAATGCATCAAAAACGCACTGGAACGCACCAAAAACACACTGGAATACACTTGTCCTTATCTAAGGTCAATAAAAAAGAGGGGTGAAAAAAAAGCACTGGACTGCATCAAAAACGTACCAAAAACGCACTGGAACGTGTCAAAAACGCGCATGCAAAAAAGCACCTGGAACGCATCCGGATTGCGTTTCTATGTAGTCAACTGGTCCTAAATAAGAACATGTGCATTCCAGTGCGTTTTTGGTGCATTTTACAGCATTCCAGAACAGTCCAGTGCAGGAAAAATGCAGCATGTTCTACTTTTTTTTCAGGAACTGCAACAACTGGTGTGCAAACTATGCAATTGAAAACCATATAACCTACTTTCCATGCGTTTTTGATGCAGAAAAATAATGCACTGGACTGCATGTGGTGTAAACTGGCCCTTAAATCACACAACAGACACCAATAAAGAAGCATAAATACCTTTGCCAGAAGCTGCTCAATTTCAACTGCCATTGTTTCAAACATGTGATCTTGACTTGATCCATTTAGGAGTGGGGTTGTGTCCGAACTGGAGGGAAAAAAAGCACAATTGCTTGATTCAAACAGACGTAAAATTGTTGAACCTATACTTCCTACCAAAACTTGTGTTCCCCTGGAAAGTGCTACTATAGCTGTACTGGATTTTCAGTGATCAAGTGCCAGTTCACACCAGAATTGCACAGGAACGTGCACCGTACACCTGTGCAATTCAGTGTGATGCATTTTTCAGCCAACATTGAATGAGCTGCAAACACACCAAAAGTAGTCCATGCACTGCTTTTAAAAACGTACTGTAACCGGATCGCTGCAGGCAAACACACTGCCTTTGACGTGTCATTAGGATTACACTGACACCCGCAGAAGATTGCATACTCAGTGTTTTTTTTAACATGGTGTGGGAAACACTCATGGAAAGTGAGTTTCCTGCACATCGTTCTGGTGGGAACAGACCTTAAAGCCACCAGCTCAATGATTCGGAGAGTCAAAGACTGTTAAAGGCTGACGTTTATTCTGATTATTTTTGCCTTTCTTGGTTCCTTCCTCCCTCCTTCATCAACATGGAAACCTTTAACCACTTAAGGACCGGAAGAATTTGCCCCCTTAATGACCAGGCCAATTTTTGCTATACGGCACTGCGTCGCTTTAACTGATAATTGCCCGGTCTTGCGACACTGCACCCAAACAAAATTATGTCCATTTTTTTCCCACAAATCGAGCTTTCTTTTGGTGGTATTTGATCACCTCTGCGTTTTTTATTTTTTGCGCAACAAACAAAAAAAGACTAAGAATTTTGAAAAAAATAACGCAATATTTTTTACTTTTTACTATAATAAATATCCCCCCAAAAAATTGTAAACAACGAATTTCTTCATCAGTTTGGACCAATATGTATTCTACATATTTTTGGTAAAAAAATTGCAATAAGCGTATGTTCATTAGTTTGCGCAAAAGTTATAGCGTCTACAAAATAGGGTATATATTTATGGCATTTTTACTATAATTTTTTTTTTTTTTACAAGTAATGGCAGTGATCAGCGATTTTTAGCAGGACACTTTTGACACTATTTTGGGACCATTGACATTTATACAGGGATCAGAGCTAAAAATAGCCAGCGATTACTGTATAAATGTCCCTGGCAGGGAAGGAGTTAACACTAGGGGGCAATCAAGGGGTTACGTGTGTCCTAGGGATGTGTTTCTAACTGTATGGGGGATGGGCTGCCTGGGAGTAGAGAGAGAGAGAGAGAGAGAGAGAGAGAGATCTCTGTTCCGGATCACTAGGAACCTGCGGATCTCTCTCTCCTCCTCTGTCAGAACGGGGATCTGTCTGTTTACATTGACAGATCCCCGTTCTGGCTCTTTGTGGAGTGATCACAGGTGGCCGGCAGACATCGCAGACGCTCACATCAGCTCCGGGAACGCAAAGCGGGCACCTCCGGCGGCGTGCGCACGCCTGCTAAAGACTTTCAAATCAGGTGTGATGACTGCATCAGTTTTCTTATGCTTTTTTCCCCTCTGTTTTCACCTAGTGATCTGGTCAGTCACACACCTCCTGTACTACAGTGTTCCCACTCTGGATGAAAGAGCACAGGGGGCAGATTTGGATAGCAGCATCAGTCTGGGTGGAAGAGAGTGTTAACTGTACTAGCAGATTTAAATACACTAACAAAGCAAAAACTCCAGCTCATACTTTATAAGCAGTTACAGCAAACTGTTTCTTTTTTTTTTTTTTTAGATAAAGGTTGTACATAAATAAAACCAAGTGTTATATTTGTGTGTTATATTTTTTTTCATCTCTGTAACTGATACATTCTGCTGCAGAGCTGGTTCTTTTAAAAAACAACAGACTTACTGGCAGGTAAGGATGAGCTCCGGGGTGTTCGCATAGTACACGTGCGGAGCCCGCCAGGAAGTCGGCACCGCGCTGCGCTAATGACAGGCAGGGAGACATTTCCCGATGCTCAGGAGCAGAGATCGGGAAATGTCTCCCTGGCTGTGATTAGCGCAGCGTGGTGCCGAATTCCTGGCGGGCTCTGCACATGTACTATGCGAACACCCCGGAGCTCATCGTTACTGGCAGGATTACCAGATGAAAATAGAAGAAAGTCTTAAAAAGAAAATTAACAGACATCACATGTAACGAATGGGAAGCTGAGCCCCTGGCGATCTTAATCCGTCAGGATCAGAGGGTGATGGGCATACGGGTTGGAGTACTTCAGGAGAAAATTTTGCTGTATTCAGATGACACCCTGCTGTACTTGGCTGACGCAGGACCCTCCCTCACTTCTGCACTTGAGATAATAGACCAATTCGGGAAATATTCTGGGGTTCGCGTCAACTGGGACAAGACGGTCCTTTTCTCCCTCCACCACTTGGGCTCAAGGGCGGTCACCGACACGCTAATTCATTGGGCGGACAAATTTAAATACCTTGGGGTAATTGTCCGATGGTCCCCTCAGGCGTACATAGATGACAACCTTTCTCCCCTGCTGACCCAGTTCGGCAGGAAATGTCAAATTTGGAAAACACTACCCCTATCCCCGGTGGGCAGGGTGAACTTGTTAAAAATGGTATATCTTCCCAAATTTGTATATTTTTTCAGGAATACTCCGTGCCCGCTCCCTAAATCCTTTTTTCAAAAAATGGACTCCATTATCTCTACCTTTGTCTGGGCTGGGAAAATCCAGAGACTGGCAAAGCGGACACTCCAGCTCCCCCTGTCACAGGGGGACTGGCACTGCCTCACTTCCAGCTCTACTACTGGGCGGCGGTCCTGGTGACGGTCCGGTGGTGGTTTGACCAGCCCAGGCAGAATCCGGCGGTGACCCTCGAGGTGGCCATCCTGGGGTCCTATGCGGCATTAACTAATCTACCCTATAGAGGGCCTAGGGCCCATCCCCAGATCACGACTCTGATGCGCACGACCATTCTGGTATGGCAGAGGGCTAGATCTATTTACAGATCAGACTCGGTCATCTCAGCCCATACGCCCTTATAGGGCAACCCAATGTTGCCACACATCTATGGGCTCCCGAATCCACAGTTGTGGGCGGCTAGAGGGATAGTCACCATTAAACATATCTATACCGATGGGTCCTTTTCCTCCTTTGAGACACTAAAAGCTAAGTATCACATCCCGCTTCTATGAAGTTCAGATATTATCAGCTTAGGCTTGCAGCGCAGGCCCAGTTCCCTGACCCTCTGACCCTCCAGATTGACGCTGTTGAAGGACTGATCATTGCAAAAATCATGGCTAAGCCTCTCTCCTCCCTCTATTTTTACCTCTCCATTGCGCATTTGACATCCCTGACCAAGCTTTTTTAATAAGTGGAGGGTGGACATCTCAGATCTGACTGACGAGGCCTGGGGGGGGGGGGGACGTGTTGTCTGACTGTGTTACTAAAATGATCTCAGCAAAAGACCGCTTCATCCAACTAAAGTTCTTGCACAGGGCATACTACACCCCATGCGACTAGCCAGCATATACCCCTGAACGAGTGCTCAATGCCCTAGATGCGGTTCGTCTTCTGGCACATTCCTTCATATGGTGTGGTCGTGTCCTGTGCTGCGTCCATACTGGGAGGGGGTAATGGGTGTCCTGGGAGCGTTTGGGGACTGGTCCCTCACCTTGGACTCAGCCCTGGCATTGCTTGGGGTTATGGAAAGTATTGAAGTGTCAAGGCATGAAAAACTGTTTTTGTTCTATGCCCTATACTATGCCAGACGAGAGATTCACTACAAGTGGAAGCAGCCCGGCCCTCCCACGCTCCAAACGTGGACGGCCACGATAAACTCTGTCCTATCTTTGTACAAGCTAAGATATGAGAGTAGAAATTGCCCCAAAAAATTTGACACGGTCTGGTCCCAATGGATTGATGCACATGGATAGGAGCCCTAGAGTTCATGGGTAACTCCTAATGGATACTGCTGTCTCCTATATTATCTCCTGGTTGTAGCTAGGAATGTTGTTCTATCATGTGTTTTATATACCCCTCCCCCCCCTCCCTTTCTTTTCTCTCTCCCCTCCTTACACCTATTTCTCTTTTATATTTACCACTGTTACCTGGTACTAGATCACAACTATGTATTAACTGCTTTATAAATAACCATTATATCAGGAAAGTATTTACCCTTCCTTGTACAAGTTATTCTGGCACCACAGCCTGCAATGATCTTTGCCCAGGCTAACAGCACCGAACACATGCTATTATTAGATCCTTTCCTTAGGTTTATAGTATAGGAAATAATTGGACTCACTCAAAAGCGGAGATATCCAACAGGACAGAAAACATCCCTGTTTAATAAGACGAGGCTTTGAGTGCCAGAAGTGCTTGGATTGCTGCAGGTTAATGAGTGTTTTTTTTTGTTGCAACTGCATTGTTCAATGAGACAGAACATGGAGAAAAGCACATGTATTGCAGCAACATACTGCTTACTTTTTTATTTTGTTTTGACAAGGTATATACTAAAAAAAAAAGGGCTTTTTTCTATAACATTACTGTGGGATTGCTTTTACATTAGGCTGAAGACCACACCTTGTAAAGCGAATATGGGTTTTTAACAAAACTAGCATGTGCTAGATATATTTTTGGTGTCATTATGCAGGTGAAAACATGGCTGAAGCAGTAGATCATATAGATTTATTGCTTCCAAGTTTCTGCATCATGCAACATGACCCTAGCTCTAATAGCCCATTTTGTGATTAAAAATGCATCAGTACAAATGTATGTAATATTCTAACTAAAGACTGCCATTATCCATAAACACAGCTTGCAAAAATTGATGCAACACAAGAAAATTTTAAATAATAAAATCACAGTTAAAAAACACACCCTTTTCTTAAAAGGGTTGTAAAGGTTCGTTTTTTATTTTCTAAATAGGTTCCTTTAAGCTAGTGCATTGTTGGTTCACTTACCGTTTCCTTTGATTTACCTTCTAAATGTTTTTTTTCTTTGTCTGAATTTCTCACTTCCTGTTTCTCCTCACTAAACTTCACACCATCATCCTAGTGGTGTGGAGTCAGCCAGAACAGCTTACTGAACAGCTTACTGAGGAGGAACAGTAAGTGAGAAATTCAGACAAAGAGAACAAAGAAAACAAATATTTAGAATGGAAATCAAAGGAAAAAGGTAAGTGAACCAACAATGCACTAGCTTAAAAGGAACCTATTTAGAAAATAAAAAAACAACCTTTACAACCCCTTTAAGAGATTCTTCCTGTAAATCCAGGGCAGATTTAGAAATGATTTGACAGAAGGAGATAGATTATATATATATATATATATATATATATTTTCTATATATACGGAGAGCACTAGATTTTGTTTTTGCTTTTCCATGTACTAATCCTGTTGGAGTTGGTTGATGAGTCCATTCACGATCTAGCAATTTACTGGCATAGTATCCTCCTGACCCAGAGTTCCTGGCTTTATCATCCCATTAAGTGAACCGCTTATGAGACCTGACTGATTTACTCAGGGGTCCATTAGCTGAGGTGAGCTGCTATAACTACCACTGGTGGAGGTTGTCTCTAAAGTCACTTGAACATCATCTATTTCACTTTGGAAACTTGCTGGTGTATGCTCATCACCCCTTTTTGAAGAATTCATATGAAAAGCATGGACTGTTTTCTCATAATGACATTAATTCTACAATATTAATCTTAGATGCGTTTTAGATGTTTTGCGCTGCACTGCTGTTATATATATATATATATATTATACACACACATACCTCTTCATAATGATTATTGCAAATTAGACATAAGATTAGTGATTGTAATATCAGAGGTGAAGTTCGCCAATATAAACACAAATTTACGAGAAGCACAGAAAGTGAAAGATTACAGATTTTTGTGTAATAGCTAATGTAAAATTTCCCGGTAATGTGTAAATTATTAGGTGTACCAGATCAAATTACCATGTACAGTATATGTCTTAAATCATCTCCATACAAAGATTTTATATTTATGCAGAATGAAGATCTATTAGGAACTTTTCCATTTTCAAAAAGTAATTTGCTGAAATTTCTATAATTAAGAAAGTTTATTATTGTTCAGCGTTTTTCTAATTTATTCTTTGAAATTATCCCACAAACATTACAAATTTATGGTATTCAGATAGCATGAGAATTATAAAATGTTTATGGGGCATATTTATGCTGATTTCTGTGTTGAATAATTAATAAATGACTGAACTGTCAAATAGCATCACAATTTCTTTTTATGCATTTTTTTTTTTAACTCTTAAACAGAAACTGAACTCTGAAAGCTGTGTCAAAAAAAAAAAAAAAAAAAAGCAGACAGAGGGCAAAGGAATAGTCATAAGTATTGCCTGTGGTCTTCCTACAGCTGATCGTTCCTCCCTTACTGACTTACCACTGCTTGTAGTGCATGGTCTCTGTGCTGAAGCTGCCATTCTGGTAGAAAATTCCTCTTGTTAGAGCCTCCAGCAAGAACAGTGAGGTGCACAGTAGTGAGGTCACTAAATCTCACTTCAAACCTCACGAGACTGGTAGTTAGAGGTAGCAGTGCTTATGTCTGACAATGCCGATATACAGTCATTAGGATGTTGGTACAGGACTGCCTAGGTTCACTCACATACCAGAAAGTGGTATATGAGGACGCTATTTTTCAGAAGGAATTCCAGACCAGAATAACATTTCGCTCACACCTGAGTGACACGGTGCAACACTCCCAAGTCGTTTTTTGTGCAATTTTTGAAGCAGCACCATTAATTTTGAATGGGCCTCCCTCTGCTCCAAAAATGCGCCAAAGAAATGCATGTACCATTTGGCATTGCGCTTTTTTTCCTCGATTTTAGTGCCTTTTGTCATACGACAATCGTGGCAAAATCACACTGCATTTGGGGTTTCATTGATAACACGTGCCCTGCGTTTAGCTGGAATCGCAAGCAAGATTGTGCAATTCAGCCTGCGATTCCAGTAGGCTCAGGTGTGAAAGGGGTCTCAAAGTTCAAACAGATTACCGATGTTTATTGGAAACCTGTACCTCTAGAATTACGTAGGCTGCTACTGCTGACCTTCACACAAAAAAGCCAATTGCCACTGGCCTCCATGCTTTGAGACACTTACTGAGAACAAGCATGCAGTAAGCACAGCTAGAACTCCTGATCTACATGCCTGCTCTGAATCTGGGAAAAAATAAAATAATAATAATAATAAAAAAATGTCCTCTACAAAAAAAAAAAAAAGCTGTCAGCCACTTCCAGATATGCTGGATACAGCTGCTGTAGTTCTTGGCAAAAGCTAAGCTAGGACATCCTACCTGTAGGGTAGATCAGTAACTTCTACTGCAGTCTTTTTTTTTTCCTAAAAATTGTTGCTTTAGAAATAACAGATCAGCATTAAAGCAAAATGAAATGTAAGAAATTGCATGTTCAACCATTAAAAGAAAATGTAAAATGGCAGCTACAGGTGGACCAACCTTGGAATTGATGGTGCAAACATTTGACCATAAAAGTCAGAGAAGAAATATATCATCTATATACTTAACAATAAATAACAAGCTTTATATTGAAGGGCACCAAACATTGAGGCATGTTAAATACTTTGAGCTGAAAAAATACAGCCAGTATGCAGTAGTAGGACACCAGTCAAAAAAAACAAAGAAATAACAAAAAGAAAATAAAAAACGGCTAGTACCTATACCTGTCGCGTCTTCCCTCTCTGGAGTTGCTGTGGCTGTAGCTTGTGCAAAGTTTGCTAAAAGAAACTAACTTGAGGTCGAGCTCATTCTCCAGCTGTCTGGCCTGCTTCCTCAGATCTGTTGAGAAAAATAACATAAATTACATAACCACGAACTAAACAGTTTGAGTGTAACACAGTAACATTAAAGCAATATTAAACACAAAAGCACATATATTATATTGCAGCTTAACAAATCCTAAGTGCCAGTTCACACAGGGGCGGCACGACTTGCTGGGCGTCTCGGCAAAGCGTTCTGCAGACGACTTCAGAGGCGAACTTGCAAAATGACTTCTGTATTGAAGTCAATGGAAGTCGCCCCCCAAGTAGTACAGGAACCTTTTTCTAACTCGGAGCGACTTGAGTCACTCCTATTAGATTGGTTCCATTGTACAGAACGGGACGCGACTTGTCAGGCGGCTGAGTCGCCTGACGAGTCGCCCCTGTGTGAACCGGCTTTTAGATGCAATAGCTACATTATTTAACATTTTTAGGCTTTTTTCTTTTCAGACTGTTATGCTTCAACTTTCTTTAACAGACCAAGCTCTCCAGCAAAAGTGGCAATTAGAGGATTGAGACTAGTGGTGCGCCGAAATGAAAAATTCAGTGCAAAACAGAAAATTCAGGATGCACTTTGCCAAAACCGACATCGACGACTTAAAAAAAATATATACCGTATATACTTGAGTATAAGCCGACCCGAGTATAAGCCGAGGTACCTAATGTTGCCACAAAAAACTGGGAAAACTTACTGACTCGAGTATAAGCCGAGGGTCAACAATGCCTCACTGTTCCCATCCTCACTGTTCCCATCCTCACTGTTCCCATCCTCACTGTTTAAATTTTACATTGTAAATAGTACCTGAAAAAAAGTTGAGGCTGCGGCGTCCATCGTTCAAATCTCGCGGTCTCTTCCTGGTCCCTTCCGTGATAGGCGATTCTCAGCAGACACTCTCCGCCTATCACGAACGTTCTCTCATCCTCAGTTTCCCAGCAGACGTCTGTGATTGGCGGAACACCCAACACAGTGTCTGCTGGGAAACTGAGGATGAGAGAACGTTCGTGATAGGCGGAGAGTGTCTGCTGAGAATCGCCTATCACGGAAGGGACCAGGAAGAGAGACAGCGGGATTTGAACGATGGACGCCGCAGCCTCAACTTTTTTTCAGGTACTATTTACAATGTAAAATTTCGCTGACTCGAGTATAAGCCGAGGGGGGGACTTTCAGCCCAAAAAAAAGGGCTGAAAATCTCGGCTTATACTCGAGTATATACGGTACATATTTTTTATAAATAATTGTATTATATTAGCATATTCGACTTTTTAATTAATATGAATTTAAATGAATATATATTTTTAGGTCGTGCATTCCTTACATATGTTTGAGGATGGTCCGTTTTACGTCTTGTGCTTTGGAGGACTGCATTTCTAGTTGTGAAGTTCTATACATATTGCATTATACCCCTTAGGGGGTTTTTCTGTATCCAAATGGGTGGGGTATATCACGGAGTGGTGGGGTTGAGTAGTTTTTCTTTTATGTGGTTCAGTTTTATAATTTTGAGCCCTGCGTGGCTGACAATGTTATTTTGTATATTTTTTTTTTTTATTTGCAAAAATCAATAAACTTTTTTCAAAAAAGGAATATGAATTTATTGTCGGCCATTATCGGCACCTGCATTTGGTGCATGTTTGGCAAACTGCACCAAAATCGCACCTCCCCATTGAAATGCATTTTTTAAATCACATGACCTACAAAAAAAAAAAAACACAAGTTGAGGCTGCGGCGTCCATCGTTCAAATCTCGCGGTCTCTTCCTGGTCCCTTCCGTGATAGGCGATTCTCAGCAGACACTCTCCGCCTATCACGAACGTTCTCTCATCCTCAGTTTCCCAGCAGACGTCTGTGATTGGCGGAACACCCAACACAGTGTCTGCTGGGAAACTGAGGATGAGAGAACGTTCGTGATAGGCGGAGAGTGTCTGCTGAGAATCGCCTATCACGGAAGGGACCAGGAAGAGAGACAGTGGGATTTGAACGATGGACGCCGCAGCCTCAACTTTTTTTCAGGTACTATTTACAATGTAAAATTTCGCTGACTCGAGTATAAGCCGAGGGGGGGACTTTCAGCCCAAAAAAAAGGGCTGAAAATCTCGGCTTATACTCGAGTATATACGGTACATATTTTTTATAAATAATTGTATTATATTAGCATATTCGACTTTTTAATTAATATGAATTTAAATGAATATATATTTTTAGGTCGTGCATTCCTTACATATGTTTGAGGATGGTCCGTTTTACGTCTTGTGCTTTGGAGGACTGCATTTCTAGTTGTGAAGTTCTATACATATTGCATTATACCCCTTAGGGGGTTTTTCTGTATCCAAATGGGTGGGGTATATCACGGAGTGGTGGGGTTGAGTAGTTTTTCTTTTATGTGGTTCAGTTTTATAATTTTGAGCCCTGCGTGGCTGACAATGTTATTTTGTATATTTTTTTTTTTTATTTGCAAAAATCAATAAACTTTTTTCAAAAAAGGAATATGAATTTATTGTCGGCCATTATCGGCACCTGCATTTGGTGCATGTTTGGCAAACTGCACCAAAATCGCACCTCCCCATTGAAATGCATTTTTTAAATCACATGACCTACAAAAAAAAAAAACACACCATAAGCAAGGTAAAAGCGTAAAAATTGTGTCAAAATCACCGTAAAATTGTGTCAAAATCGCACAAGTTTTTGGCAGCCATTATGGGCACTTTTTTTTTCTTTCGAAACAACCTTGAAAACCCTATTTTCGGTAGCCGAAATTTCGGTGCATCACTAATTGAGACAAACCATTTATTACTGAGAGGGGTTCTTTCAATTGTCAGCTTTTATAAAAAAATCTTAATCCCCCCCACAAAAATAAAAAAACTGTTGCTGTAACTGCTACAAATGTGTTGGCAAGAGTTTGGCTTTAGGTCATTTGTTAAGTCCATCTAAATCTGTTAGTTAATCCAACACTACCCTCTCCGAAGACTGACAATGCTGCTATTCAAAGGTGTTTCCATTGCTCCTCTATCCAGGGTAGAAACACAGACAAGTGTAGAATGGAAACAAGTCTAAAAAAAATGTTTATTACTGTTTTAAGTGGTTCACTGATTTTCTTTACACAATGTAGCTGTAAACATGTTAAGAGCAATCTAGTGTGATACAGCAAGTAGTGGTGCACCGAAACCGAAAACTCAGGATGCACTTGACCAAAAACTGAAATGGACAATTTTTTATTTATATATATTTTTATATATATATATATATATATATATATATATATATATATATATATATATATATATATATATATATAATTGTTTTGTATTCTTTTTTTTTTTTTAATATGCAATCTGATTTTATTATGAAGTTATAATACAGACATTAATAAGTTTTTTCATATATAAATAATATAGTTATTTCATCTAGCCAATTTCAGATACATTTTCACACATAACTCAAAAGGACAAAACAAGACAGAACAGAACAAAAAAAAGAGGGGGGGAGGGGGGAAGGGAGAGGAATGGGGTAAGAAATGGCAGCAGGTATGGATGTCCTATATTAAAACCTTTGCTCGTCACAACTATTTTCCTTACTTTGTTTCCTCAAGGACTTTCTACTTTCTTGTTCTTTCCCTATATACCCTCCAGGGAGCCCATGTCCGGTGGTATTCCTTGTGTGTATCTAGTTCATGTGCTAAGAGTGTTTCCATCTTCTCTATATAGTCCATTTCATTAGCTTATTCCTTGACTGATGGAATTTGTATTGAGCGCCAGTGCCGTGGTATGACTAATCTCGCTGCTGTCAACCAGTGTCTCAAGACTCTTTTTGATGTTTTAATATGATCCTGGCAGAATTGAGAGCAAGGTAATTTGTGGTGTGTTTGATATCGGTTCCCCAGTAACTGAAGTGTATAATTGCTTAATCTTTTCCCAAAAATTAAAAATTTGAGGGCATTCCCACCAAATATGAAACAATGAGCCTTTGGCCGCATGGCACCGCCAGCATATATCCAATTTATCTGTGTATATACGCTGAAGTGACAGTGGGCTCCAGTACCATCTAGAGAGAAGTTTGTAGTTCATTTCTTGTGCTTTAATTGTTAGTGACATACAATGTGTTCGATTAAATGACTTCTCCCACTCTGCATCTTCAATTTGAACATTAAGCACATTCGCCCATTTGTTTATATATTCGGGAGGTTCAGGGTGATTTTTTTATGGTGAGTATCTTATATATTGTTGATAGAACATGTTTTGGTTTTGAATCTTGTAGCAACAAAAGTTCGAACTGGGTTACATCTCTATCAAAAGATTTATTTGGGGGAATGGACGACAGGAATGATAGTAATTGCCGATATTCCAACCATTGCGTGAGCGAAGGTTGCTGTGTGAGGATTAAGTTTAATACAGGCGGGAATGTTTCCTGGTAAGGAATCTGGCAAACTCTTCGATGTGATTCTTTATTCCATGCAAGGAAACTTTTCCGGTTTAAAGCTGGTGGGAACCGTGGATTACCGAATAAAGGTGTCATTGGTCCTACTTGTGAGGAAAGTTCTAGTTGTAAGGCTGTTTTTAGCCCAGATTTTTAATAGATGGGATGTAAGAGAGGGCAAGGTGAGGGGTAGATCTCGGTGAGTATCACTGGTATCAAAATTTAGCCAAGGAAGCTCCTTAAGACCAAATTGATTTAACCATTGCTCTATTAGTACTCATTGTTTAGTGTCAGAAATATGAAACCATTTCACTATCCTTGTTAATACTGCCGGCTACATAGTAATAGTATAAATCAGGTGCGCCCGCTCTGCCTTTCATTTTGGGCAATGATAGTAGTTTCTTATGTAATCTAGGTTTCCTATGACCCCAGATAAACTTTGTGAAGGCCTACTCTAAAGTGGAGAAATAAGTGTATTCTACTTTAAATAATATCATGAATTTAAATACAATCCACTAACGTAAAATAACTTATTGAAAGTCACACACAAAAAAAAAATATATATATATACACACACACACACACACACACACACACACACACACACACACACATTATATATATATATACATATACATACACATATACACACACACACACATATATATATATATATATATACACACACACACCTCACACACCTCACTTGTGGTGAAGATTTGGGATTGGTGTAGGGTGCACTACATATCGTATCCAGAGAAGATATACCACTACTAGTTTGACTGTTGCAAAGTCATCACTCAAGTGCTTTTTACATGTTTTTGGACATTTATCCTTATTTAGCGCTGTTTTATCATATGGACTTTACGAATTTAAGTTTTTATATATGATATTTATTTTATTTATTCTGTTTTATATTTATGAGGTTCTCATTTTATATAAATTTAAACAGCTGCTCCTTTTATATAATTTATACCATAGTTTAATTACTCTGATATATTTATTTCCGAGCTGAGTATATCGTCTATTTTCCCATTATTTACCCATCTAAATAGGCAAATTATTGAACCACAGGAATTGCATACCAATACATAGGCGCCGAGAAGTGCAAATTTTGGGCCTGTTTATTTGCACCTTTTCTTTCTATACAAATTCTTTCTTTTCTTGGCAGCCATGGATGCATTGCTTTTCCTGAGCAATAGGAATATAGATATTAACAGCATTTTCACTGTCAATGAGCACACTACTGCACAATTAAACTATAATGGGGTAATGACCGCCCTCGGGAACTCACTAGAAAAACAAGTGAGAACCTGGTGGGACATATGCACTTTGGAGCAATATCTAAAGGAGCGTATCATTATTAGAAGCTTAAGATGGGAAGTAGTACCCCAAGATGGTTTAGATGACCCCGAATCTATGTCAGAATGGCTAGAATTTTTTAATGGGGTAGGTTTTAAACTACAAGAACTTATTTTAAAAAGGAAAAAGAAAAAGATGTTCAAACTAGAAACAAGGATAAACGAGTTACAAAAGCAACTAGATCCTATTAACGATAGCCAACAAGTTACTGATTTTAATACCCGTATAAAGAAAAAATTAGAAAAAGTGGATAAGGAAACACAAAAAAAGAAAACCAAAAAATTCCATAGAGACCTAGGAGATTTCCGTTTAAACACGATATACCTATGGCAGCAAGCAAACCCAACTGAAGCAAGAGACACAGATGGTTTGAATATGGAAACCCAGCAAGACATCAATACTGGAAGTCAATTACCCTCTACTAGTCAACCATTACCTATATTGGATAGAAGAATTTTGGGTACACAACAGACCCCCATCAACCATTCCACACCTATCAGAAATGATTATAACTATGGTAGAGGGAAACCAAGAAGACCTGGGCCACCGAATCCTCAATATCGACCTCCACCCACACAAGATTACTATCAGGTACCCATATATAATAAATATGATCCTTTATGGGATGATAGGAACAGACAACAATATCAATCACCCCGGTCCTCTTTTTTAGGGAGAGACAGGGGATGGCAGAAGAGGGGCAGAGGGTCGAACAACCAGAGAGGAAGAATGCCATCCTATCCACAACAGGTGATAGAATACAGGGGACCACAACAGGGACCGACACAGAGAGATCCCCAATGGAGGGACCCTCCACATTGGGAACGAGAAAGGATGCAACAACCAGGCCCAAGGAGAGAAGGAACAGAGGCTGTAGGGCCGGACGAAGGACTCAAGAAAAGAAGTCGAAAGGAATACGAGAAGGAGTACGAATAGGCGGGATTTTTAACTTAACTGATGTGGTTTTAACAGATAAAGAGACCAATATTTTAAATTTGGGGCTCAAATGTGGTTTACACCGTCCAATCAACAAATTTAATGTGTTTATAGATGTTAATAAATATATGAGGAAACTGAATATGAAGAAATATTTTTTAAACAAGAATTCAAACCCTGTAACAAGTAGTTCCTCAGTACCAACTGATAGTGGTTTGCGAAATAAATCACTGTTTAACCCCCTATTGGGGACCAATCAGCCTTTGGATGTCTTTAAAGGACTTATACTACGTGATTTAGAATACATCAAACCAAAAAGGAATGTGAATCCACGGTATATCAAAGAAGGTATAGAACTTCTAGAGAATAGAAAGGAGATAATAGTAAGACCAGCAGACAAGGGAGGCGGAGTGGTTATTCTTACCAAAGACTTCTACCATAACCAGCTAACACAAATGCTATCTGAAGAGGTAACATATTTGAAGCTTGAAAAAGATCCCACTCCACAATACGAAATCAATCTTCAGAAACTGGTGGAAATGGGTTATCAAACCAGAGCTTTATCTTTGCGGGAGAGCAAGTATCTGGTACCGAGTAGCAGTAGGATACCTACTATATACACCCTCCCAAAGATTCATAAAAACCTCAACCTTCCACCAGCAAGACCCATCGTAAATGGAATCGGATCGATTACATCACGTCTGGGCCAGTATCTCGACTATTATCTCCAAACCAGTGTGACATCAACACATGCTTACCTCAAAGATACTAAGGAGCTCCTATCTCTATTACAGGAAATAGATTTGGCTGGAAAAGAAGAAGTGTTCCTAGTAACCGCAGACGTCTCGTCATTATACACAATAATACAGCATGACGACGCCTTGCTAGCCCTTAATTGGGCATTATCTAAAAGAGATGATATTTCCCATTCACAGAAAGTGTTCCTACGGAATGCTTTGGATTTTTGTTTAGGACACAATTATTTTTGGTTTGATGGAAGTTTCTACTCCCAAAGAAGGGGAGTAGCCATGGGAGCCAAATTTGCTCCAAGCATAGCAAATCTGTTTATGGCAGAGTGGGAGGATAAAACAGTATTCCACAAGAAACGCAAAGAACTGATACTGTACCGACGATATATAGACGATTTATTTCTTATATGGGCAGGATCAACAACATCATTAGAAAACTTCCTTGAAGAACTAAACCAAAACACTAATAACATTAACCTTACGTGTGAATACAATAAAGAAAGTATACATTTTTTGGATGTTCATATATACAGGAATGGGAATAAATTGGGCACTAAAGTGTATTTCAAGCCCACAGATGCTAACAGTTTCCTCCCAACACAAAGTGGCCACCACCCTGCATGGCTAAAAAACATACCTAAAGGCCAATTGATGCGGGTCAGACGGAACTGCACCGAGGATACAGACTTTCTTCTCCAAGCAGATATATTGAAAAATAAAGAAGAATCCAAGAACCGACTACCTGAATAATAACACTCTCGGAGGTCAAAAGAATTCGAATAAGACCAATTACGAATGGAGTTTCATATCAGGATACCACTCACAATATAAGGAAGTGGAACATATCTTCTTTTCTCACTGGCACATACTTCTCCTTGACAAGATCCTGAAAACCTATATACCAACAAGACCCACTTTTATCTATAGGAAAGCTCCCAACTATGGAGACAGGGTCGTCAAGAAGATTTTAGATGTCCCACATAAACCCCCTTCGTTCTGGGATAAGGATGGCTTTTATGCCTGCAGAAAGTGCCGCCCGTGTAGAGAGGTGAATAAACCTCTCAGAGCACTTGAAAGATTTATATCTACCTCTAATAACAGAGAGTTCACCATTAAAGATTTTATTACCTGTAACACTACCTATGTAGTGTATGTTTTAGAATGCCCCTGTAAGTTATTATACATAGGCCGCACTAAGAGAGCTCTCAAAATACGTGTGGCAGAACATGTGGCAAACATCAAAATCGGGTATAAAGATCATAACGTTTCCTTACACTTTAAATTATTCCACGACCAGAACCCAGCAGGTCTCAAGTTTTGGGGAGTAGACCACCTAAAACCACCTTGGAGGGGCTCTAACTTAGTAAGAGAATTATCTAAGCTTGAGACCCAATGGATTTATTCCGTAGATACTTTATCTCCGAAGGGGTTAAACATAGATCTAGACATCAATTGTTTTATTAGTGATTACTGATATATTGCTTTTATTTAGTTTCTATGATTGACTTTTATTAACCAATTTTTATTAACTGTTCCAGCAATTTTATCTATATTTTTAACATTTGACTAGAATACCACCCCTTACTGGCAACCTTTCTCGGCCCAATCCTCAGAAATTCTTATATCCTGATGCTCCTATACTTATATTTATTTATTTACATTTTTTTATTATATTTTTATATATATATATATATTACATACAGTTTTCTTTTATATATATATATTTTTTTATATTTATATATATATTTCTTATCTATTTATATATTGATTTATTTAACTTCACTTATATGGAACTAATGAAGTATACATATATAAATAGATTATATCCGCTAAGTAGTCCAATTTTATTTCAAATTAAAAAATTTAGATTTAATTCTAATTTTAATTAAAATTACCTTATTTAGTTATTTATGGTTTTACAGATGTGTGGACTGTAAATACCCATACACATGCATTTAATATATGCATTACTATATATTGATTTACTACTCTCTAATTTTATTGTTTGGATTAATGGGTTAAAATTCCCAATTTCTCTAAACCCCCTTGTTTGAACTTATGTGACTGCCATTATATTTGCACATATACATAGTGGTTGTAAAACCACAACAGGCTAAAAATAACGTTTAGATGTAATTTTCAAACTGTAAAAGACGGATTCGTTGTTTTGCCAGATCGGTCTTATCGAATTATATTGAGCAGCTAACACCGAACAACTACGGTTCTCCTTTTACGAATCGTAACAAAAATATTTTTCCTTTTTCACCGAGTATCAGAATGCAGGTTCTCTTGCTCTATGTAAACAGCGATTGAGACATTTAAATTCCGTTCAAAATATATTTAAAATTGCTACGAAGTGATTTATATATTTTTTTTGTTGTTGTACTATATTAATAACTCTTAAGTTTAAGTGTAACTTCATGTTGTGTCATTCGTTACATAACATATTGTGCAGTAGTACGTGCTGTCGGAACATTCCCCAATAGCTCTTGTCTGAGGACGTGTGTATTCGAGTTCCGCCCTGGTAAGCACCAATCAGGGCGGACGAATTACGGCACTCCAACCAATAGGCAACGAACGGGGAAGTTATACCACGCACGCTGACGCTGGACTATCTACGCCCTCAGTTGAAGTCAATCTGTGACGAAACCGGTCAGGGCCCAGATACCGCAGCGTCTCTGTAACTAGGAAGTACAGAGCGAATATCACGGCAGCTGTCGCAAATCCGGAACAAAAGACCGCCGCGTTACGAATGCAACACAGGCGCCCTCTTGGGACAGGATAGCGGTGATTACACTCTATACTTTATGTGCTGTTTTACAAGTGATTTAATTGTACGTGCATTTGAAACAGGGTTTTAGTATTGGGGATTTCTTAATTAAAGCAATATTACACTATTAGTGCCTTTATGTCCTTATATGTTTGCTTGAGGATTCTAACCCATACTACCCTGGTGGTGATGACGGATGTTGGAGTGAGACTACCTACAGACTAAAAAAAGGCCTATCTTTTTCATCTTTGTGGTGAGTTTGTACCCCAGAGGGGGAGCGTGCCTCACTTGTGGTGAAGATTTGGGATTGGTGTAGGGTGCACTACATATCGTATCCAGAGAAGATATACCACTACTAGTTTGACTGTTGCAAAGTCATCACTCAAGTGCTTTTTACATGTTTTTGGACATTTATCCTTATTTAGCGCTGTTTTATCATATGGACTTTACGAATTTAAGTTTTTATATATGATATTTATTTTATATACACACACACACTTTAAAAAAATTAAATATGCTGCACAATAATAAAAAAAAAAAAAAAAAGGCAAATTGTAGAACGGCAAGGAGCCTCTATGTTTGTGTAGACGTACTTTTATTAATTATTGCACAATACAGTAGTAATAAATAGAACTACCCAACAGAATGGCAAAAGGCATCTATCTAATCTGTTTCATGTAAATGTATTTTCCCTTTAATTGCAAAGTTACTGTGCATTACAGTAATAAATAGAACAAACCTACAGAATGGCAGAAGGTTGTTATTCTGTTCCATGTAAACATATTTCAACTTTAAATTAAAATTGAGCAAAATAGTATATAAAAACAAATCAAAACAAAAAATGTGGGATTTTATAGGTGCTGAAACCCTCTGTCAGAACAATTTTTTTTTTTTTTAACACAATAGTTTTTATTACAAATTGCCTATTTAAAAAAACAAAAAACAAACAAACATAAAATGGTTAAGCAGACCATTGTCAGTTTTAACAGCCCCCCAGAAAGAGGCACCACCCCTATAGCTAGCTTAAAGAGGAAGTAAACTCTGGTGCATAATTTGTACCTATAGGTAAGCCTATTTATATTACATGCAGCCGATTAAGTCATCAGCGCATGCGGTCTGAAGAAACGGCCACCGGTGACGTTCCTTTAGATACATGTGCCTTGAATGACGACTCCCCCGCGCATGTGCGGGAGTGATGTCATCGCGGCTCCGGCCTGTCACAGAGTCGCGGACCAGGAAGGAAGACCGGGAGAAGATGGACGCTGCGTTCAGCGATTACATCGCATCACTGGAGGGCAATTTTTCAAGCACAATTTTTTGGGAAAAAATACACTTTAACCCCCTTGACGCCTAAGGGTAAAACAAATCTTAAAGCGGAGTTCCACCCAAAAGTGGAACTTCCGCTTTAAGCACTCCTCACCCCCTTACATGCCACATTTGGCATGTACATTTTTTGGGGGGGGGGGAGTGGGGGCTTCGGTAGGAGTGGGATTTCCAGTCCCACTTCCTACTTCCACCTACGGACTGCCTAAGCGGCGACTCCTCTTGCCTTAGGCGGCCCCTCCCTCCAGGCGATCTCCTGGGACACGTGACAGGTCCCAGGAGATCGCCTGTCCACTCCTAGAGCGCAGCGCGTGCCCGGCCGTGAAGCCGAAAACCGTCACGGCTGGGTGCCCACAGTGTAAATGGAGGGGGGGGGAGAGAGGAGCGACGCTCCGGGCGGCCGCATCGCTGGACAGTGGAGCAGGTAAGTGTCTGTTTATTAAAAGTCAGCAGCCACACTTTTTGTAGCTGCTGACTTTTAATAAACATAAAATGGCTGGAACTCCCCTTTAATGTCTATGCACAATTTTGCAACTCTGACATGTGTTAGTAAAACTGTACATATCATCACAACTACTTTGTGCATCCAAGTGGATTATATTGTGGGTTTTTTAAGGACAAGTTGGGCTTTCATTTGGTAGTAAATGGATATGGATACCGCCTTTATTATTTTCATTATCAAAAGGAAAACTGGGCCAAAATAGTAAAAAATATATATATATTTTTTTAATTTAGCTGTATATTTCCTGTTACTTTACTACCATAACTTACCAAAGAATAATCCAAAATAAATTCTCCTGCTTCTGACAATTGCAGTGATATGGTATGTGTATGTTATTTATTATTTGTACCTGTAGTACAGCCCAGAAATAATAGTGCACATTTTGCTTTCTTTTTTTTCTTTTGTTTGCCCTACCTAAAACACACTGACACAGATGCTAATTAAAAAAATGTTTTACCTTTGACCCTTACTTGACCCAAACACTAACCCTGACACTAAACTAGATCAAACCTATATCTAGATATTTTTTCTGTATTACATTTTTTCCCCCCTTTTTGTAAAGAAAGAGAAAGCTACATTGCATCTTTCTTCTCCATTCACAGAGAGAGAAAACACAGGGGCCTGGGGGCTTCACAATGACTGTTCACTGTGGTAGCCAATCAGAGGCTACCACAACGATCAGGTGACCCGGAATCGGGAGTTCCGGGTCTCGATCGTTAGTATAGGGCCCGGGCTCTCGTGAGACCCCAATCTCTGTGCTGGGAGCACACTCCATGAAAAAAAGCCCAGTGCAGTGGGGACACATATATGTGTTACGTCGGCAGGAAGGGGGTGAATGAATAAAAAAAAAATGGGATTTTTGTACTCACCGTAAAATCCTTTTCTCTGAATTCGTGGACGGACACCGCATCTTATTCTTGACATTAGGGTATTAGCCTTCTATCAACCCCTCTCTCCCTGCATCATGCAGCTTAGTTCGTCAAAAAGCAGTACAAACATATAAAAGGAGGGGAGGATGCTGTGTCCGTCCATGAACTCAGAGAAAAGGATTTTACAGTGAGTACAAAAATCCCATTTTCTCTTTCGTTCATGGACAGACACAGCATCTTATTCTTGAGATTAGGGATGTCCCCAAGCAGTGTCAAAAACGAGGGGTGGGAACATCAAACCAACTTCACCCCAAACAGAGCTCCTCAACTGAGGAGTTGCAACCTTAAACAGCCGCCTGCAAAACTTTGCGGCCGAAGCAGGCATCCGCAGACGCACGCTGGTCAACCTAGTAAAACTTAGTGAAAGTGTGAACGGACGACCAGGTCGCCATCTTACACACCTGTGAGACCGACGCGTGATGTCGTAAAAACCAGGAGGCACCTATTGCCCTGGTCGAATGTGCCGTGACAGGAAAGGGAGGCGCCCGCCCCTTTAAGGGCATAGCCTGAAATACAATCTGTCTGATCCACCGAGACACGATGGCCGACGAGACCGCCAGGCCTTACTATGGGCCAGTCACAGACACAAACAGTGAGTCTGACCTCCGAAAACTGAGTCGTAGCAGACAGGTACACCCGCAGAGCTTGTACCAAGCCCAAGGAAAGCAAGCAACCTCTTGGAATGCGACGGCCGAGGACACAAGGATGAAGCACAATGTCCACATATTGATAAAAAAAAAAAACCTCAGGTAGAGACAAGGCTGCGGACGCAGCACCGCCTTATCCCTTAGGATGAGTAAGTAGGGAGACTTGCAAAACAAGGCCGCCAACTCAAAAACCCCCTGGTAGAGGTAACATCCACCCGAAAACTTCTTACCAAGAGAGTGCCAACAGGGGAATCTCTCTATATACTTTAAAAAAAGGTGGTTTCTGAAAACACCCAGGGTACCAGATTCAATCCCACAAGGCAGCAGTGATTGAACTGAAGGGGCCACATGTGGAACCCCTTGGACAAACGTACCCACTGGTGAATGAGCCGCCAAGGCTCGTGGAAGAAACCAGCCAAGGCTGATATCTGCCCCTCAATGGAGCGAAAAGCAAGTCTTTTAACCATTCCACGTTGTCAAAAAAACAGCAGGATCCTGGAAGCCGAATATGTACGTGAACGCCACTCCATCTCCACACCTAGAGATGTAGGCACTTCAAGTGCGATTGTAATTCATCCGAAAAGATGACTTCCGTGCCCTCAGCATGGTGGAAGCACCGAACCGACGGGCTACGGTTACTTAGTATCCGACTGTCAACAGCCATGTCGTGAAGGCCAGCGACTGCAAGCAGGATGAAATGTATGACCTTGCGATAAAAGGTCCTATCGCATTGGCAGCCGCCAAGGAACATCCGCCACCAGTCGCACTAAAGCGGTGTACCAGGGACACCGGAAACAATCTGGGGCAAGTAGACTACTCGGATCCCTCGGCCACTACTCTGTGAGCAGATATTTTCAGGAGGAAGGCATACATAGCCGACACTGTCCCCACAGGACCACAAACGTGTCTGACACGTCCTCCCAGGAATCTTCGATCCTGGCCACAACCTCAAAACTTTCCGATTGGGTCGAGAAGCCAGGAGATCCCCATCAGGTGATCCCCATCTCCGGTAGAGGAGTCGAAACACCTCCGGGTGTAGAGACTATAGTCCACGGCCCAGCAACTGCCGACTCAGAGAGTCCACCTGCTAGAGTTCTACGCCCAGACTGTATGCGGGCGATAGAGCCAGCACATCTTTGCCCCGCTCCCGCAGGACGTGAGCATGCAGCAGTCGAGCGACTTGTTCCCCCTCGATGGGTGACATATGCTACCGCAGTGGCGTTGTCCAACTGGATCCTGACTGGGCGTTCCCGCAGCCTCCGTAACCAAGTGGAGGGGCACCGCCTGAACGAGTACCCTGATCGGTAGGCGGGGGTTCTTCCTGCGTCCAGCGACCCTGTGTCTTCAAACAAAAAAGAAACAACTTCCCGGACTGAAAGGCCGGAGACCTCAGCCACCGGATCAGGGAATCCCTGACTAACCGGCTCACCCGGATTTGACAATCCAGGGACAATGGAGATGTGTCCCATGTCGACAGGATCTCCATTTTGCAAGACTCGAGTGTGGAATTAAACACACGGGACCGCCTCGAATGTGGCTACCACGAAAAAACAGGACACGCATGTAAAAGCGCAGTTACCACCACCAGCGTGACGCCCACCGCTGTACCACAGCCTGAAGAGTCTGAAACTTGCAAAGGGAGAAAAAGACTCTCGCCCTTCAGGAGTCCAGATCGAACCCAGGTATTCCAGGCATGAAGTCGGCAACAACACCGACTTCTGGGGGTTTAGTACCCAACCAAAACTCCCAAAGAGTCAGACTGGTGATCGCCACATCCACCCCGAATTCTGAGGCAGATCTGCCCTCAGATGGAGATCGACCAAACAGCCCATGATTGCGATCACTCGTTGCCTCAGCAAGGCCAGGATCGGGGCGAGCACCCTGAAGAAACTCCCGGTGCCGACACCAGGCCAAAAAGGGAGAGCCACCATTTAGCAGTGCTCATCCCAGACTGCAAACCGCAGAATCCTCTGATGCCTGACGCATATGGGGGCTGCAATAAAATGCGTCCTTGATGTCCAAGGATGGCAGCAAAAAATCCCCCAGATGCAGTGCAGCGACCACAAAGTGACAAGCTGCCATCCTGAACCTTTGTGCTATCACAAAGCTGTTGAGGGTCTTGAGATCCAAGACCGGACCGACCCCTCCCTTCTCTGGGACTACAAACAGATTGTAGATTCCTTGAAAAAACCTTTCCGGCGCCAGCACAGGTACTATCCCCTGCGCATGAGCAGGTCTTGCACTGCCCCAAACAAGGCAGCCCGGAAAGCCAGAAGGGGATGAAGGATGGAGGAAAAAAAAAAAAAAAAGTTTTTTGGTGAATAAGAAGAAAAACTCCATCTTGTACCCAGATGAAACAACTTCACAGAAGTAGGGAAGTCCACCGAGCTGCAAGCTCACGAGGGCGACCCCCCACCCCATAGTCGGGCGGGGGCAAAAACCTCCATGTCGCCGCAGATTTGCTCGCAGGCATGTTTTGCTTGCGAGAAACAGGGATACCTTTTTTAGTCCCTTAGCGGGCGCCCTGTCGGCCTGGGGGCCGCTTACCTGAGGGCCTGGCGGAAGGGGAAAAAAAACACCTGTGAGCGGGAAAAAAAATAGGGCCCTGGCCTACAGCGTGGCTCCTTACCTTTTCTGAGTTTGTGAGAGCACAGTGCTCTCCCCCCAAACAACATTTTAATAATGTCATCCAACGAGGTTCCAAAAACCTCTAACCCCGGCAGAGCAAATCCGCCAGAGCCTTCCTGGACGTCTGGTCTGCAGACCAGCATCCCAGTCAAATCATGCGGCGTAGCCCCAACGCAGATACTGACGGTACTTGACAGCCAGGAAGCTGTATCTAAGGCCGCATTGCAGACATACGTAATGCCATGCACCACCTGGTCCGCTATCATGAAGACCGGGGAAGCCATTTGCTATCCAAATCACGGTGCAGCAAATCTTGTCCATTAAGGACGTATCAGTGACCCCAGGGTCGTGGCCAACAGTGGCCGCAATGCTGACCCCCATACCCTGAACAAGCCAGGGGGCCCCATCGGGGAGATGTCCCCCCATCAGGAAACATTCCGCAAAGGGAAAAGCGGACAGCCATGCGATTTTTTGAAACGCTGCGGCCGTCCCCATTTTTTGCATGTAAACTTATCCAATAAGCTTGTAGGGAAAACGTCCCAGCTTGTAGGACCCAGAAGGGACCGACACCATAATAGATGCACTCGCCGTAACCTCCATTTTATTGGAGAGCCCGTACGTGGTGATAAGTGCTCCAACAAGCGCCATCAAGCGCTGACCCGGACACGTAAGTTAAAACGCAGTTCCGCATAGTCCGAAGGCCACAGCAAGGCCCAAGTCTGAATCAGAACTCTACCCCGAAGATGGTGGGGGAGGGGGCGTTTTTACCCCCCTTGCGCCCGCACACTGCTTCTACCCTGGTAATAAGAGACTCCAGGACCACCGACAACGCGTCCACACGCACCCCAGGTACAGGGCACCGGTTGCCACCACAGGGATAGACAAGGCCAGCTTCTGACGCCATGCAACCCGCACTTGCCTGACACCCATAGGGACCAAGGCAAGGCAGCAAAAACAAAATCCACCCCCCTAGCTGCTCAGAGTGAGGGACCCCAGGGGACTAACCGCTCTGGTCAAGGTGCTGCCAGCGCCGCGGTCCGCTCTCCCCATATGCCTCCTAACAGGCATGGCTGCGGTGTATTCTTGAGCCTGAGGTGTACTGCGCCGTTCGCGCCATTCAGAAGGGACCTTTTCACCGCTAGAGGCAAAAACCGAGCCAAGACTACAAGAAAATGGCCGCCAGCTGCCCCTGTAT